>VZTX01022638.1:0-249000 GCA_013400915.1 Pardalotus punctatus | reverse complement strand
GGGGCGCTGAGGGAGCGGCGGGAGCCGTGAGGGGCGGGGGACACACAGGGACCGCCGCCACGGCCACGCCCTGTGAAAACCCGTGCTCTAGGCGCTGTCACCGTCGTTTCTGCGGCCGGCGGCGGAACGGAGACGGGACACGGTCAGGAGGCAGCAGTCCCGTAGCAAAATTCCCACTGGATCTTGCTGGGCTGCTGCCTGAGATCCCAAATAAGGTACTTTAGTTTTCACCCCTGCTGATATGACATGTCAGTACAATGACTATGATTTAGCCAGTCAGTGGTATGTGATACATGTTGGATGAAAGCCAGGGAGGTTACACTTCTCTGCTGCTCAAGATGTATTGGAGTAAAGAGGAATGACGCCTCTCTTACAATGAGATGTATTTTCAGTTCCTTTCGAATACTTAGTTCTGTTTCCTGTCAGGGGAGATAAGATTAGCATAACATTGCCTGTATAGAAATTTTAGGTACCTGTCATTCTAAATAGGTTATTTTCTAAGAAACCACCCATGCTAGGGAATGCAGGTATTTTGGCTTTGCACATAAGTGACCTTTGTTCTACCATCTCAACAACACCGGTGTCCTAAGGCCTTGTAAGTTTTTCAAATAGTTCAAGAACACAGTTGTTTTCAGTTTTTAGTTAAAAAGAAGAGGCTCAATTCAGCAAAATTCCTCAGGAGTCCTAGAACAACAAGTCTCTTTTCCAAACTTAAATCTTAGAAAGGATTTTCAGCTAAAGCAGAATTAAAGCCTTTTCTCTTACACTTAATGAATTTAATTTCTGAATTTGGTACAGTTGTTCTCTGGAGGACAACTGAATTTTCTAGGTCATTTCCCAGGTGAAATAAGATACTACTTTTCTATAAGTTTATGTTGGACAATTCAAAGTCTGATATGTGAAATCAAGCAAGTTAAAAGTATTTCTCTTTAAGAGCTGTAAATTCAAGGGATTAAAGTACAGTGTATTCAGGCCCACTATTGCCCCATGTCACTGGGATACTGAACTTGCACAAAGCACTTTTGAGGAGCTAATTGCATTTGGACAGGAATTTGCAAGTGGTGCCTACAGATGATCTCACAGGACTTGGCTATGCTGAGTTACAGGTGGCTGAGCAGAATTCAGGGGTGGGCTGCTGCTTCCCCATCCATAAGCCAGAATAGACAGGGTGCCTGGCCATGCAGTAGAGGAAGAGAACAAGTGAATCTCTGCTGGTTGCCAGTGGTGCTTTTGGCCTTCTGGGCCTATGCTTCTGGCTGGAGTTAGTCTTTCAAGGAGAGCCTAGTGGAGTTATTTCCACTGTATTCACATGGGGGTAGCATTTTGTTCAATTTGTCTTAGCTCGCTCTGGTTTCCTAGGTGTGATTTGCGTCCCCATCGTGTTCTGCTTTCCCTATCCTACCATCTGTAGCAAGCTCTGGATGTGATTATGTTGTTCTTCCTTGGAGCTGTACTTGGAAGCACGCTGAGCACGTGGCTGACCTGCCCTGAGCTGAATGTGCTGTACCTGCTGTTGTCATTCCTCCTCCTCCACATGGCTTGGCCTAGCAAAGGCATGCCCTAGATAGAAAAACCCAAAGTTATTTTTATCCTAAAATGCATATTAGGGCCCAAAGAACAGTGCCTTTATGTGTTGATTGGTCACAGAAAGGGGATGGAAATCTAGGAGCACTTTCAGAAGTTATTTTACTTGGCTCTCCGTGAGGTGAGAGGGTCAGTTTCCCAATAGGAAGCATCTATGTTTTCCAGCTCTACTGCTAGAGGCAGGTTTCCTCTTGGCAGTTCAGCAGACAACCCTGAACCTGGCAAGGTCAGAGGCTGAGGGTGGTTCTACCCTGAAAGTGTGGTATGGAAATGGCTGTGTAGAGGTCCTGCATAGCAGCTACCATAAAAACCTCCCTGAACTAATCCACAACATTGCTAGAGGGGATCGAGGACATGAGCAGCAGCTTTTCCTGCTTGCAGTCCCATTGGGAGCTCCGCTTGCTGTCACAGTCACTGGTGCATCCAACACCCCCTCAGGACAAAGGCTGGGAGATACAGCTTCAAGGCCAGTATTTTCAGGCAGTCTCTCATTCTGATGCCTGGCTCACCTTGCTTGGGGCCTCATTTTCAGAGGAAACAAGCACTTTACACAGTGACTCAAGTAGGGAACCAAGAATAAAAGGCCACTTTTGAAAATGTTGGCAAGGCCATTTTGTTTTATCTCTGCACTTCATTAGTCTTATCCCCAAAGTCTTTCATGTTATGTTCTGCAGTGAAAGGTCATTGTTTCAGATCAATCATTTTCAGTGGGATTTAATCCAGTTCTAAGTCAAACAAATCCACTTTGGTAAAGGTTGAAGAGCAGTAAAAATTCATTTGTTAAGAGAGATCTGGTCTTATTTTTTAAATGTGGCTGTTGATGCTGAGTCCTTAATTGTGTATGCTCAGCATGAGGTGTCTTCAGAGAGGTTCCAGAAAAAATGGGCATCTAAATTCTGATCTTATCTGTAGGCTGCAAGTGCTCAGGACTTCTGGAAGAACCCTGGGATTTAGTAGGATTGAGTTATTTTATATTCATATTGGTTTTCTACTTCCAGCATTTTCTTAACACAGGTTGTTTATTTTTCCTCTTACCTGTAGAGCCTCTTTTCAAAATGGTGTTCTGGCAGCAGCTGTTGATAAGCAGGCTTGTTCATGTTTTCCTGTTGAAGTTTGTGAATTCTGGTTACTTTCCCTTTGTTACATAAAGAGTAAAAATGCATTCTTCTGGTCTGGGCAGGACTAGCAAACACCGTGGTCTAACACAGCTCATGAGGAGTTAAAGCTGCTTTCAATTAGCTACTGTGTTCTCGCCACTTAAAGGAACCCCCACAGCTGAGCATGCTTGACAGCCTCCTGTGTGTATCCCTGAATCATTCTGGCAAGGAAAAACTGCCATAATCTTTTATTCAGACATTGTGCTGTTTCCTCACTGGACTCTGAAATGAGCAGGTACTTGAAGATAGCACATTTTGCCAGAGAGTTCTGAGGGTTTATCAGCTTGTGCCTGCACAGGATTTTGAACATGCAAAAGGCTACTGTGTGTGAATGCTGAATGGTATTAAATACACTGCAGTGATCCCAAATAGGCTTCAGGGTACAGACCTACCCTTTCCCATGAGGGAGCAAGAGCGTTGCAGGTTTTGTACAAATCTCTATCCTTCTGTTTTAAGGTTCTTCCAGTGTTGGTGAGTAGATACACAATGTACTTCACCACAATGCATGGCATGAACCCTGTTGCTGCTGCTGCTGAGCAGCACTCAGGCAGTGTCATCTTTCTTCATTCTAGGATTTACCCTTGAGTTATGAGGGAGGTTCTGTGAGAGTGATTCAAGATTAATATGAAATTGAAATATGACAAAGAGTAGAATATTTTCACACACACTCTGACAGCCTAGAGGCTTGTCAAACTGTGGTGTAGGGTTTGGCTAGAAATATGTCACTGAAATTACAGTCCTTTGTGGTCTGGGAAAGAAGCATCACACTACAGCTACACCCACTGCTATCTCGTGCTCTGATCTTGTCATTGGTTACACCACCTATCCTCCTGATGCACACTTATCTCACTTTACTGGGGGAATGTGCTGCTAGAATTCTAACAGTAAAAATTACAGATAGTCCTAAGCCTGTGGAAGAATCTGTCCTTACAGCACTATGCGCATCATGCCCCATGTAAGGGCTAGTCACGAGTATTTCTAAGATCAGATGCTAACATATTCCATCTCTCTTTCTCTTCCACAATTGTCCCTCCTTCATTTGCTGTGATGTGGAAGCTGGTTAACCTCCCCCACCAGTGGGTGGTTTCTCTGTTCTCTCTCTGTTTTTCAGTATCTTGTCCCCAAGACTTTCATCATTTAGCAGTTCCCTAAATAAAACATTTCCTTGCTGCAGAAAGGAGAGGGAAGATCATTTGCTCCAGGGATCAGGAGGATGTTAGTGGCAGGGACCTGGTAGCAGCACTGCTCTGGTTACATGAGTCTTGGAAAGAGTGTCACAAAATGTGTGTGCTCCCTTAGTGACTCCAGGACAACAAAAGGGGAGGCTTTCTTCTGTGGGGAAAGCCTGAGAATAGCACATGGTAGTTTCCTTGTGGTGTTGTCTCTTCACCAGTGTCCCTGCAGTGGAACATCAGCACTGAGGAGACACCCTCTGAGACTGCCCTGGTGTCCCCAGTGCCCCTGGGTGAGTGAGTAGTGAACTGGAATGGCATTTCAGCGGGAAGCTATTTATGGAACATGGGTGCTGTCCAATAATCAGATATGCCTGTGGAGCAGAGCCACTGCCTTAGGTCACAGTGCAATTTTCAGTGCCATAAATTTCTCCATCTACAAATTCTTGCTGGGTGTGGTCACTGTGTGAACAGTTCTCAGTCCTGCCTCATGAGAGCAGTGTTCCTGAGCTTTGACGGGAAACACCAAGTGATGCCTGGCATCTGAGCTCAGCAGGGGAACCACAGTCAAGCACTGTTTGCACCCCATTCAGCACTAGTAAAAAAGCTGCTGATTTTTCAATTTCCTTTCCATTTTTGTTTTAAGACATTGTAACTCATAAATATTGTAGCAGATTATAAAACTTATTGCACGAGCTCTAATTTCTGTTTATTTGTACCTCTGTAGATCTGTGGAGCCTCTGTTGTGGATGAAGATCCAGAGCACCCGGCAGTGTATGCGCAGGAGAATATAGGTACTCTCCCCCAGACCTTGGATGTGAAAGGCAATCTCTTCACTTTCTTTAGCTTACAGTCAGACTGTGGAAATGCTGCACACAAGGTTGCCTTATTTTAGCACTTTTCCTTGCAACTGTTGAATTTAGACATGTATCTGATTTTAAAGCAGTGAGGTTACACATGACCTCGTGGATTCAAGGTTAAGAATTTTTTAGATGCCTTAGACTGTGAAATAGCTGTTATACAGAAGCCTCAATTAAGGACACCAAAGCATTTAATGAGAATGTTTTGTGCATGTGTAGATATAGCCACATATATTTGGCAGATTAATGCAGATTGGTTCAGTGGGTGAATAACTCGTTTTAAAAAACACTTTGTAATCCGTTTCCCTGGGGAGTCTGAAGCTGCTGTACAAGACTAGAAAGCTTCTGGTAAACCCTACGTATTTTCAGAGCTGTTGGAATGCTTTGCAAAGTGACTAATCTCTACTGAGAAATTATTACAACTGCAAAGGTTCGCAACCAAAGTGTGCTGGGCATGGAAGATTGGCCCATCTCTCACTATTCTTGCCTAAAGGTCAGATAGATTAAAATCTGTACTTTTACAGGGAATTATATCTTTTCAAAATCACATCCCTGCTGTCCACAGCTAAAAATTTATCTTTAGGTAAAATCAATACAAGTTTTTCAATAATGATGACAACGAATTAAACTGATACTTGGGATCCATTCTGTTAAGGGTTTAGATGTCACTGCCTTCTCTTAGAAGCAAGGAAAACAAAATCCCAGTAGGAAAAAGCCCCGTTTGGCTTGCTGGGATGCATGTGCAATGGTGTGTGCTTCACACACTACTGCAGGGGGCTGTTTCCAGAATGTTCTGGCAATCAGTTTATAACTTGCTGGGTGTAATTTTTATCTTTCATACCTTATTACATGTAACTATCGTTTATTTTTATTTGTCATATTTATTTATGTCCTTTAAAAAGATAGCAATATTAACCTAATCCCTTTTTAAACCGCAGCATTTATTTTAATTTGCATTAGGGTATAATGCACAACAGCCAGCAGCATTAGAATTAAGGCTAAAAATTTTGTCTGACACAAGGGACTGGATTTATTCATTTGAAGTAGTGCAATAGTACTGAGGGTAGTGGGAGAGCATCAGGATGAGTGAGAGCAGCCTTGCCCGGGGTGTGCTAATGGACTTTCTCTCCTTATCTTTGGGGGTGAGGACAGATGTGAGCTTCAGGTGCTACAGGTGCTCTGGTGCTGAACAGTCTTCTGGTGAGCAAATCTTTCGCTCAGCTGTACAGCAGCTCCCCATACCTACAGCAGTGATGTTTAAATGCTGGCCAGGGTTGAATAGGAAAAGTTAATTCATGATTTATTTTAAGAGATGAGTAGCATGGCTCCCAGTGTTTCTGTGGGCACCAGCAGTAGCCTGTCGTTTGTGCAAGGTTCTTACTTGGAGATGATTTTTATGTAAGGCTGGTACCCTGTCAATTTATGAAAGAGGAGCTTGACTATTACACATTAAAATACGTAGTAAAATTGAATTTAGCTGCATCTCTTAGGCAAGGTAGTAGAATTGGTCCGTGGTACCACCCCCACAACTAGGGCTGTTTCAAGGCAACTGGGATGCGAGATACACTTACTTCCCCGAAAGAGGCACAACCGTGCCACTACCGCAAGACAACGCCGGCAGGCTGCGGCCGCACAAAGTAGCCATGGCGCTGGGCAGGGTCGCACACGTGGACGCGGAGCGTGGTCACACCGAGCGAGGGTCACACAGCCGTGGCCCGCCACCGCCTCTGCCGAGGCCAGGCAGGGCGGGGCGGGTGAGGCGGTGTCCAGGCCCGTGTCGTGCCCCGGCCCGGCCCGCAGTGCCCGCGCCCCCCGCCCACCTCCACCTTTGCAGCAGGAAAATGCAGCACGCTCAGCGCGCACGCGCATCCCGCGGCCGGCGCCCCGCGATGGCTATTTATAGCAAGTGACGTCACCTAGAAATAGAGCGCGGGGGAGCGACACCNTACAGGTGCTCTGGTGCTGAACAGTCTTCTGGTGAGCAAATCTTTCGCTCAGCTGTACAGCAGCTCCCCATACCTACAGCAGTGATGTTTAAATGCTGGCCAGGGTTGAATAGGAAAAGTTAATTCATGATTTATTTTAAGAGATGAGTAGCATGGCTCCCAGTGTTTCTGTGGGCACCAGCAGTAGCCTGTCGTTTGTGCAAGGTTCTTACTTGGAGATGATTTTTATGTAAGGCTGGTACCCTGTCAATTTATGAAAGAGGAGCTTGACTATTACACATTAAAATACGTAGTAAAATTGAATTTAGCTGCATCTCTTAGGCAAGGTAGTAGAATTGGTCCGTGGTACCACCCCCACAACTAGGGCTGTTTCAAGGCAACTGGGATGCGAGATACACTTACTTCCCCGAAAGAGGCACAACCGTGCCACTACCGCAAGACAACGCCGGCAGGCTGCGGCCGCACAAAGTAGCCATGGCGCTGGGCAGGGTCGCACACGTGGACGCGGAGCGTGGTCACACCGAGCGAGGGTCACACAGCCGTGGCCCGCCACCGCCTCTGCCGAGGCCAGGCAGGGCGGGGCGGGTGAGGCGGTGTCCAGGCCCGTGTCGTGCCCCGGCCCGGCCCGCAGTGCCCGCGCCCCCCGCCCACCTCCACCTTTGCAGCAGGAAAATGCAGCACGCTCAGCGCGCACGCGCATCCCGCGGCCGGCGCCCCGCGATGGCTATTTATAGCAAGTGACGTCACCTAGAAATAGAGCGCGGGGGAGCGACACCCCCTCCCCTCCCCTGCAGCACCGCGGCTCCGCCCCCTCGTTGCCTTCCCGGCGCGCAGGCGCGGGCGGCGGCAGCAGCGCGAGGCTCCGAGCCGCACACGCCGCGGTCGGTCCGGGAGCGCGGCCGGCGGGNGGCGGGGGAGGGAGGGAAAGGAAGTGCGGGCTGGTCCGAGGCGGGGTTGGGTCCGGGGAGGATGCAAGCCGCCGGGTCCCACCCGTCGCGGTAAAGAAAGGAGGGCGGGAGCAGGAGCCAGACCATCCCGCTGGGACACTTCGCCGCCGTGCGGGGCGGTGCCCGGTACTACCTGCCTTTGGCAGAGATGAGACAAAGAGTAGCCGGTCCAAACCGGACCTAACTCCCCCTTTTAAAATCTGTTTCCTTCCCCCCTCATTCCCTCCGTTCTCTCGTAAGGGCTGTCTTGCAGCCCTCCCGCTCCTCGGCTGTCCCTGCCCCGGGGGGTGTGGCTGTCCCCACGCCCTCCTCTCCGTCTCCCCACCGCGCCAATCGGGCTCGCAGTGCGGCCATTTGAATGCCGCCCGCCTCTGCTCGCGGCGGGAACGCTGTGCATTCCTTCTCTGACCCTGCTAGAGATAGGGCCCATCCTTGCCCACCTCCCTTCCACCTCGATGGGTGGTGGGTTTGACCTTGGTGTGCGTCTCCCCTTGTGGGCACACGCGAGCGTTTGGGGGCGCTGGCCCGGTGGGATGGGCACTGCGGCGGGGGCTGTCTGGGGACACAGCAAGAGGACCCCCTTCCTTTTCTAGACGTTTCTTTTGCCTCGCCGTAAAATACACGAACAGAGGCCTCACTCACTAACATCAGTGACTCAAAGATAGTAGCTGCATCCGGGTGTGAAAGCTACCCCGTGTTCCAGGAGCATTTCCTGAGCTTTAACGTTGCCTTTTTGCCTCTTCTTTGTAGGATAACAATTTCTCAGTGCATTCCGTACCCTGTTGAATACTGACACGTGTTTAAACAATGTTACATTTGCAACTCTGCTCCTTTCAGAACCAAGCAATGAAAATTATTTGTACTGACCTGCCTGTACTGAATCATAATAAAATTGGAGAATGATCAAACTTATTATGTCTAGTCCCTTTTTTGAAAGCAAAATATTCATATGATCCAAATGTTATGGGTAATGTTAATGCCACTGGATGCTAAGCAGTGTCTTTGCTGTATCAGATTACAGTTGGTTTGTTCTTGCTGATCTGTCCTCTGTGAACACCAAAAGCTTCAAGAGGAACGGTTTCCCTTGAGAGTGCTGCTGTTTAAAGGCATGAGATGATTTTAGTTTGAAAGAGCAGCTTCAAATGGAGTCCACATTTATGTTGTAAGAATGTATGTCACCTCCCTTACATGAGGGCAGTAAAAAGACTTATTTTGCTGCTCTTGTTCACTTTTGCTGTTATGTTGTAATAAATATTGTGATGGTCCAGTTTTAAAGCAGAGATACATCTGCGTATCTCAATATCAGAGACGCAAGGCTTTAAGTTGTATTATGTCTCTAGAGTTCTTGATACATATAATGTAATAGTAGCAGCTCTGTTTATCATGTCTTTCAGTTGGTAATTTTAAAAGATGAAATGGAGAAGTCACTAAAATCTGCTGCTCTAGGAGACCATTTCTAGCTGTGGTTAGTAGAAAGCTTTGTATTTTTCCAAGTGCTGCTGACCTGCAGTGTATGTATGGTGCTCTGGGCACACATGAGACCATGAGAACAGAGTTGCTGTGCTTCAGGAAGAATGTAAATAAAGTACTTACACCTAGTGTGTATGTCCAGTTGTCTTTAAACTGTTCTAATTGCTATGCAAATTTTCATTCACCTGGAGCCATGGTGTTCTCATCTGTAATGCCACTTTGCCTCCAAATAAGTTGTGTGATGATGAGCTTCTGTAATTGGGAGCTCAGAACACTTTGTAAGTGAGCAGAGACTTGAAACTTATACATACTTTTAAAATACAAAAAGCATTCTGAATGTAAAAGGCAACAGTTCCCTTACTTTGATCTGTTCATGTACTGTTGCATTTCTATAATGTAGCATCTGTTGGTTACTTGGCTTTCACAGGTATTCACTCCAACATGGCAACTTCCAGAATGCTCTTTAGTGTTTGAAATTGATTTTGTAGGTCTGAGCATAAGTTTCTATTAAATGCTCTGAGGGCTGTCTGACCTCATACGTTAAATTCATTAGTCTGGTTTCTGTTTATTCCAAAATGATGGACTGCATAACTTTGTATCAGGCAGGTTTTAATAATTAAACCTGAATTTATACTGGCTCAGGTACAGTCATTTTTGCAGCAGCTTGCTCAGAACTGGCTCTAGCTGTGAATGATGTGCGCTAGGTGATGAAACAAGTATAATCACAGTCAACTGACCTGGCTCAGGCCATGGATCTCCTCTCAGCTGTGGAACATTCTCTTTGGAGTGTTTTCCATGTGAAAGGATCTCAGCTTGGTGTACAGCCTATGTGGTGGGATCACACGCGGAAGTAATTTCTGAGCTGATGGAGTAGTGCCGTGCTCATGAGCATGTGGAGTTAGGAATTCCAGTGTTGCAAGCAGGATTCCTTTTATATGCTGCCATTTTTTTGTGACTAAACTGCAAAAGAACTATTAATATCTTTACTAGAGAAGATGATTTAGGTGAGTTAGTGGAGATTGTTGTGGGCAATATTGATTGGGAACTATGATGAAGATTCTGAAGATGTCATTAGAGTTGATTCCTGTGCATTTCAGCCTCTGTATGTTACCTCTAATTCTATTAGGACATGCAGAGTGGTGTCTTTTGGGAGTTCAGGTTCCTGAACAGTGGAAAAGGCATTTTGGAGATAAAACTAATTCACTTAATATATTTTATGAATAAAACCTATATTTGAAAGTAATCTTGCTCTTACTCTAAGAGTTATAATTCACATAAAGTATTTTTTTTTTAATCTGGAAATAAGCACATTTGTTAGATGCTTCACTGCCTATACTGGCAGTTGCAGAACAGTGTAAATATTTGTGACTTGATTGTTTGTAGTGTGTAAGTATTTGGTTTAGAACACTCTGGTGCTTGTCAAGCAGTGTAAATGTGCACATTTAAAAAGAAATAGTTAATGGTTTTAGCAGTGTCTGAGCAAGAACAAGTTTACTTTCACACCAAAGTACATATCCTTAGAATTCCAGTGGCTACTTTTAAAGCAATATGCTTAAAGTAGGGGAGTTACATCTTTTTATCCTAATTCCTTTGAGTTTAATTTCATGTGCATAAATTTGAAAATGTAGAACAATTTCAAGTGACCATGAGTCTGATAGCCTAAATTAACACAAGTGAAATAGGCCTAAATAAACAGTATTAGAAGTATTAACCTTCTATCTCATCTTTTTGAAGTAGCAGCTCATAGCTTCATTCCTGATTTGCTGTCCTATTTCTATGCAGTTTCTTTCGTGTCCTGTCCCTGGAATTTGTCTGTGGCCACCAGTTAGCAGAAATCAGGGTGACTTTTGTATTATGCTGTATAATTGCTCACCACGTGTCCAAAAGATACTATGAAACACTAATTCCATTTGTACTATGCAGAGCTTAACAACTGCAGCACTTCCATCTCTGCTGTCAAATGGAAGCAAGCGCAGGGGAAAGAAAAGCAAGGATTGCACCAGTTTCCAGTGTTGGTGCTGTGTTCCAGATTCATAAAACTGGTATTCTAGGTACATTTAAATTCATCACCAAGTGTGTAGTCTGTATAATTATAGCAGACTTCCTAAAAAACCCAAGCCTTCCTCTGTGAATGCTTCTCCGTTACACAAGCCTGACGCACTTTTATTCAGTGAATGTTCTTCTTAGCAATGGCTTCTAAATACCCCTTCTATTACATCAGAACTGTGGGGATTTCACTCTTTTGAGTCTTGACTGCAGAGCAGTTTTAAACTTTCAATGTTACAAAATTACTCCTGTCTAGAAGGAATTTCGGGATGTAGAAGAAATTTTGAATCTTGCACTTCATGAGGAAAGTATTAAAGGAAGTTTGCACACTCTTCTCTAAGGCAAACCCTTTACATTTGCTCTTTGTCTGTATTTTCAGGTAACTGAGCTGAATGAGCCCCTCTCAAATGAGGATAGAAACCTGCTGTCTGTAGCCTACAAGAATGTAGTCGGAGCTAGACGGTCCTCCTGGCGTGTCATCAGCAGCATAGAGCAGAAGACTATGGCAGATGGGAATGAGAAGAAGCTGGAGAAGGTTAAAGCCTATAGGGAGAAGATAGAAAAGGAGCTCGAGACAGTCTGCAATGATGTTTTGGCTCTCCTAGATAAATACTTGATCAAGAACTGCAATGACTTCCAGTATGAGAGCAAGGTCTTTTACCTGAAAATGAAGGGGGATTACTACCGCTATTTGGCAGAAGTTGCTGCTGGAGAGAAGAAGAACAGTGTCGTGGAAGCCTCAGAAGCTGCCTATAAAGAGGCTTTTGAAATCAGCAAAGAGCACATGCAGCCCACTCACCCCATTAGGCTTGGGCTGGCACTCAATTTCTCAGTGTTCTACTATGAAATCCAGAATGCCCCTGAGCAGGCCTGCCTTTTAGCCAAACAAGCCTTTGATGATGCCATAGCAGAGCTGGACACACTAAATGAGGATTCCTACAAGGACTCCACTCTCATCATGCAGTTACTTCGAGATAACCTCACTCTCTGGACGAGCGATCAGCAGGATGAAGAAGCAGGAGAGGGCAATAATTAAAAAGCTTTCCTCTGATCCCTCTTTCATCCACTTGGCCATCCCCATCATCACCAATATTTCCTTGCCACAGTCACACTAAATATCTAGTGCTAAGCATATCTGTATTGTACAGCTGTTCAGATCTGCTGTCCACTTTATCAAGAAGCAGTTTCAGATGAGTCTTCATGGGCATTGATGGATTGATTGGTTTATTGGCCCTGTTTATCTTAGTTGCACTTGAGCAGTGCAGAAGGAGGCATTTTTAGTTTGCCTGTTAATTGGAAAATATGGGAAAGGATAATGGAAAGTGATTGAGGATAACTAGATTCGTTAAATTTTTTCTGTTTGAAATGAGCTGACAGTTCTGTTAAGCAGTACATCTTGTGCATGCAGAGTAAATTAGCCACCCCAAATCTTTTTCAGTCAATGAAAACAGTTAAGCTGATGTGAAATGACAACTCTGTTCATCAGTTTACAATAAACTGTTTGAAATGTGAGGTTTCGGTAGCAATTTGGTTTTTTTGCCTCTAACTTATGTGCAGTTTCTTTCAATGCAGCGTATCTACCTAAGAGTTTTGATACTTGTAACCTTTTGCAGTTGTTTTGAAGAATCATGAATTTATTTTTTGTAAACTCTTTGGCTGTTTAGTTGTCTGTGTATTCTGACAACTCTATGTCAATATTTGCCCATGTTAAGATGGATGACTGGGAAGCCAGACTTCTAAATTAAATGTTTTGGAATTAAGTGAATAAAATAAAATGCTGCTTCAGGGATGTTATCTCTACGCGAGCCGTCCTGTCTTTTGTTCGGAGCAGAGAGAGGGTCAGCTAACGCATCACCAGTGGGTTAAAACATATTTCATCAAAAGTTGAGTAAGAAGCTGACACATGCTAAACAAACACACAAACACAACATAGTGTGCCAAAAGAAGAAAAACCCACAAAACCTAAAAGTATCCACCGCAGTGGTCACCTCTCTTAAAGCGGAGTTTCCAAAGGTGATATATTTAGGTGTTTGCTCAGGAGAGCAGTTGTAATGCAATTCTTCTCAGGAGCAGAAAAGTTGTAAAGCGCGTAACTTACCATATCAGTGCAGAAATTGTGTTTGCTTCTGTCCACTGTAGCTTCTAAGCTCTTTCTCTGAAGTGCTGGTCACCAAAATAGCTTGACACATGACTATCCCAGTAGCTATTTCATATTTACCTGCTTCAAACCGATGTAATAGTTGTTCCTAAAGACTGTCTTTCTCTATTTAGCTAACTTAAGTCTACTCCACAAACTTAACACTGTTATTTTTGTTTTCTCCCAGCAGTTAGTGTACATGTACATTTGTTGGTGCTGTATGTACTTCTGTAATGGTATGTCCCAGAAGCAGGAAAAGTTAGCTGTATCCAGACTCCCACTGGCGCCTGAGCTAGCTCAAAGGCCATGTAAGTTCTCATTTATCAGAATTGTTATTCTTTAATTTGTGCAATTATTACTGATCAGAATTACCCACAACAACTGCTCATACTTTTTAGAAGCAGTGCACTGGCTGTTTTTAAGTATCTGGAATTTTGGAATTTTTAATGGTAGATTTATGTGCGTTTGTATATTTATCATCTTAGAGATAGTTCTAGCTTTATTATATCAGTAAAATTGGCAACAATTGAAAGAGTAATGCAGCATCTGAAAAAGATGAAAGTACAGGTACTCACCTACCTGCCTGCCCTTGTGGAACCAAGGTAAAACTTGGCCATAAGATTACCTTTTTACACTGAAACACTGGATGGTTAATAATGAATAATATTGGCAATTGGTAGGTTTATTTTCCTGTTGATAGAAGTACCTGCCTTTTTGTTACCTTTTTTATTATTCTTAATTCAAAAGCCATGGAGTCCTTTCTCATTTTAGTTACTATCTCGTGCAGACCCTTTATCACAAAACTATGAGCATTATGTAGTTTGCAAGTGAGTCAGCATCCCTGATGTCTCTGGACTGGGCAACCAGGGCAGCCTCTGAAGGCTGGCTGTTGCCCTGGTGCATAGGATCTGAAGGGATTCTGCAGAATGATGCAGTGTAGCAGTGAATTAGATTTCCAGTAGGAGAGCAGATATTTCTCCCATGTTTTCCAGCTGTCAGTGGATGAGCCAATGACAGAACATGTTTTTGTGGTTGTGTTTTGGTAGGAGTTGGCAGAGAGTGTTCTGTGGAGCAAGAAAAAAAATGCTCCAGTGCAATCCATATTCTTGTTTCCACTTCAGCAGCTTTTTCATTTCCTGGGCCCTGGGATTGCTAAATGCTTTTTTGTAATCCTTATTGTAGCAATGATCTGCAGAAGCCAAAGCTGATGAGCAGCACATGTTTTTTATTCCAATATTCTTCAGTGGACCACAGGATTCAGGTATTTTGGAACTGGCATTTCTCATAAGTGACTCCCAAGTCATGTCTTCTGTCTCTCACTCTCTGAAATAAATAAAATCCTAGGCTATACCAAATTTATTGTTTGAAAGCACCAGACGTATTCCCAAGAAGTGCTTAGTTGGAGTTTACAGCATTTTTTGAAGCAGGAATAATTCCCATGGAAAGACACAGAATTGAGTGACTTTCACCCCTGCTCCCAGGGGGGGCTTCTTCATGGGTCCTTGAAGGCATAAAAGGTTGTTTACTGATCTTGACATGGTGAGGGTTTTCTAAGGGCCCATCTGAGCATTACTCTGGCCCAGAACCACACTTTTCATGTCTTTCACAGGCAATCTTTGTTGAAAGGTTAAGTCACTCTGAGGGTGTTGATATAATATTAACAAAGTCTGTGCATATCCTTGAATTTTTATGCAACATGACAGCTGCTAACAGTAAAGCAGCATTTTCTGTGATGCTCTAGGAGCTTGAAAGCTATGGGGTAGTCAGCCCTTAAATTAATTGTGTGGTCTTTATAGGGACAGAGATACTTTCAGTCTATGTCCTAATCTGCTCAAATATGTTTGAATTTGATAGAAATGGTTGTATTCCTCAGAGTACAAACACACCCACACCCTATTGAACCCAGCGGAACAGAATGTGCCAATGCTATGGGGCATTAAACTGTACTGAGAGGCTGTTGCTCAACATAAGCAATAGCACTGAGAATGTGGAGGTTCTAGGGAAGCAGAGACCTCACACTTAGTGATGAGACTGGATGTCCATGGATAACACATATCAAAGGATCACAGTTCCTCTGGTAGGTAACCATTTACTCACTACTTTGGTATCACCATGGGCTTGGAAATAGTTTTTCCATGTTGCCTTTCCCTTGCCTGTAACTTCTGGCTGTGGTTTTCCACCCTTAATACTTGCACTTGTGATCTACACCTGTAAGTTGGATAGACTGACTTCCAGAGCCAAATCTATTTCCAAAGGAGCACAAGGGTATTCCCTAATCTACTCTCAGGGCCTCTTCCAGCAGCTGCAATAGGCTGCTTTATAATAATCTAGAAAAAAATTACATGAGTACACTTCAGGTTGAGGGAAATGAAAAGCCTGGCTGTATTTTAAGTCATGTAAGAGAATGACTTAATGATAATGGAAGTTAGAAGGATGAGAACTGATACCATTATACATTATAAAATGTTTTCTGTCAACATGGGACCAACTGGAAATCCTTCAACAAGCCAGTTTGAATTTAAGGACAGAGAGGAAACAGGAAAAATATTCCAGTGCTTTGGATCCTTGGGGTTTTTTTTAATCCTATCTACACCACATATTTGAATTAATTTAACATAATTAATCAGGAAAAATTGGCTAAAACACTTCAACAACATGAAAAGTCTACTTGGATAGGTCTTAGATTCATTGAGGCAGCTCCTTGAAATCAGTGGCAGATTTTGAAGAATGTGAAGTTGATTATAGACATAATTGATAGAGGATGTTTAGATCTTGTTCTGAACAAGCCTAAAGTACTTGAAGTTCCATAGATGCAGATGGTTTAGTGCCTGTGCCTTAATGATTTCTGAGATAAAAGAAGATGTGAAGATGTGTTCTGAACACTGAAGTCAGGCCAGGTAGGTTTTTAATTGGCGTTAGAAATTGAACCATCTGTTCGAAATAACAGTGTTTATAATAACTCTTTCCTATGTGCCAATTGTGATCTAATATTGCATAACTATAAATGTAGAAATACACTTTTTATATATATGCTTCAAGTATACACATTTATTTTTCCTGAATTTTCAGTGTTACTTGTTGTATTATATTTTAGTCTAAGTTATTTTTACTAATTATTATGAACCAACTTGGTCTGTCCCAACTCAAACATTATAACCAGATTAATTATTTTCATTCAGTGGGGTTTTCATAAACTCCACATGGCACCAAGGCAAAGCACTGTGAGTACTCCAGCAGTGAATATATATTTTTATGGCAGTAATCATTAAGAAGTCACTTAGGTACAGTAATGTACTTAAGTTAGTATGAGCTATTTTCAGGTAATTTGATGATGTGATCAATTCCACTTTAGGATTCAATCTAATAGTAGTTGAACTCTTCCATCTATGAAATTATGTGGTTTAACAACATGTCTAAGAGAAGAAACAGATCAAAACACACTGTCCATATGACTTTCAGTGATGTTTTCCAGTTATAAATATTAAATATATTAATTATTTATAAATGATAATAAAAATAAATTGTATTAAACATATCAGCCAATTATATTTATAGTAATTGTATATAAAATCTATGGCGTTTGGAGAACTGCCTCCTTGTTTGAGCACCTGAGGAATGACCTTTATTCAGGGATTTCTCCAGCAGAGGCTACTGAAAGAGCAGGGATGGCAGTAAAGTGTTGGTTCCTTTCCCAAGCATGCAAGGCACACATTGGAAGGAAGCAGGAGTTGTAGGGGGCTGGCAGGAGATGCGTTTTGCTAACAGGCTTTGTGACTGTTGTGCCCTTGCAGCACAAAAAAGCATCTGACTCTTGCAGAGGGCAGAGAAGTAGATGGGTGACTGATTAAGTGGTTTCCCTGCTGAGTAAAATGGATCATGTTCTCTTCAAAGAGAAACTTGTGTTTGTCCCATGTTTACTTTGTTTTGACTCTCAGAAAAAAGCCAAATGCTGGGTGGTTATTTGTGTTTGAAGTACAACCCAATTACTGCAGTGACACACGTGCCCAGGGTGCGGGGCCTTACAGCACCGCCCAGAGGGATCCAAGGTGTGGGCACCTTGCTGGGGCAGCCTGGCCACCAGCGGTAGAGGCTTCCTGTCCCCATGGCAGCCAGAGCCCTCCTGGAGCCATCATCTCTGTTCCTGTCACTGCACCCCACATCCAGAGCAGGGAGCTGAAGGCCAGGCCTGCATTTGGCAGGAAATGGCCCAAGTGTTTGTTGCCTGGCCATCCATGGGGTGAGTGAGATTCCAGCATGTCCTTAAAGGGCAGGAATCTCCTCTGTTCTCTTGTGCCACCTCAAGCTTTTTAAGGACTGCTATTTGCCTCTTCTGAAATACGTCCTATTCAGCCTCTCTGGGCTGTAAAATGGTATGGGAGGATTGGGAAGTTAAGACTTTTGCTGTCATCAGTATCATCAGAGCCAAACATTGCTAAGAGATGAACATGCTTTGGTACCACTGCTGAGTCACTTTCTGGGTTTCCACAGCCGACACTTCCTCACTTCGAGATTGGCCATGAGCCTAGGCTAAAAGGGGACAGAATTAACTATTATTTTTAGGTTAGTAAAGCCCAGCTTTAACTGATCTTATTAGCCCAATGTTAGTGGTGTTTAAAACAATTGCTTTAAATTTTTACTAAACACATTATGTGTGTATGTATGTTGTTAATTCTACCATGAAGATTATGCTGAATCCTTGGATTAGGAACTGATTAAGAGGCACTAATGTGCTGGATCTCTGGGTAAGGTATAATGAATTATTCATGATGTTACCTTTGTGCAACCACAATAATGTCTTGGTGCTAATTAGCAGGTGGTTGGGCTGACACAGTCAGGAGTACCCAGGAGGTATTTTATCCCACCGGTATTCTGATTCCTGATGGTAAATATATTTTATGACCTTATAATTTATTTATTACTCAATAGAAATAAGTCTTATTTTTCCTTCTGTTATTTAATTTTTTTTTTTTAATTTTTTAAAATAATTTTTTGGGCTAACTAGGCTGAGAGCTGAAGCTTTTAACAGCCTCTGGGACGGTTGTCTGCAAAGTTTTACTATTATGACTTGTGACAATACTTTGTGCATATTGGTGAGCTGCATATTACCATTTCTTCTATTATGTGTGATTTTTATTGTCTTGTATCAATCAGAGCAGAATTTGTCTTATATAATTAACCTAGAACTTGTTTGTGCACTTGTAAATCATGGCACTTACTGTGGTAATGAATTAGATATTTGTGCATATTAGTCTTTCTTACTTAAGGCAGAACAGTTTATAATAGATTTTTTTTTCGCTTGACCATTAGTCATTGCTCTATTTTTTTCTCTTTTTCCCTTTTAAGTAAGTTCTCAGCATTTCATTTTTTTTTACTTAAGGATGGCATGTATAGTTGTTCATCAAAGGGATTTATCAAAAGGCAAGCTGAAGGACATTACCCTCTATTTTGCCAGTTTCTTAAAAGCTCCTATAAGACTGCAGCCTGAGGCATGATGCAGATGTTTCAGTCTCACAGCTCAGCCTGAAAAAAACCCAACCCACAAACAAAACAGTCCTCACCACCTATTTCCCACTTGTTTTCATCTCTAGCAGAAATTTTCCTTCATTTTGTGCTGACCCTGCCCAGATTTCTTTCCACTCCCCCTGCAGAAATACATTCTGATAAATACATGAAGATAGAACTGGTTGGTGAGACCTGTTGATTGTCTGAAAATGGCCAGCTTAGCCTGATTTTTTTGTGAGATGTGCAGTTGGCTGCTCCGTGAATATCTTTTGATTTAGGGAGGAAGTGTACGAGGACTGAAGAATAACGGGGGAACCGCTGCTGGCCTTCTTTATGTCTGTTTCTGATGTTTGTGTTTCTGCTCATCAACAGGGTGAGATATTTATTCTCCCTTTCCTCTCCTCCTCCTCCCCTTTTCCTGTTTCTCTCCCTCGGACACCACATCCTTCCTAGTGCTGCTTATCTCTGAGATTTTTCTTCTCTCTCAGTTCTCACTCTGCTGTGTGTGATTGAGCACCTGGAACGTTTCCAACCTGATGACTGCAGGGTTTTGCAATGAAACCCCTTGAAGATTTACTGAGTGGGCTGCTCTGAAGGAGTCAGACTTTATGAGCCCTAATGCCTGCCTTTGTAGAGATTTGGAAAGTGCTTGGCATATTAAATGTATTGTTGCTATCTGAGTAACAGCAACAATCTGCTTGAGGTCTTGAGGAGCAAAAATGTTTCCTTGTGACAAACTGTACAAAGTCCTTCGTACAGAAATCTGCTCTTTCCCTTTTTGTGCTGGACTGTACGGAGAGCCGAGCTGATGGGCGCTGCTGCCAGTGACTTGTGAGAGTCTGTGAGTTAATCTGAGACAGACATCTCATCTACAGCCATGCTCAAATTAGACATTTCTAAACTTCACATTATTTGAAGTTTGGGTCTAAATAGACCAGCTGAGGTTCATCTTCAACTGTAAAAAACTTTTAGTAGAAGATGTCACAGTTGCAACCCACACTGCTGAAGTGCAACATTACCATTGCAGTCCCTACATCTGATTCTGCATTAACTCCTTCTGAAAAGAGTGGAGGAGAACAATTATTGTGCTGATTAAACTGTATTAAGGTTTTGCTTCAGAGAGACTATGTGATGATGCCTTGCTGGCTGCTGGATAGAAAAATAGGGTGTGATAGTCCTGGAAGTTTCCTCAAGACCATTGCCCTAAGCTTTTAGCCTGCAGGCTGTCCTCAGAAGGCAGAGCTTTTTGTTACTTTGTCTTGCACTCAAGGCTGTGTACACGGATAAAACACTGTGTATCAATAACGTTGGCCTTGCTTTGCCAAGAAGCTTTTTCCCAGGGGTTTTATAGCCATTTAACATAAAGCTGGTAGTAACATTGTCTGCTGGCTGAGGTTGCCCAGAGCTGAAACAGGATTGAATGCAGAAAGGGTATTTATATTCAGTAAATTTGAGAGTATAACAGAATTGGAAGAAGATCTAGAAAATTCAAAAGAAGGGACACTCTTCCATCCTGATGAAGGTCTGAAGGAGCTTTCAGTGAAAAGAAAATACATTTTCATCTGTCATTTGGCCAGGCTCTTATTATTGTGACTTCAAGTACAAAGAACAGGAAGAAGAGGGCAAAGGAATATTCTCTTCAAGCCCTGTACAGGTGTGGCAGCAACACCTGGTTATTGGCATTGCTGTGGCAGAGCCCTGGCTAATCAGAGAATGGAAATACATTAGGAAATGTACTTTGTATTAGAAGAAGTACCCATATATTCTATGTAGTGTGATTTCCCTCATTGTCTCTCTGGAGATTTCTGACAGCTTCTTCTGGATTGTCGAAAGTCCCTCCAGTAAATCAGTGTTTGAACTGTGCCTAAACTTCCTGTGACCATGCATGCTTTGCTTCAGTGTCTCTGACCTAAATAACATATGAGAGATTAGAGAATTAAGATTTTTTAAAAGCAATCCGTTGTTCAAAGTACTTTAAAAAAATTTTTTTTTCTTCTGTCTGTCCTTCAATCTGTCCATCTGTTCCGTTCCCTCACATCTGTCCTTCTTATAAAATTCATATTTTTACCTCAACTGTCTTTGATCCTGCTCTTCCCTGAGCCCTCTTTTGTCCTTTGTGACCTATCTTCCCACTTAAAATACTTTCTTCCTGGCCTCATGAAGCATTGCCATGGTGACCACATGACATCACTGCACTGGGAACAGTTGCCTGGGAAACCATATGATGTCATTGCACTGGAGGCAGTTGCCATGGTTACTGAGCTGGCTGAGGTAACTGGGAAAAAGGGTTTGTCATCTGATGGGTGCCAGGAAATGTTCCCATTAACAGGAATAAAGAAGACTTTTATTTTTATTTTTATGTTCCAGGGAGGGCTGCCTGTGACTCAAAGACCCCATTGCTTTATGTCCTGTAACATTCTCCGGCTGTGCTGTTTCCATTGGTCTCTGGGATCTTGCCCACCTGTTTCTACTGTTGAATGTTGCTGTGAACATCAAGCCACAATAAAATGGGGAAAAGCTGTGTTGTCCTGTGGTTCTGCCTAAGATGGGATTGCAGTTTTTATTGCTCTTTGATTTTTCCTGTTTGGTTCCTTTGGTTTCTGAGATAAATAGCCCAGCCCAGTATTTATCCCAGCAGACAGCAGAGGTGCAGTAACAGTGAATGTCACAGCCTGAGCTTGCTGCATCTGCACCAGCCACTGTGCTTGTCTGTAATTCGTTTTCTGCTTCTTCCCTGCCTTTCCCAATTTCTATTTCATCACTGCTGACATGTACCTGTCTTATTTTAATAATTCCAGGAGTTCCTAGAAATGTCCTATGTGAAAGGTGAAGCAGAAGTTAAATAAAAAGTAGCTGGCAGCTATTAACACTGAGAAAGGTACGCAAGAACAAGTTTAGTGAGTGTTTGTGATTCATGTGGATATGGGATATTAACAGTGGTTAGCACTGTTTGTGATGTGCACATCTGTACCTCTGGCAGCATTTGTGTATGTACATAAACATACATGTAATTACTCTATAGATAAATAACTTTGCATGAAAAGAGCTTTTCCAGACTTTCTGCAATTTGAGTGAATTACATGTCTAGGGTATATTAGTCAAATTATGCATGTGTAAGTGGGACTGTCTCCACATCTCAAATAAACTGTGCTCTCAGTATCCCTGCAGATGCTCTGGAGCTCACTAGAAATTACAAACTTCCCATTGAAGTTCATGGAATGAACCCTTCTTTCTTTGGCCCCACTGTGTGCAGTCATCTTCAAGCTGAAAATCAAAATCCTTACAATTACTGTGGAGCTGCAAACAGGAATGCAGTCAGAGAAACTGTGGAGAGTGCTAGTGGCTGCCCAGGTAACTGAGGAGTTTTGGAGTGCTGGAATGGGGGTAGCATCTCCGTTCTGGCAGAACTAGGAGGGAAATCCAGAAGCAGGGATGTAACTTCATTGGTCAGGGAACAGAATTTCCACTTAAGTATGGGGGGAAGCAAAGGGATAGAGGTTGGGAGTTTTTGATGTTTGTAGTAGTAAAAACCTTTCATTAGAATTTTATTTTGGATTCCCCTCCTTGTGCCTTACAAATACTGTTTGATTGACCATTTATTTTTTCAGCATACTGAGCAAAGCAATCTCAGCCTTCATGCCAAAATAACTGTAAAAGAAAGTTGTGCTTCATCCCTGAAATAATTTAATTTCATTCTGATCAGATGGCAATGAACAAAAGAAGCTTGTAATGTGGAAAGCAGCAGCCAGTCAGTGCTCAGGTGCTCCCAACACTCAGGTGAGATGTGAATAATCACTGTCCTGTGCTTCAGACCAGTGTGTAAATTCTTAAATTCTAGTTTGATGACAGTGTTTAGTTAACATACAATGTGGGGTTTGCAAATCGGGCTGTTCTGTTCATGGTGAGCCAAGGGACTTGCATCACTGTGAAATATGTGTCAGTAATCATGGCCTTTCCTGGGCTTCAATGACTGGAACAGCCTTGCAGTTACTAGTCTGGAATGCTGTGGAATCTGTAGTTGAAGGGATATTTGATCCTGCTATTAATGGCCACTTGTGCTACTTTTTCTGCTCACTGAGCTTCAGAATGACCCCTGAACTTGGGTTTGTTTTATTTCACTACTCTACTTGGCAATTTGAGGTTATTGTAGTTAAGTACATTTTAAACATTTATGTTTGGATGACATTTATAGGTAAAATATGAGAGAGAAAGCAAGAAACTAGAATGTGTTTGTTTAACTGTCAGGGAGGTGTGGGAAAAGGTTGGTGGAGCTTATGGGGTTTTGGTAAATTTTACCTGAAATCCACATGTTTACCATTCATATTCCAGCTTTCTCTGCCTCTGCAATGTCAGGTTTCTGGAAATATTTAAATAATAATTGTATGTGGTGCTATAGCAATACTGGGAATCTCAAGTGGTACAGAATTATGGATTTGTTTTCCATTAGTGTGACCCCTTTGGGATTTGTACGTGGTGAAGTTCTGTGAGGAGCAGTGGATGTGGTTTGTGGTGTGGCAGCACCGACAGTCCTGTGAGAGCTCAGCTTTTGCTGACTAATGCTTCCATCTGCTGGAGAAATTTGTTTGCACAGTATTTGTTCTGTACTGCACTCAGAGATACAAAATCTTGTTAATTAAATCCCCAAAGATTTAGTGCTCATTAGTTACTATAGCAAAACCAGTTCCTGTGGGATATTAAGCAGCTGACACAAAGCACTTAGGTGCTCCGTAGCTTTTTATCTGAAAGATGTAACTGTCTACCTGGAATCAGTACTCTTACATTTTATTCTGAAGTATAATGACTTACACAGCAGTAAGAGGAGTTGAAGTGCAGATTCTACAAACCTCTTTCTAGTGGGTGATTTTTGTGACTTGAAGTGGTGCTTTCAGCGAGAAACTGCGGAGGCTGTAGGGCTGCCCCTTTACGCTTCACAGCCAAGCGGGATGGGGCACATATCCATTGGGACAGGATGTATTGTAGTGCTGGGACTAGAATGTTCTCTCAGTATTATTGACCCTGCCACAGTACCTCAGGATATGTGCTCCTGAAGTATATTTTTAAATTTTGGAATTAACTTGTTTGGCAATAAACTTGAGGATTTTGAAAAAAAGCTTTTGTCTGGAGACACTGTAGCTCAGTTAACAGAGTACTTCCCAGCCCACCTGTCTTTTCTTAATGAGTTATTTTCTCATTCTTTCCTGCAAATCCATTGATTTGTTGAAAGAACAACATGAGATGGTTAGTCTATCCTTGCATTATTTTTTTATTCTTATTAGGTTATGTAGGAAAACTGTGCAAATAAAAAAACCCCACCCCAACCATAAAATTTATAGAGATGAAATAGGGTTTGTTCTGTGTTACTCGTTTACAACAGTGTTGTTAAAAGTAGTAACAGCAGAACACCTTTGGACTTGATACAGTGGCATTACAAAGAAATACATCATTCTTATGTTAGATATAAATGATAAATTTAGATATAAAGTAAATTATAAAGTATATAAAATTGATAAACTTACATATAAGATTAGATGTACTAGTTAACAGTCATTTTAGAAGAATTCATACAAACTATGTAGATTCATATATACTATAATCCTACAAGAAGATTACATACTAAGGTATGTTTATTTATATTTATTTAAATATATGAATTCAATAAACAATAAAAAGGACAATAAAATCAGAGCACCTTGCCCTTGCCTACCTGCAATCTATGCAAATCTGTTCCCTTTGTGATCATTATTTCACTTGATAAGTGTCTTCCATTGTGCACATGAAAGTTTGACATGGCCTTCACCAGCCAACCCCATAGAACTCATCAGCTTCATCTCCTTGAAATCCCTGGGCTCCACAGGGCCGGTGTCTTTTGGATGTTGGACTTCCCTGTGCAGCAACCACACCAAGTGCCCTTTGCTTTAAGGCAGGGAGTGGGAACCATGTTCAAACACCAAACACAGGGATGGATTTTAGGGGCTCAATGTTTTTAAAATTACCAGACTGGTAGGAAATATAGACTTCAGATTTGCATTTGTTGTTCTACTGCTAAGGAAAAATAGTTCAAGCTGTCTTTCACTGATGACACCCTATGTTTTGTAAGTAAATTGATCCCACATGTGGGTGGGTTTGTGCTTTTTTGAAAATAATCCGCTCAGTACCTATAGGCAATGTATATTCTGCTCTGGGTGTTCAGAATGTGGGAAATGAATTTGCAAATGTAGGAACACTACAGTCTATGTCCAAAATCCATAATTGTGTGGATAAATAGCTACTATTTACCTTAGCAGCTATCAGAAGATATCTTTGAGTAGGATTGATTGAGCTAGATATGCAGTTTAAAAAATCATGTGAAGCCCAGAGGCAAAACTTTAGGCAATTACTGTTTTCCTTGTGTTGTTCATTTGCCTGAGCAACAATACCTGAAGCTGCCACTGGTAGTAAGTTAATAAAGAGGATTTTCTTGGATTTAAAAAAAAACCCAGGCTGTTGGTCCATCATGTTATACATGCAAATAAAGGCAAAAGAAGTGCTTTTCCCTGAGTGCCCATGCAGGAGCACATTCCCTTGCTGATGTGTGCTTTCATCCTCAGAGTGTTTTGGCTGTCGGTATCTTTATGGCTCACATACCTTAGCAGGCTGCAACTCACACCTGCAGCTCTCTGCACCAGGGGCTTTTATTTCTTTTCACTACCTGTGAACTGAGATGAAGCTGCTAACTCTCCTTACTAATTGGATGCATTTGCTCTTGCTGCTTCAGACTGTTTTCTCAAGAAGTTATTAATAATTTAGTATTCAGCCAATTGTCAATTTTTAATTTTCATTAGGAATCTACTTAAAGTGGCCTGAGTTGCCTCTTGTGTGATGTCATGACTTTGGACAGTGCCATATCCCAGGGAAATGATGTTTTCTTATGTCCTTCATGTAGGATCAACGCAGAGATGTTTGAATGTTGTGTTGATAGACATGATTCAAATTATAAATTGGCATAAAATTTCAGAACCAGTTCCCTAGCAGGTGAAGAGCATGAATGCAAAATTGTTGCACCCCAGTTGTCAGTGATCAGATTCACAAGAACTGATGACAAATTTTTCATTGGATAAGGTAATAGGCCGAAAATGTTTTCCACTGAAAAATGTATTTATACCACATTAAGCACAGTAATGCTCCTTAACTTTGAAGGTAATATTGTTTATTTTAAAGGAAGAAAGTGTCTGTGTGTGTACAGGAGGAGGGGGAGGGTGAGTATTGATTTGAGCAGTTGAGTCATGGAAATCAATTTACTTTTCAGTTCCTGGAGAATGGCATTGCAGCTGGTGGTTCGTGACTGTCTCATCCTTTGTGTCATTGATGGGGCAGAGAGCAATTCTGTTCTGAAGCAGAAAGTTGCTATGCTTCAGATGTTTTGTTAAACTGGGAATAATGGTTTTTTTCCAATGGTTGAATGATGTCAGCAACATTCACAGGTGAAACTGGGGCTGATGTACCTGTTTGCAAGCTTTATAGAAGTTGCCTTCTTTTGTGATTATGGAATATCCTGAACTGGAAGGGACCCTCAAGGATCATTGATTCAAAGTCCTGGCCCTGCACAAGACACTCCAAGAATCCCACCGTGTGCCTGGGCGTGTTCTGCAAATGCTCCTTGAGCTCTGGCAGGGTTGGTGCAGGCTGGGGATGCTCTGTTGTATGGTGTTGAGGTCGGTTTTCAACATCATTCTATTACATCTTGTGAAACAGCAAACTGAGGCAGTTTTATTTGAACATTCTTGATGTGCAGTGATGCTCAGCCTGGTGCAGAAGCAGTCGGGGAGTCCTGGTTACACTGATCAAGCCCAATGTGATGGGAGAGAAATGAGACAGGATTCTCTCCTTTCACAAACTTGCCTGATGTTTTGCTGGCTTATTTTCTCCCCTGTGCACCTGTATTGGTTCAGTGCATATCTTATCTATTAATATCAATTCTGTTCAGTCTGATTTGCAAGATGTCTCTCATACTAATTGTTCCATTGTATATTTTTCCTCTCTATTAGCTCCTGTTTCCACATGTTTAATAATCCTTTCTTTGTGTTTCTTGGTTCAGATGAAACAATAGAACACTCTTTTTCCATGTTTGGAATTGTTTCTTTCTAAGTTTCCGATTGCTTTAATAGATAAGCCAAACAGATGAGTACTGATTGTAACTTTCCTCTTATTTTTGGTCCTGATGCCAATAGATGTTAGCCTCCCTTAACTCTGAGCACTGCATGGATTACTGGTTAGTAAATGTTTTAAGGTGCTTATGGATCACATGGTTGTACTCTTTACTACCTGCATCAGCTACTAAGTGAATGACAGTCTAAGAATATAAATGAGTTAATTACCTGGCAGTTTGTGTTAGAGGTTCAGTGTTCCACTCCCTTTTACCTTTGCTGTTTTCATAGTGCTAGGACAGTTGGAGCCAGCAGAGATTTATATGGTGTTAAGTATGTTATTTGTTTCCATGGACATGATACCAAAAAAAAAAAAAGTCTTCATCTCCCATTGCCAAACCTTTCCAGACATGTACGTGGAGCTTTTATATTTGTGGTGAAACAGAATGTTAGAGGTGCTTAAGAGTGGCTCTGTAATAGTCTTTGCTGACTTCAGCTATAGGAGTTAGCTGTGCCTGTGCATATGCATCATAAATCTGTTTTCCCATCAGTACAGTTTGTGTAGTTTAGGATCTCTTTTCTGTGGATGTGGGGTACCCTCTTGTGGATCACAAAGCATGCTGAAGTTCTGGTAAAGACTGCAGCCTATTTCCTGTAACAAGTTGTTCCATAAAAAACATGAAATAAAATAGGCAACTTGTTTTTTCTCCAAGATTTCTTCAGGATAAATCACAGTGCGGCCTTACTGAACAAATTTAATTCCTGGAACATCATCCAGCTTTTAAAAAATTTTTATTGTAGAATATTTCAGTAGATAACCAGGGAGTTAATGAAATTTATTGATGTCAAATAAGTGAGGATGGTCTTTGCATTAATAAGGACTTAGATACTAAAAGCAGGAGACTGTAGTTGGAACAATTTTATAAAGGCTAGGGAAGGGTCTTGCTCTTCTGCCAGTGTGGTTCTTGCTTTGTCAAAGGGTAGATCCACTCTTATGAATTCATAATGTTTTAGAAACCTTATCAGCAGGGATCTCTGGCATGGTCCTGTAAACAGCTCATGTACAAACCTTATTAAAAAGCACATGATGTGTTTGTTGCCAAGGAAACGTAAGTCATTAAGCCCTAGGAATATAATTCATAAAAACAAAATTTTAGCTATTAACATCTCCTTTCTCCATTAGTGCCATGAAACCTCCATGAAATAGCCTTGCAGTCTCCAGCTAATGGATATGACATAACTGGGAATGAGGAGTGAAAGGAGGGTCTGCAATTCACTGAGCTCGAAGTACGGCTGGAGTAAGGAGAGTGCAGGACTGGGTATGTTTTCATCTCTTGTGTTTATCATCCACTGAGCACCTGTTTATCCCACTGCTCTTGCTGTACGTTATCAATCACGTTAAAGACAAGTCTTTGCTAAGCAGGGCAAGATAGGGCCTGCAGTTTCCAACAGGTCTATTTGAAATATGAAAATGAAAAATTAGGAGTGGGAAAGGAAACAGTGAAGTACTTTCTATTAGTTTCAGGTTTAAAACCTTAGAAATTTTACTTTTTACTTCTCTGGATTTAATGTGTATTCTGTTATAACTAGCTAACTCACAATGAGTTTAACACAAAATGTGTTTATAGATAGCATTTTAAAATTTTTTTTTTTTTTTTGGTCATTCTCAATTTGTTCTTAAAATCTAGAAGCTGTATTCTTCCACTTCATCCTTCTCTTTTTAGGAATTAAATTAGATTAATTAATTTTTTTCCATATTAATACTGCAAAGCACCTAGAAACCTCTTGTGAAGAATCCACTGTGGCTACACAGATGCTCTGTGTCAAAATTTCACTGTACTTGTGTTCTAGGAAGTATTTATAGCAAAAAAATGAGGAGGAAATTGAATGTGGCTCAGTTTTTGACTGGTCTAAACTGTTAGTGGCCACTCCCAAGTGCTGTCCAGGGCCACAGACAGTCAGGATCCCAAGGCTGGCCTGAGTTATTGTTGACACCTTGCGGTCACACATGTTCACCTTTGGGATCCAGAAGCCAAAAGGAAGTCAGGGTCACTACTGCACTTTATTCTCAGACATTCCATTGATTTTGAACCATCATTTCTGTATTTGAGAGCAGAATAAACACTGATGTCTGAGAAATACTGCTGAATTTACTGTAATGGGGTAAGGCTAATGAATTGCTGGGATATGTAGCCTCAGGCTCCAAGTCATCCACCAACAATTCAATGTAATAAATCAGTTACAATCAGTTGATGGAGTCCATTGCCAGCTTTGCTCAGACTTTATTTGGGCACCTCTCCTGGAGCTCTGGAGAGATCTGTGCGAGAACTGAACAAATGGTGATTAGGAGCTCCCAGACTTTGCCCCCACAGCCCTGGTGTGGCTTCCGTCAGCTCGCACGCAGTTTCTGCTCAGATTAGTCACAATGAAGTGAGGTACGCTCTGCTTTCTCCCGGCTTTTATGGGACTTTGCCTGATAACAGCCTCAAGGATTTGGCAGTGAGTGATTAGTAAAAAATGAGTATATGGCACTATTGACTTTTTCAGTGGTGTAATTGTGAGAATGTGCATCAAAACTCCATCTTGTGAGCCTGTGACAGTAGACCTGAGTGCAGAGATGAGCTTGTCAAACAGTCTTGTGCAGCAGGGTGGACTTAAAGAAAAGGAAACCTGTCAGAGATCTCCAGATAGCATAATTTAGTTTGAAGTGGGCCTCCAGAGACCATGAAGGGCAGGGCTACCTTCAAAGTTAGATCAATTGCTCAGGGCCTTGTCCAATCAGATTTTGAAAATCTCCAGGAACAGAGATTTCTGTCTTTCTAGGCAACCTATTTTGGGACCTGAGCACTTACACTGAATCTTTTCCCTTCTATATCCGCTTGTGATTTCTCCTGCCACAATCTGTGTCCATTGTTTCTTGCCCTTGCAGAGTAACCTCTGAGGAGAGTCTCTGTCTTAGCTGTAATTGCCCTTTAAATGTTTGATTAGGACAATTGGATTCCTCTCCCAAACCTTCCCTTCTTGAGGCTGAACACACTCAGACGCTCAGCCTCTCCTCCTATGCCGTGTGGTGCAGGCACTTCACTATTTTAGTGACCCCTCCCTGTGCTTTCTCCAGTTTGTCAGGATCACTTTGGTGATGAAAAGCCCAAAGTGGGACACAGTGTCCACGGTGCTGCCTCACAAGTACGAGGCAGCTCCTGCCCTGCCCTGCCTATGCCTGTGCTCTGCCAGCGCAGCTCTGGGTGCCCTCAACCCTCACAGAGACGTTGCCATTGCAGTGTTTGTGCTGGCTGTTAGCACAATGTACAAGAGGATGTCCTCAAATGATCTGTGTCCTGATATCCGTGTGTTTTCCTCTGCAAAGCAAGAAATCAGGACAATTGTATAATGCAGAAGTTTGTGGAGAAGTTTGTTCTTTGATAGTAGCTTTTCCCAGGTTCAATGTCAGGAAAAACACAAGTGACTGGAGGACACTTGAGCTTCATGGGTGCCTCGATACCATCCCATTTTTGATCTCCCATTCAAACACAACATGCCAGGCTGTAGCAAAAAGCATCCTGAGACTGGGAGAGACAACAGTTCTGCTGTTAGTGGGAACTCCAATGCTTATTTGGCAAAGCAGCAACCAGCATGGAGCAGGCACTAAGCAGTGAGAAGGAAGGACTTGAAACCTGGGCCTGCATTGCACTATTTTCAAACATTTTGGGACTTATAACCTGCCACCACAGTTTGGAAGGTGACCCCAGCCATGTGGGAATTTCTTGGCCCCTTATTATGGATGCACAAGTATTAGTAACAGGCTTCCTTTGTGCAGCTGTAGGGAGTTACCTTTACTGCTTTTACCTCTGACAGTGAAGGTGGCCCCTCCTGCCCCCAAAATGCTGAACAAGTGTGTCTTGATGGATGTTATTTAACAGTGATTTGCTCATAAGGGTCACCTTGGCTCTGACATGGTCTGAGGCCCTGTGTTGGATTCACTGAAGCATCTGATCATGATGAAAAATCTTACATGGTAAAATGAGTCTCCTTTCTCTTACTGCCAGTTGTTCTGGACTCCGAAGGAATCATTAACAAGTAGTAAAATAGTAGCCACTCCAAATCAGTTTGGTGTCCTGTGACTATACAAGAAAGATTATTATTCTCTACCCCTTGTGATCTCCTTGGAAAAAGTACAGTTTGAATACTATTTCAGTTGAGTGAGGTAATTTCTAATGAATGAACGTGTAAAAGTTGCTTTTTATATGTTTCCTAATTTGGATACTCAGCTTTCTTATAGAAACTCCTATTACTGATAGGTAGGGAATCTCTTAGAATTTTTCTGAGTGGCAATATAGTGTTAAAATTAATGTTTCAGGATGTGGAAAGAATTCCAACAAGTTAGAAATGAACAGTTTTTCGGCAAACACATGCTGTTTCTCTGAAAACTGACAGGGCCTCATTGATGAAGTCACCTTTTTTTTTTTTTTTTTAAATAAATATGTGATTTGCTTGCTCTCTAAAGTATTCAAATCAAATTTTATCTGTGAGCACAAATGGAAGCTCAGTCTCTTAACTGTCCCTCTGGGCTACACCTGGAGTGTTCTGGAATGTGCATCTCCCATTCTATCTGTGATCTTTGCATGATGTTCCCTAAACATTTACTCTTCTTTTGCATCAGCTTGAAGGAGGACCACCAACATCTGAGGAGTTGGAAGAGATTTTTGCACTTCTGGGACTAATCTCTGAGAGTAGATTGTGAGCTGGTATTCCCTCTGGATGTGATCTGTCTGGATGGTGTTGGAAGCCACATTCTTACCTGGAGTGACTTCAGTATTCCCCCTGACCTGCACAGGTGAGTCCTACAGTCCTCACCACAGCTTCCAGTAAGCAATGTCCTGACGACACGAAACTTCGTAACTGATGCTGAAAAATACGTTCCAAATTTTACACACCCTTCTTAAACACAGTGTGCTACACTGTGCAACTGCATCTGAATCACCCCAGTTCCACACCTGCAGGGTTGTGAAAGTACAGGGCTTTTCAAAGCTCTCCGCCTTCTCCCTCTGTAAACAGGTACAGGGAGCCTGTCATCAGTGCTCACCTTCCTGCCCAGTTACCACCCTGTTCACAGTCACGGTTTGTAGTATGAGCTAGGCTGACAAAAGCTTTATTCCCATAGATCCACAGATGGATTTTACATGCTGTGTTAGTGTATGGGGGGAAAGCATAGGAATTATTACTGCAGGTACAAGTAACAGGACAAGTGTAGCTGCTGAACAAGCTGGATGTAGTTCTGACCTGTTCTATGGATCCATTACAGATCCTGCTGGGCCCTGAGCTTCCTGGCAGCTAAACAGGCTGTCAAAAGTTAGCCAAGCCCACAGGAGCTTTTCCTTTCAGCAGCATTACTTGAAAAGTAGGTGAGGTTGTTATGTCCTGCTGCTAAAACTGTTCTTTATTAGGCTTTTATTGATTTCCCGCTCCTAATTGCTAATAGTATCCTTCTCTGGCTTTAAAGAAGTAAACTGGAGATGTTGAGTCCCCACAGAACAAAGATGACAGACAACTTTTATGAGGGTTATTTTGGAGGGAATGGGGAGGAAGGAAAAAACATTCCAGGGATTTCTCTCCATTCCTATGGTATTGGTATAATCATCCTATATGTAGATATGTCATTGTTTCCATTTAACACTGTTGAGCTGAATAATTTGGTATATGGCGATTCTAGACTGTAGCTACAGATTGTGCCATGGATTGGATGAATGAAAAATATTACTGCAATGACTGGTTTGGGTAAAAATGACAGTTTTGTATCAAATCTTGGAGCAAGACCCTGACACAGCTGAAGAGAAAGAAAAAAGGCTACAATGCTGAATTTTTAGTTCCTTTATGGTAATCCTGGGTTGGCAGGAATGCACAAAACTGCTCCAGGAGCTTTTCTCCCTGAAGAAAATTTCTTGTGATGGACAACATCCATAACTGAGTCCCACTCTCACTCCCTGTATTCCCTACGTTCTGTAGCGGTTTGGGGAATTCCTGCTTGTCCAGTCAGTCAGGCTTTCTGCGGTTTTAATTCGCAGATAACAGGAAAGATATGGCTTTTGAAGCCAATGTATTCCTAAATATTTTCCTCCTTGTGCCTGAGCGTGCATTCTTAGGCGTAATGAGCCTCTGTGCTCCTGTAACAAAGGGGCAGGTGGCGATAACTTTGGGAATGCTGATGGTCCTTGACTGCTGCCTCTGCCTTGAGCACTGCTTCAAATGAGCAGCGCTCTCGGCACAGTTTGAAACGTGATGTCTGAAGCATCAGCGACCTGCCTCCAGCAGGGTTTAGCTGTGCCAGAGCTGGGGGAGCTGATTTGTCCTAGCAAGAGCTATAGACGTTTGGAAGAGTTTCCTTCCTGTAAGGAGACTATTATATTTAATTATCAGTTTGTCTGTCTCGGTGTAGCTCCTTACATCACAGTGTGAGGAAACAGATCTCACAGTGCCTGTAAACAACAAGCGGGGCTTTTTGATGTTCTGCTGTCAGTGAGCATTCATTAAAAAATGTAAGCAGCCAGCTTGTGCCTCAGTCAAAATCCTGGAAACATCCACACCCATCAATGGGTCATCTCTCATCGTGTCCTGATGTTCTGATACACAGGGAGAAATCCTCACCTCAATGCACACATAGACTGAAATAACATAGATCTAATGGCTAAAATGATTCGTCTCTGAGGTCCATGAACTATAAATCCTTCTAGAAATGTTTTTCTTTCTATAAAATAGCACTTACAGTCTATCCAAAGACTGCATTACACTGATTTTGGGGGACATACCTCTGCAGAAATGCATCTGGTGATTTATTTATATTTTTTGTTTTCAGAAAATATCACTATAATTTTCACACTCTTCATTATTTCCATTTCTCTCCTTTCTTTTTCTGACAGTAATATGTATGTGGTCTGTTTAGTTTTTGGTTGGGGTCCTTTTGTTAGTTTGTTAGCTTCTCCTTCCCTCTAGTAGGGATTTATTTGCAGGCAAATCTTTTCACTTTTATCCTGATCAGAGATTCCTTAAAGAATATTTCCCCTGGGTTCTCTCTCATTTTCAAGAAGCTTTGTATGTATTTTGTACAGTATTATTCAGATTTTGTCCCCATTTAATTTTACAACCAAACACTTTACAAATACTTTTAAATGAAGAACCCCTGGGACCCTGTGGAGCAAATTGGGCATTTATATTAGGCTGTGACATTAGTAGATTATGATATTTTTTCTGCCCTTCACTTAGATTTCTTTAATATAATTAACCTGTCAGATACAATAAATAATAATATATTTGCTGCTGCTTATTGCTGTAGGGCAATCAAAACGTATCCACAAAGGCTGAGGCTGTCTGTTGTTCAAGAGTAATTACATTGGTTTTGGGAAAATACAGTGGGGCAATTAAGGTTTTCATTGGGTCACCTGAAAAAGTGAATTGTATCAGTGGAAGGGGCATCAGCAGCTCAGCTCCTGTTCGTTTTTCTGCTGTATTTTATGCAGTGGAGATACTGTTTTCCCTAAAGCGTTTCTGAAACATGAGTGCAAAAATATTTGTGAGAATTGTGTTGCTGATTATGCAGCTCCTCTGCACAATTCCTTCTCTGATTTAGTTTTAGCTGTAGTAGAAGTGGCAGATCAGCATGTATCCATTTCTAAACAATATTTTTCTGGACACATTGTTTCAGGGGAAAGGGGAAATCCCAAGAAGGATTAGCAAGCCTCTAATAGTTACAAAATATGATGGACTAGAGCATGAGGATAATGAATAATGTTTTATTTAGTCTATTATTTATGAGATAATAATAATACTTCTGTTTTAATGAGAGTGCTGCTCAGTTGAGAAGTTGCTTGTGGGAAATAATCTGCCCTGCTATCAGGTGGCTAAATCTGGTGACAGCCTGCATTGGCTTTGGGGAGCAATTTTTAATCTTTATTAGTCCCAGCGGAAATTTCAAACCCATCTCTTGCCATTGGTCCTCCCCTATTAACCTCCTGAATTATAAGAATTAAAAAAACCTGATAATATAATTAAACCATTGCTGAAGAAGTGAATATATTTTCTTGCTTCATTTCTGTTGGTCTATCTGCATATAGACCTATTTTTATGTCCTCTGATATTTCTCCTCTGTAGAGATACTAATCAGAAAATTAGTCTTGAAAGTGTTCATTTTTGTTATCTCTTTTGTCTCTAATACGTGGTTTTGTTCATGTTTCTTAATCTGATCCTCTCAGTGAATAAGAATAGAATGACCTTGCTTTCTTTCTGATAACCTTTTGGGAAAGCACCTGTTTTCCTACTGATTTTTTTCTTCTATCTACATCATACCTACTGGACTTTGGATCTTTTTTCCTTTTAGTAATTCCTCTTCAATTGGTCCACATTTTAGCTTCCCACATTTTTGTCATCTTGCTGTGACTAATTCTTCTATTTAGAACCAGGTTTTTCTCACTTCATCAAGACTGCAGAAAGAGAAAAAGGACTTTTGGCATCCAAAAAAAAAGGGTGATAAACAATCCTGTAACTGCCACCCTGTATTATTGGAACCGTTTTAGGAAAGCTGTGCTGAGAGTCTTTGAATTTATACTTTGTCCATTTGCAAACATGAACTCTTTTCCAAGTTCATACTGCACGACTAGGAAACCATCAAAGGAGGGTAGAGAATTTACTAACACAGTATATGGCTTTCTGCAAGTAAAGTAGCTGCAAAGTTTTGTCTGTTTTTGTCCTTTATTAATTGTACAAAGGATACTGTATGAATTAGCATTTCTGAAGAACATCCCCAAAGAAATCTGCTTGCTTTATCGAGAAATGTGGAGGAATGCCAGGGAAAAGATTAGAGGAGTTCCTCTGTGGGAGGTGCTTTGCATGCTGATGCATCTTCCTCTTTGTTTGTAGTTTGTTTTACTGTTGCTTTAGCATTTGTCATCCTCAGGAGGAAGGCTTGCACATGAGTTTGTAAGAGATTTGGCTAAGTGGCAGTAACTTGCAAATTTTCTGTCTTACAGTTCCATTTTCTAATGAGAGCACAGCAATTGCAGCTTCTACACAGTTCATGAGCTGCCCTATGGCCCATCAGACAGTTGTGGCTGGACAGTCGGGAATGCAGATTCATGACATTGCTCTGTTTGGTCTCCATCAGCAGCCTGGGGTGGGAATTTCAATTTGCTGGTCTGCAGCTATTTGCCCTCCCCTCCATTCTCTGTTTTATCTATCAGGTATGACCAGACTGTTCATGATAAGCTAAATGTCATTGGGCTCTGTCCAGAGGAGAGCAATCATTAGAGACATGGATCAGAGGCACTGTGTTATGTTACTTAAACTCATCGGTTTTCTCACTCCTCTTCAAATCTCTCTTATTTCAATAAACTGGCCTGGCAGTATATCAAATTATTTGTCAATTTGTCTAGTATTGGAACCCTATAGCTGCTTGAAGAGAGCCTCCAGGATGATGAGAGAGCCACTGAAGCACCTTGCAGAGTGTGAGGAAAAGCAGTGACTGTTGTGTTCAATGTGATGTTCACGTATCGCATCAGGAGCTTTACTCATGCTTATCTTTGAAAGCTTTAACACAAAGAAAGATTCAGCCTATTTCCAGTCTGAAAACTTGCCTGACCTTTCAGAGACCTTTTGTGTGCACTGAATTCATGCAGTGGATCATTGGGTACACCAACAACCTACAATGCTCCCAGGTTTCTCTTTGGGCTGCAGATATGAGGATGTGGAGATGAGATATTCAGAGCCTTGACAACACTGCCTCCCCTTCTGACAGTCTTGTAGATGATGCTGGTTTCTGTTTGGTTTCTCTTTGTGGCCTACAGAAATAAAAAAACAGTTAAATTTGTTTCCAATGTACATAAAGATAGGAATTGTGTGATTATTATTTTTTAGATACTGATTCTCCATTAGTGTTTCAGACCTTGGAATCTTGTTGGTGTGGCCACACTAGGAGCTGTGGACAGAGGCTGTAGTATTGCTCAGCCTCTGAGCTCTCTTCTGCAGAGGCCTGGATGAGAACACAAGGCACATTAGAGTAGATCAGTTCCTGACTAATGACTTTTTTTTGCTTGCCTCTGTAGACTGACACAGAAATGGAATTAATGAAAACCAAACTTCTTGTTAGTTGCAAGGACCCAGAGGAATATGCGTCAATCTGTGTAAAGAAGTACCATCTACAGCCTATCTTAGGTAAACTGTTTCCTGATAATTAAGGTTAGTAAATAAGTCTTCTATTTTCCACCGAAATACACAGCAGGGAAGGTCAGAACTAATGGGAATTTTGGATGCTCAGCAGCTTCCAGGGTTAATTTTTTCTCTGTTGGATTTAAAACTAACATTTCACAGCCTTGTAGAACAAACTGAACAATGTGTTTTGGGAGAGATGCCTAAACTATCAGAGGACAGCACTATTTTATAAGAGTATAGGTGCTCAAACAATAGAGAGATTTTAATTTTGTTCTTATACGTAATCCCACTGTATTACAGCTTCTTTGCTGCTTTTTATTAGCCACAATTACCACAGGGTAGTTTACCTAGGAAAAAATCGTTGCCAATGGACAAAGTGCCAGACCTCGATTTCATCTCTGAGGAAATAACACCTGCAAGATCAGTCAGACCTGCTCTGTTTCCCGTGTTCTGGACTGCTTGTTCTGCTCAGTGTAACTTCAGGGTCACATTTTACACCCAAAAGGTTGTAAATGGATAATTATTCCTTGGTATCAAGCAAGGAATAGGACTGAGATATCCTCAGAGCCCAGATATGTGCCTGGCACCTCTATCTATTGTTCTAAATATCCTGGATTTCCCTGACCTCTTGTAGCTCAGAGGATCACGGGCATCATTTGGGGAAGGCTCCTTAGAGCTGTGAGGATCTGTCTAACAGCAGTGTGTTCCACATCTTTGCGACCAGTTGCTTTGCTGAGCTGAATTCTGAAGTCAGAGGAGCAAATAAAGGGAGAGCAGCCCCAAGCTCTGATGAACTTTGAACTTACTCAAATGTGAAGCTGATTAGCCGCAATAGAGAGAGCCAACACCATGGTCTAAACAGCCTGAAATTCAGCCCCGTAAGCTCCCAGATCCTGGTCTTGTGTTCACATGCATCTTTACCTATACCCATGTGAGAGATGGATGCAGATTCAAATTGTCTCCTTCCCGGAAACACAGGGCTGTTTCTCCATAGAGTAATGCTGCTGAGTTGAGAGATGACACAGAGGGTGTCCCAGATCCTGGACCCCTGGGTTTTCCCCAGGTGTCAAGTCACTCCTCACAGATAATTACTTACCATCATCATCTAAAAGAACTGCATCTTCCATGACTAGATTTACAGGTACAACCACTTAAAAAAAAAAAAAAAAAGTATTCACCCACAGTGAGGTAAATATGCAGGTTTATTGCAGCCAAGCCACTCCTTTCCGTGTCATTCCTTCTCAGACATCTGCTCGTGGATGTTAAAACCCCAAGCACCTTTTGGCAGGGACACTGAACTCTGAAACCTGCAGCACCTGTAACAGAGGAGCACTATTTGGGAAGGAATTGCTGTCCCAGGAAAAGCAGCAGCTTCAACTTGTGTCCCATGGGAGACAAATGAATCTGAAGTTATATATTATATAAGACGTAGGGGATGACAGCAGTTTATCATTAACCTGAACTCTGCAAGAAGCACATAAGGAGAGAAAGAAGAAGAAAGCCAGAGAAACAGCCAGGATGGAAACCATCATAAGGATCAACAATCCTGCGGACATCTCTGTTATTGTCATCTATTTTTTGGTAGTTCTGGCAGTGGGACTATGGGTACGTTGGGATTTTATTTTGTTTTACTTGATGAGCAGGTAGATTATAGAGTCTTGGCAAAATGGCTCAGTAAGTGAGAATGTGTAATTGTACAAAAATTTTGATACTTAATTGAGATAGTTAACAAGTGCACGGTGGGCAAAATGTGGGCACTTACTGCAGAGGGGACGGTGACCCAGGGAGGCGTCCCGTGAGGCGGCTGAATGGAACCAGTGGGAAAGGTGGAGTGGTGAGCTTTGTGTGGGGCAGAGCTGAGGGACGTGTTCAGTAAAGATCAGCCAGGGCCCCTGTTAGAAACGGGCTGGACCGGAGAGCTGGGATCCGGCCACGGAGCACTGGGACTGCAGGGACAATCGGTGGCGTGAGGTGATGCCATCGGAAATAGTGGGGAGGGGGAGCTGCAGGGCTGGGGAGGGAGGGGCGGCGGTGCCGCCGCCGCTGGGGCAGTCGCGGTGCCACTTAAAGCGCAGCAGAGCCGTCCCGGCCGAGGCTGCGGGTGTGCGAGGGCAGCATCGCCGCCGCCGTTCGCGACTGCAATGGCTCTCAGTGCAGCTGCGGGGCACGAAGCGCTCCGGGGCGCGGGTGCCGGCGGTGCCGCCGTGCTAGGGCTCCGAGCGCCGCGGGGCCTCCGGCCCTGGCCGGCAGCGCTGCGAGGGAGCCCGGAGGCACGGAGCTGAGCTCAGAGCTGACCTCAGAGCTGACCTCAGAGCTGACCTCAGAGCTGACCTCAGAGCTGAAGTGCTTGGGGACAATGGGCCCCCACGCTGAGCTGCTACGGCGTGAACAGTGGAATGTCACTGAATTCGGACTTCCCTGGGGCAAGATGTCTTGGTCGCCTGAACAGCTGACCATTGACAAGAGGAGAGGAGGTATTGCCTCTCGGGAATCCTCTGCTTTCCAGGGGCATCCCAGAACAATTTCACGGTGCAGAAAAATCAGCTGCAGAACAGAACACCCTTTCTAACAGCCTAGCAATGTTCTGAAGAGCAACAAACATTTAGGGTTCGCACAAAGTGGACACAACCTTTTCTTTGCCTCTTCAGCATGGGAGTAGAGGCCAAAAACAGCAAAAAATCTGAAGCCCCAGTCCACCAAAACACCTTGTTGTTGTCTGGCAGGAGGTAGTTGGGTCTTTGGCATGAAAGTCTGGCTCTTTCTGTAGTGAACTTTATATTACAGACCTCTGACAATAAAGGGCTGATCTGTGGCTTCTCAGCCCATTGTGTTTGGAGTTAATTCCCGGAACCATTTCTTTCCAGCCATGATGACATCACTATTGGACAAATACTTATTCAGTTTCTGTGTGTAGTTAAATGTAAATCTATCATATTTACTTTCTTTCTTCTGCATCAGAAGAAAATACATGGCTCATTTTTCCAAGTCTTCTTTCTTTATTTACCTGTTTAAAGTCCATCAGAAAAGACAATGGGAATCCAGTAAATAATGGTTCAGGATCATTAACAAAAATTGGAGGAAGCTTCCCTCTAAAGCCCATCCCTTGACAAAGACAAAATGAAATGGAAATTTTTGCTGGCTTTTTCTTTTGGAACTTCAGAGGGAATCAGGCACAATGCTGATATCACCAGAAGAAAACAGATACCCGTAGGGGCAGGATGGTATTGAGTAGAAAAGGTGCATACTTTCTGTGAATAAACTTGCACCTTATAGTCTTTTTTGATGCCTGAAATCAAAGGCTTTTCACCCCAATTAAAAATTCATGTGAACTTTTATTTGAGTGATAATTTTTCTTGGTTAAATTTAATTTTATTTTAGTGTTTCACACTATAATGAAAGGTGAAGCCATGAAGCTTGAATGGTTAATGTAGACCTAGATAAAAGAATCATTGCTCAGTCATATTTTTTTCTTCTTCACAAGGTTGTTCTTTTTAGCCACTCTATTTATTTCTTTCACTTTACCCTGCTTGTATATTTTATTATCCCTTCATTTAGCTGTTTGTTCTCAGCCTGTGTATAGCTTTGCCTAGTACACTTAAAATATTTATATTATATAAATTAAAACCTTCTCTCTTCCTTCCTTTTTTCCAGGCTATGTACTCAACCAACCGAGGCACAGTTGGTGGGTTTTTCCTGGCAGGACGCAGCATGGTTTGGTGGCCGGTGAGTGCTGTGTTGTGTGTGTGTATAAAACACAGGATGTGCATCTGCACCCCTGGCACTGCCCAGTCCTTAGCTATCGAGATCTCCATGATACTGCTGAGGCTGTGATGGCTTTATTGTGTAAATGCAAATCGAACTCTTGCTCTAGCCGGGGTGTCACAGGGCAATCTGCACCAACAAAGCCACTGGATGGATAGGGAGAAGTGCTGGGGGAAGTTGTCTGTGTTCAGCTCTGTCTTGATTATGTGATAAACTTGTTTGAACATAAATACATTGATAATGTCAGTACAGACAAATTCAGTGCTTTGCCTTCCATCCCACATTAAAACTTTTAAATATTTTGAATCTATTCTTTTCATTGTGCTCAAAGAAACTGGCTCATTTTGAGGTTATCACAGACAGGAATTAATTTGCTGAAATTTTCCCCTTTATTGCTCTATTATTTCTACTCTTGGTAGCAAGTTCTGGTCTGTACAAGGAGAAAATCCTGGAAATGTTCTGATATGTTATTGGTAAAATATATTTTAAATATATTTGAAGAGTATCTGTGGCTTATTGTTTGTCTTCTGTGGATCTGTATTACCTTCCGAAGGTAAAGAACAGGAATCATAGACACAAAACGTTCCCGGCCATACACCTGGCCTTTGGCAGAAATTATATTAGAAACAGTTATGTATTTGTTCCAGACCATACAGGGTCTTTAATATGAAAAGCAGAAAACTTAGACAAACCTGCATTTTCTATATTACTCCTGTTGTACATGATTCCATTTGTTTGAATAGAATTCTGCAACATTCCTGATCTTGCATTGAGTCTCAGGAAATGTTTTTGCACTTCATTAGGGTTTGTAAGTCAAGACTCCACGCACATTGATTCAGTTACAGGGCCAGAAGGGTGACAGTATTTATTGGTTCCCTAAAGATTTAGGAACTTTCTTGATGCAGGCTGCAGAAATACCTACACAGCATTCAGTCTTGTGCTTCAGAGAGCTGCTCTCTGTCTTTAGCAGGCATTGGGACAGCCTCTTTAAGGAAATGAAAGGATTAAAGGCCAATGGCAGTAAAAGGGTTCCTCATCTGATGTAGTAGATCTAAGAAAATTCAGGTTCCATTGGAAGATTGAGGAAAGAGAAAGTTTCCAAGTTATTTTAAGAGAAAACCCATAATTCTAGGGCAAAAGAAAAAAACAAAACAGATTACTGTGCTTAACTGTCACTTTAATCAGTGAGCTGGTTTTAACCTCGTGCAATTCTGTCTGCCTGTCAGTGGGAATATGAATATCCTTTTGTGCAGATGTAAATGGAGGTGGAGGCAGCAAGGCAGCAAAGAGTCACCACAGAAAACTTCTGTCTTAGGCACTGAGAACTCCTAATAATTCCCCTGAGACTTGAGGGAGAGGATCTGACACCGAGTCTTCTGCCAACACAAATCCGACAGACTCAGCAGGCTCCCTTCCTCCAGTGGGAAGCCAACAGGGATCACCTCAGCTCCTGCCAGGATCACCTCTCCTTCTCAAACTCTGGGAGCTCAGCCTGTACAAAGTGCTAGTCCTCAGTGGAGTCCTAGATCTCCCCTTCAGTCCTTCTCTTTGGAATGCCAGGAGTGGCTTCCCATGCCATAAAAAAATAAACCCTTCTTGCTATTCTTCTTGGTATCACGCAAAATAAACAAAGAGCAAGCACTCCAAAACCACAAACTAAATACCGTGTCAGCAGCATCACCCTGGAAAGTTTGCCTTGGATAAAAAGAGATTCCAAAACACCAGTTCTCACAGCTTAGCAGGTAGATGGGATGTCCACCACACAGTGCAAACTGGGCTGAAATGATGAGGAAACCAATGAAAGTATAGAAAGTTTAGTCAGAGATGTGATCTCAGTTCTGCAACAGCTAAAGCTGTATGGGATGTTTTACTTTTGTGCTTTGACTTCTCCTTTGTGCCAAGTCAGGGCTAAGCTGGAATAGTTCTGGATAGCCCCAGTGCATTTCCACAGTCAGGGTGGGGGCAGTTGTTTTGCAAGTGGACTCTTGTTTGTCAGATTTCTCCCCTGCCATTTCAGGATAATGACCCTTGTCATGTAATTACTTTCTGGAACAGAGAAAAATGAAGAAAAAATCCTTCCATAAATTTGTTATAAACTTAATTCCCCTAAATGAATGGTATTTTTCAGTGGTTGTCTGTGTTCTATGCTCTGCAGGGCACCCACAAGTGGCTTTTCTGACCCCACAGGGAAAGAAGCTCATTAGCAGTGTGTTAGGATCTCTTACTCACAAGCTGGGAAAGGGACTCTGTTCATTTAAACCATATAATAGCTGTAGTTTGGTAGACTAGAGGAGACCCTTGTAATGAAGGGCTAGAGGTTATTCCCACTTTTAATATGGATTTTAAATGTTTGTCAGTTGCTGGCCAACTGTGATTGTGATTCAATTTCTCAGTGTATAAAGTGGGACCAAGACATGTCTTGGGCCAAATCTGTCCTGCTTTGGCTCTGATTGCTCTGCTCCAGCAGAATCCAAGAAGGTTGTTTAGTATTTTGCAGAACCAAGCGCAAAGATGATTTTCTGGCTGCCCTGCTGAGGTGAGAGGTCACTTCCTTGGTAGTTTCCTGGAATCACTGCCCTTGTGGAGCGGATGAGCCAACCCAGTAATTCCAGTTGTTAATTAGAGATAAAGGTATATAAGTACATTCTCACAGATTACCAGAAATTGAAATCTGTCATTGGTTAATCATAATGATCTGAAATGCTGCACCCTTTCCACAGCCTTTTTACAGAAACTGAGAGAAGAATCTTCAAGAAACTGGTTTTCATCTCTCGGGCTTTGAGGGAAATATCTTCAGGAAAGACCCATATGGCTCTTTAAATCCTCATAATCAGCTCTGCTTTGTCCAAAAAGACACAGAGAAGTTCAAGGCAAGTGACAGCTCTGTAGCAATGGGCCTTGCCAACTTCAGCTTCCTTTGCCAGATGAAGGAGTTGGGTTCAGCCAAATACTTCCTGCCATTGTAGGAAATGAAGTATCTGTTCCTGCAGAACAGTCTGCTTTGGTAGCAGTCGCTCTCACAGGATTAACAGCATTTCATGCACAAGTTAAAAACTCAAACCCTCACTTCTGAAGCTTTCCTGCTTTTGTATTTTCTTCTTCAAGTTCTGCAGTTTTGCAGACAGAGCTGTCTGCACAAAATTATGGGCTGTCTTCTATATCTCAGTTCCTGAGGCATGAATGGTAATAGGACAAAGAGTATCTGAACATCTGAAGCCCAGCTATGTTAGAAAGATTTACTGAGCAGTAGGTAGGAAGGATGCAGGGTCAAGGGCACTCCAAACAGAAATGTAACTCAGCCCGTTTGTTGTCACGTAGGTTTAGATCTTTGTGAGACAGATAAGAATTAGGGGGAAAAACCCCCAATAGATTCTTGCTTCAGCTGTGCACAGCTTATCTTTGTGGCCGTCAGAACTGACCATTGGTATGATTTCTCTGATCTTTGCAGCCAGTTAAGTTTTACATATTCTCAGAATTTTCCCCACTTTCTGAGTCTGGCACTGCTATGAGGAACCAGGAGTGACAATTCTGCTGTGAATAAGATTTGCATTTCCTTTTCTTGGGTAAAGTAGAATGATAAATTACCTTATTTTGTCAAGTTGCATGCAAAAAAACCCCTGTTAAATCAATAGTTTTCAGAGTAAGAGAATAATAAAGTAATCAAAGCAAAGCTCTGGTAGAAAAGTTCAGTGAAATTGATGTCTACGAAATCCGTCAGAATTTCCTGCTGGCTGTTTCTGTCCCAGAACACAGAGTTGGGAGGTCTCAGATCAGCCTCCTGTGCCTGTGCTGTTCCAGCAGGCATTGGGTTTGTTGGAGCACAGACACTTTTGATGAGTATTGTGTATCCATCCCTCCTGCTTAGTGAATTAGGAATTGTGTAGATGTGGTTTTGATGGGTAGTAATGCAATTCATAGAATTATCAGATTAATTGGAAAGCAGAATAAAGCCTCACAGTTCCTTCTTTGGGCCTCAGGGCCTTGGAAGTGTGGCAGTAATATTGTATTGTACCGATTTTTCCAAAGTGGCTAAGGGTGATCCCAAAAACTCAGGCAGGGAAAATGATGCCTTTGCATCAGAGTAAAGTCACATGTTGCAGGGAAGAGCTGTGAGTTAAAGAAAAGCATGATCAGTCTCAAGGAGTAGTTCTCAATCCAGGGAATGAGAAATGTGTCAGGGACGAGGGATTTGAGAAGCAGCTTCTGCAGGTGACCCACAAGGACCCTCTGGACACGGCCCAGGACCCTGTGGTGTGACAGGAACCCCCACTGGAATGGGGCCAAGGGTGTGCTGGGGATCTGCTGGGAAAGGGTTCGGTACTGAGCTGACACCTTCCGACAGGAGGGTGGACATGGGGGCGGACGGGGTGCGCTGGCAGCTCCTGGCAGGGAGAGCAGCCACAGGCTCCATTCTGCACACAGGCCCTGCACCTGCCACTGGCCTCACTGTGCATCCCATCCCACCGGGAATGGTGGTGCATCCTCCAGTTAATGAAAAGAGCAAGGTGAAACAGTTAATGAATTACAGGAAAAACCACACTGATCATCATCTGTTTCAGGGTGGTGGTACTTCTGCTGAACAGAGTGCTCTTGTTAAGAGCTGACCTCTTAAAATATTTTAAAAGAGTTAATGTTCCACGTTTGGCTCAGGTTATTTCAGGTTTTTCATCCTCTTTCCCTCCTAGCAGCTTTGTCCCTTTCAACCGACTTTCTTCTTTACTTTTCCTCCTGCATCTGTCTTTAAAATCAATTCACTCACGCATTCACTGAGTTAACACTTCCAGAAGATTGTTTCCCTCTGCCACTCCCAGTTTCAGCCCAGAGTTCTTTAGATGTACAGCAGCATCTACCAATGGCAAATCAAGAATTCCAGTAATCAGCCTTTCCAGTATGAAAATACCACAGCAGGAAGTTCTTCAGCAAGACAGCTCGGGCCCAGAGCCCACCTGCCTTCTTCCCTCATCCCGAAAATAGGGCAGATGGGAAATTTCTCTGTCCCCTCTGGCATCAGCAGCTAATGGGGTGTGAGGGTATTTGGTCAGCACTCCTCTTGCTGTGACCATGCTGCAATTTTAAGATAATCTGCATTTTCCTGGCTATGAAGCCATGTTCTCCCTTCCCATGTATACATAACTGAAACCCATTTTTTAAATTGCATCCATTATTGGTGTGTGTTGATCTTAGAGTTCTGCTGCACTGGATGTTCCCTAATTCAGAGAAAAAATTGTAGGAAGTGAAGGTGGGATCTGCATTCAAATTGTTTTGTCCTTGTGCTGGTCCTAAATATGTTGGTAATTTTTCATTGGTTTCGTTTGGTTTTTTATTTTTCTACAGTTGTGTTCTGGATAAAGTTGGGAAAACAGCATCATCACTGAGTCCTGCAGTATGTCCTGGGGGGTCAGGCACTGAGCCAAAGCGTGTGCCTGTCAGTTCTCAAAGTCCTTCAGTTGCTTTGTTACTTGGATCTGCCTTTAAGCTCTTGAAACAGGAGAGGGGACACATTAAATAAAATCAGAGATTAATGTGGTTAATATTTTCTGGTGATTGCATTTCTAGTCACCTAGATTTAAGTTTAATTATTTATCTCCAAGGAAAGCACTGGATAACAGTGCTAATGCTTGGTATAATTGGTATTTTTTTCTTCACTATCATTTCTGGGAAAACCGTTGCTGTCACAAAGAGGTTAGAAGAAACAGAGATCTCCTGTTTGCCAATGTTTGTTGAAACACTTATCATTTCTGTAGAGATATGTCATATGACAAACTGGTTACACTTTGTAGGGCACAACTGACTTTAGAAACGTGTAAAAACAACCCCAAGTCCAGAACCAAGTGAACTTAGAGACATAAATTTCCTGTCACAGCAAAAGAACAGTTTGTCTGCAAAAAGACTAGAAGAAACCAGGAGATCAAACTGAAGAAAGAGAAAAAAAGTAAGCCTGGAAAAGAAAGAGTGGAATCCTCTGAATTTTATTTGTATGATGCAAATAAAAAAATGGGGGAGGATAATCTATTTGTTATCAGAGATCAGGACTGTGAGCTGAAGAGCATGGCTGCTCTTTCTGGCTATGGCATAGCTCGATAGAATAAATCTGCTCCTCAGACATAGATTTCTATGATGAAATCCTTCATCCTCCTGAAACTCAGGTAATTGTCCCTGTGCTCCCAGAAACACTGACTGAACATTTGCTGCTCCTCAAATCAGTAGGATTCGATGATCCTTGTGGGTCCCTTCCAACTTGGGCTATTCCATAATTCAAATGAGAGCATTAGAAGTTGGTCAGCAGAGGTTCTCTTGCCTGTTCTCTATGTGGTTTTCTTTTTAACCCTGTTTCCTTTTTTTAAAATGTTCCATAGCTTTCAGAGGAAATAAGAAAAAAATAGAAATTAATTAAAAAATGTTCCCTTGCATCTTTTCATTGTGGAACCACTCCAGCTTCCATGTCCTCTGCCCACAATACTCAATCCAGCCTCTCCATGCTCAGCTTCTCACCCTGCATCCTTTAGTACCTGACCTAGTAAATTATCACTGGATATTTCTACTGCCTTTAATGTGTTCATTTTGGGGAAATGAAGCTCATTCCTTTTCATCTTTTCTGTTGTCTAAGGTACTTGATTAAGAATTAGATCTTTTTGAATGGCTCCTGCCTGTCTGTAAACCAACAGGAACCTTTCATTTTTTAATCTCTCCCTGTTCACCAATTCCCATGTTCTCCCCATTGTTCTGTTTGTATGATCAATGCAATATTTGGGGTTCTTAGAGATCCAGCACTTCTTAAATACAGCTTCTTGATTTGCTATTGTTTGTAGCTTCCAGATGCAATTTTTCAGCAGATATTTCTGCCATGCAGCTTTCAGAATTTAATTCAGTGGTCAAATACCTTTTGGTTAAAAGTGAATTAAGTCCAGCTTTCACCCATGATACATTTGGATCCACAGGCTGTGCAATATGGAACAGGGAGTGCAGGTTTGACAAGTGGGGATGCCCTTGTCATTTCCTCCTTGAACAAGGCAGATCACAGTCTTCTTTGCCAACTGTCTGGATACCATCCCAATGCCAGTCTGGCAAGTTTTGCAAATATTTTTAAATCTATATTGGTGTAATATGTTTTTTGACTCAACTGGAAGAGATTTTATTCAACATCCTATTCTCCCTCACTGTTGTAGATCTGATGGCTGGAGTCTCTGGTTTCAGTGGGAACAATAAGTGGGAATCTTGAAAGTTATCAAGGAAGTTGGTTGTCAGTCATTCTCAGCATCACCACCACCACCACAGAGAGGCATGAGTCCGGTGTGCCAAATAAAGGTGATTTTTTAAAAAATGACCACGAATATAAGAGCCAATTTTTGTTTTTTCTCTTTGCAGATTGGTGCTTCTCTGTTTGCCAGCAACATTGGCAGTGGGCACTTTGTGGGAATAGCAGGCACAGCAGCAGCTGGAGGAATTGCCATCGGAGGATATGAATGGAATGTAAGTGACATACGTCAGTGAACGTACTTGTGACATGTGGGTTATCTGCAGAGCTTAATCAAAATAACATTGCATCATAATTTAGGACTGTCAAAGTTTGTGCTTGGCAACACTTGTTTTCTGCACAGACCCATAAGCCAATGAACCTGTCCTCCTTGGACATTGTCCAAGTCACTGGAAAAAGATGACACTTTTCTGTTGAGGCTTTTTAGAGAGCATTTGAACCAAATAAATTGGTGGATTCTCTTCTCTATGCCTATCTTTTGATTACTTTCAAAGTATTTATGAAGAACAGTTTCAGACTGCAGGATGTTGGGAAGAATTTATCAGGTTTGTAGTCCATGGTAATTTTTGCAGCATTTTGCTATGTAGGAAATATTGAAGGGGCTGTGATTTCACAGGCTGTAAGGAATTTTGAGCATCCCTTGCAAACACCTGCATTCCAAAAATCTTTTCCTCTTTACCTTTTCCTTCCTGTAATTATGTGTTTTGCTTATGGTTCCAGTACAGGGTAGACATAGCCAAGCTGACATTAAATGAACTTCCTGGAGTACCAGGTGTAGTGTAAACTGCAGCAGCACAGAGACTCACATGAACTGCTTCAGCCCATTTCCTTGTATTCTCAGGCTCAGGGGTGTGATAACCATGTCCTTGTTCTGTGTAACTCACCTTCGCGGAAGGGATTAGACCATGACACAAACGCTTTCACCAGCCTCCACAGGTCGATACTTCCCTCACATTTACTTCTGAGCAGTGAGAGAATCATCCCACCCTGAGGGATTTGGCTTGTGTTCCTTATCCAGTAAATGATTGTTGCAAACAGTCAAGTACTGGTATGATATAAACATTTAACGAGAAGGATAAAGCCTAAAATGAACTGTATGAGATATTCACAATTTATCTGTCAGCTCCCTCTTTTTGATTATATCAGGCCTGTGACAGACCTGATTCTGCTTCTTTTTCCAGCAAAACAGAGAAAACAGAACACAAATCTCTGGGGCCCGTAACCCTTCTTCAAACATCTCTAACATTTTATCTCCTGTGACATTCATGGTGGGCCAATATTAATACACACTGTACATTGATACAATTGAGGCTCCTCCCCCCACACCCCTGCAATAGCCAGGTTTTTGTGGTTTTACCGGTCTCTAGCTGCTGTTGGGTCTGATAAATGGCCTTTGGGAGCAGTGTTTAGAGAGAGGAGGCTAATTCAGCTGATCTTGTTTTGGCTGCAGGCTCTGATATTTGTGGTGATTCTAGGATGGCTCTTTGTACCCATCTACGTCAAAGCTGGGGTAAGTCAAACCACTACATTACACTTGTCTGTGCTGCTCATGTTTGCAGATCAGGGCTGGAATATTGCAAAGTCACTATGAATGCTAGGAGATCTGAGTGCGCCAGAACAGCTCTGTGTTATATCTGTACACTTGAAAAATGAGGATTCTCTGTTCTAAGACCCGAGCTGAGAAGTACTTAGTGCTCTCTCCTTGTTCCTTGATACCTGGAGCTGCTTTTCCTTTAAACTGCATTTGCAGCTCCCCTAATTTTGCACTCCACTCACAGTATCTGAGTACCAAAAATCTCCCTCTGATTTGATTAGTACCTGTTCCCCATTATCTAAAAGCTTCTCCACCCCCACAGGTGGTGACAATGCCAGAGTACCTGAGGAAACGGTTTGGTGGGAAAAGGATCCAGGTCTACCTGTCAGTCCTGTCCTTGATCCTGTATATTTTCACAAAGATCTCAGTAAGTGAAACTTCTACAGCATTTTGTCCATCTTACAATGATCTAAAGAAGAGAAACTCCCTTTTACAATATTGCTTACACAACTGATCAACTGTTTTAGGTTTGGTGCCCTTGGTTGAATCAACAACTGTAAAAGTATGATTTTGTGTTTTTGTGGTTTTTTGTGTTTTCTTTTTTCTATCCAGATGTGTGCTGCAATCCAAGGTTTTTTTCTTCCCGGCGATATCTCGTGATGCTTGTTGTACTTTGTCTTTTTTAAGTTTTAGGGTTTACTTCTACTTTTGCCTTCCTCTAGAAAATATCAAAGTGGAGGAAAACTTGTATTGTGTTATCTTAGGGATCTGTGTAACCTGAGGCAGGAATTTTTGTCCCTAGATTTCATATTTATCTGTTTTAGTATCCTCTGGTGAGCATGCCATCAGTAATACAGATAAGAGAAAAGAGCAAGAGGGCTATGGATAAAAAAAAGAAGAATAGGAATTGGAAAAGGAGAGTGGGGAAATGGAAATGAGGGAAATTGTAATAGCTGAGGTGAAAGGGGGGAAGAAGAGAGATTCCTTTAATGGGCAAGTGATTGGTGTAAACTTTAAGGTGCTCTGAAGTTAATGTTTATTAAGAAATGGATGTGTTTCTGTGAAGTAGTAAAGGGAGCTGGTACTTTCCATATATCTTGAAACTACCAAGCTTCTAAAGAAGTCCACAGTTCAGGCATACCTCAGTCTGTTGTTTTGCAGAAGTTGTCATGGCAGATTACTCTTTGCCCTCTGAATGGGAGCTGAGTGATAATAGTGCAATTTAAGCTAAAAGATTGGCCTTTTGCTCTCATTCTCACATCATGATAACTGACCCCTTGAAAGGTTATAAATTAAACAGGTTGGTGATGTGAGCTGGCCTCAGAGCTGGATTTCCATATAGCTCAAAAGGATTAGAGAGTTTGCAGTAACAGTGTTAACTGTCATACTCAGAACTCCCAGGTACAGCACAGAGCTCTGGAAGTTCCAGCAGCAGAGCAGCTCCTCTGGTCGGGTGACTCACAGTCCTTTTCAGCAGCACGTTTGTAGTGAGCCTATCAAGGTGCTATGTAGGTTCTGCATTTACTATCTAGCTTTGATTTCTAGTCTGTGTCATTCCTAAGGATCTCATTATGGGATTTTACACCGTTTCAGTTGGAATGTCCTGTTTCCAGGAAAGACAGGTTCTGCATTTACACGTCAAGTACGGTCATGAGGCTGAAACACCCTCTCTGTAGTCAAGGGACCCATGCAGCAGCAGGTTCCCCGGGCCCCACTCCATTGTTGGCCCATCCCAGCTTCCCATCAGCCCATTCATTCCAGGTATTTGTGGGGAAGTGGCCTGGAGTTGAGTTGAATCTCTGTGCTATGCAGGGACAAAATATGGTACACAATTTCCTCTAATCATTTCTTCTGTTTCCTCCACCTGCCCCGAGCAGTTCTGGCAGTGGCTGTGCCTGTACAAATGAGATTCCTGTAGTGTACAAACAGGTCTCTGTGCTGCTGCCTCATGTCACTGTGTTTGGATGGGCAGGATCTGCCCAGGACTGATTTAGTTGCTGTATCTGATTCAGAATAGGCAGAGCAGCCAGTCCTTGGAGGTTTCAGGTGCTGTCAGAGGCTCTCAGAATAGGTTTTGCTGTGCCATGCTGTGCAACACCATGTCCAAGTGGTTCCCAGAAGCAGCAGCCCCACTGCAGGCAGGGAAGGGCTGTTCCCTGCTGGGCTGTGGTAACTGTGCTGTGGGGAGAGGTGCAAGCACAGGAAGGTGGCACAGGCCTCCCTTCCCACAGGCACATCCAAACACCTCCACGTGTACACAATCCATTGTGTTTTACTTCCCTGAGTGCTGCCTTGGCAAACCCTCCTTGTGATCTCTGGGGCTCTTTGAGATCTGATAGAGCAGGATGGGTTTCTGCCCTGCCTAGAATGGGAGGTCACACCTACCATTGTGACTGGCAGTGATTCTCACCTGCCCCTTATCCCTGCGAAGAGTGGCATCTGTTGCTTCTGGGATGCTTGTTTCATGTGCTGCTTCCTTGATGTGTTGAAATATTACATAATGTACTTAATAATATAATGATAACAGTGCTTTCCAGAGTCACACATCAGGTCATGGGAGTCCTGCTGTGCTCTTTCTGGCACAGTGCCAGAAACGCTGCTGTGTAGGATCAGATTCTCTTTGCATACCTCTGCAAGGTCCTCACTATTTCTCCTTCTCTGCACATTTTCTGTGGTTTTTGTTGATTTCTTACCTTGCTTTGTGGCTAATCAGCCACTTGACAGACAAGGACATGCTGCAAGGAGTTCATCCGTGGGATCAGGACACACGTGATCTTTGAGCCCAAAGGATTTCTGTCATACAGGGGTCTCACCTGTACCTGCTCCCTTAGTGTGCAGCACATTGTGAGTAGTGCCCATAGCGGCTTTCAGAGTCTTGTTAGCCACTAGTGCTGATGATATTGGTCTTTATGCCAAAGGAAATAGTCTGGTAAAAATAAAATGTTGATGGATTGTAGTAGACTGAGTTAAGACAAAAGGGAATTAAGGTCTGAATGAATTTGAAGAAATCAGAAATCATAAACTGGAATCTCTAAATCTGTTTCAGCGTTTTCTTTCTGTTCATTGTGCATAATTTCAGTAGGAAATGTACGGGCACAGACTTGCCAGGGGGAAGAGGAAGAGAAGGATACCCTCCTCCTAGGACTGCACAGTTAGGGGTTAAAGAGTAGGTGCCCCTGCCCTGACTCCCACAGGCTTCACACAGCTGGCATGTGTCTGGCCAGTTGTTCCTTTGTGATCTGAGCCTTTGCAGAGATAGCTCGTAACATAAAGGAAAGAGTCACTCCAATAAGAGATTAGATAAAGACTAAACAGTGTCTATAAAAGAGCATAAATGGAGACACAAGGAAATACTGGAAGGCAATAACCTAACTGGGAAGGAGGAGCAGTGAAGTTGGAAGATAACTCAGCAATTTGAAGAAGCTGATACATTGCTCAGGATGCTCAATAATTAACTATACATTTATTTCTGGGAATTATTTTAGGGCCATTCATATTTAATGATATGTAGGCTACACTAAAGCCATGAACAATAAAAGAAAGGTCTGGGACATAGACTGATTAGTGGTGTGAAAAGATATGAAAGAAATTACCTTCGAGAGATGTGGCAAAGGATATGGTCTGGCAGCCACTGGGGTAAGAGCTAAAGGCCCTGGTTCCCAGTTCCAAACTAAAGGCTGTAAGAAATCTGCTCCAGAGGCAGAGTTTTGGGAGTGGGACCCTCTGTTGTGACTCACACTGCTCCACAGAAGTTGCTGTCTGCATGCCAGGGCAGTGGGGCTGCAGAGGCCTGGCCTCTTCCTCGTTCTTTAGCATGAACCAGGGTGAGGTCCTGCCCTGCAGTCTCTGTTTCAGCGTCTCTGGAATGAAGAGGGTTTTTCTCTCTGGCATCTCCCAGCTCTCAGGCTGCATAACTCCCTGCTGGGGTGTGTGCCCTGCCCTCGGGGCAGCAGTGGGGCCGGGGCTGTGACCCCCCAGCAGGGATGGTGTGGGAGGCTTTACCCCAGGGCTCAGGCAGAGCTGTGTGCCTTTGCTTCAGCTTGTGAACCCCACGGGGACTTGCTGTTACCTGAGGATGGGAGTCCCTGTGCAGAGCCCTTGGAGAGGCAGTGGGGAATATGAAGGGAGGGTGGGCTGCAGAGAGGCCCATGAGCAGGATGCTCAGGAGCAACCTCTAATGAAAGCATAATTTACAGTAATGTATCACAAGTGCACTGGGGCAGATTATTCTGATTGCAAACTTGTATAAATAACATTGATGCAAATTATCTCAAAATCAGGAACTGATTTAATGTGATTAACATCCCAGTGTTACTCTGAAACCTGAACAATACCTTTCTTGTGCAAGAGCTAAAGGTCTCCTCTGTTAGCCAACTGCTGTCAATTCTTCTGACAAGAACTTAAAATAGAAACAATATAAGATGTTTGCCTTTAATGTAAATGCATCATTTGTCCTGAACCAGCAAGACAAGCTACACCACGTGTGAGCAGCAAAGGGAAAGAGACTTGTAGAGTAGCATTGAAGGGAGAGAACCGTGCTGTGTCTTGGAGGTGTCACACAGTCCAGCCCTGCACACAGCAGCAAATGGAACTCACACTCAGTTTTAAGCGGTTTGCTTTGAATCTGTCTCTCAGTGCCTAAGCACACAGCAGTGAGGTGACTGTCTAGCAAAAAACAATCCTGTTGAAAAAGGCCTGGAAATTCTCTGAGAAGTGTTACACCTCTGGTACTCCAGAGAACTCCACAGCTCTGAGGGGTCACTGGCAGGTGCACAAAAATGGCTTCTATTTTCTTTTTGATTTGTGTGTGCAGTGCTACAAGGGGCAGAATTGTGTATTTCAGTGCTCTCATCATGGAAGTGTAGCATGTCATCGTGAACCTAAACATCGCTGAACCTATCATTTTTTTCTTTTTTTTAGGCTGACATATTCTCTGGAGCTGTATTTATACAGCTGGCCATAGGGCTGAATCTTTATGTGGCCATAATTATCTTGCTTTCTATTACTGCTCTTTACACCATCACAGGTGAGTTTGCAGAGCAGTCTGATAAATCAAAGAAGTTGGGGGAGCCAGAAGAAAGAGAAGGGGGGGTGTAGAAAGAGAGAGAAATGAAAACCTGAAAGGGGGTTTATTTACAGTGGTCTTTGAATGACAGAGGTGGTGAGAAAAGAGGGAAAATAAATAAAGGATTTCCACTGAGACATTTGCCCAGGGCTAACTTATTTTTTCTGATGTTTCTCTGCCATCAGGTGGTCTTGCAGCTGTGATTTACACAGACACCTTACAAACATTCATCATGGTAGTGGGATCCTTTATTCTCATGGGATTTGGTAAGTAAATCAAATGAATTAAACTGGAATGTTCAGCCACAAATCCTGCAGTGGCTATGGGAATGAATCCTGCAGTGTGAAACTGTTACCTTAACCAGGAGGTTTCAGATCCTATATCTATTTATCAGGGAGTAGGCAGGTTGCCAAAAGCCAGGCACATTGCCAAAGCCCTTTAGTCACTCAGTCACTCTGTCTCCTAAGCACAAGTGAATGTGTAAGGTAATAAACAGCTTCCCATGACAGGACTTTTATGTCCACATTAAGGAGGTTTTTCTCCTCATGCTCTCAAGCTCTGTTTGAGATTTCAGTAATAAATCCTTTATTGCTACTTTTATTTTCTATTTTTCAGCATTTGTTGAAGTGGGAGGTTATGAGGCTTTCATGCAGAAGTACATGGAAGCGATTCCATCCAATATCTCCTATGGAAATACTGTGGTTGATCCGGAGTGCTACACTCCCCGTAAGGACTCCTTTCACATCTTCCGAGATGCCGTCACCGGAGATCTGCCGTGGCCAGGGCTCATCTTTGGCCTGAGCATCATTGCCATGTGGTACTGGTGCACGGATCAGGTAATGTGGAAGCCAAATGCCTTGGAAAGGCAGAACACAGAACTCTGTGGCCCAGTGTGATCTTCCCCTGTAATGCAAAGCTGGCCCACAGAACTGGCTGTTATTTCAAGACTTGTCAGTGACTTTTCAGTCCCTGGTTTCTGGATGCATCTCACATGTAAGAAAATGGAACAGAGGTTCTTTCAAATCTTCCTGCACACCCGTACCCACCAGATCCTGTGTCCGCCTTCTTTCTCATTTTTTGTGTGTGACCATGTGTGAAAACACAGAGAGGCTGTGCTGTGAAAATTTACTTAGGAAACCACTCAACAGATGACCCATGGTAGACTGACATGGTAGACCATTCCCCTTTCAGTAAGACAAGTTTGTTTCCTGTATGTGCAGCTTTCGTCTTTGCCTGCCCAGTTTTGGGAGGATATTCTTTATACGTCTGGTCTTTCAGCCTGGAGACCCTTCCCCAATCATCCTTCCTTCTCTCTAAAACCTACGGTCCAGTTTCCCCAAGAGATCACATGACAAGTTACACCTGCCATGTCTCATTGACAGGTTATTGTTCAAAGATGTCTCTCTGGCAAGAACATGTCCCATGTGAAGGCCGGCTGTGTCATGTGTGGGTATCTCAAACTCTTGCCCATGTTTATCATAGTGATGCCTGGAATGATCAGCCGGATTTTGTACACAGGTATGAAATGGATACAGAGATGCAAAGTTCTTCTTGCTGCCTGCCTTTCATTGCCAGTCTCTCTGTCCCTTCCAAAATATCTGTTACATTGTCACCTTCTCATCCAAATAGTCCAGGCACCTGTATGTACAAAAGCTAACTACACTGTAAGAAGCCCCAGGTTTTCCTGTTTTCCCTGATCCCAGATATCTGCTAGTGCTACTGCTGTGTGTTTTAGGGGAAAGAAATTCCACAGTGTCCCTCCCCAGCTGTTTGTTACAGCCCCGCTCTGACCGAATGAGTGGAAAATGCTGTCCAGGATGGATACTCTGCTGGCAATCGGAGAGACAGGGCCATCAGTCATAGACTGCAGGGTTTGGGCCATGGCCAGTCCTGAGGGCAGTGTGGGGAAATGCCACTCTCCCATCTCCCTGACCAGTAGAGAGTGTGTCTGCGTTTGGCAGCAGGCAGAGGAGAGAGGTTCAGGCTGCAGGGAGTGGGCTTTCTGCTCCTCTGCTTGTTTTTCTACTTGCTCTCCTTGTTATTCAGCCCTGGTGTGCCAAATGAGTGCTGATTTTCTTTTGACCTGCAGCACTTGTCAGTATTCTTTTAGAGAGGAGAGGAAGGAAAGAGGCTTAGAATCACCTTCCTCCCTGCCAGCAAACCAAGGATGAAATCAAACATGGCAGTCTGGTGGTTCAATGCAGAGATACATTCTAGACGCTCTACTACTTTGGGAGCAATCTGTTGTTTATGTGACCTTGTCTCAGTGTCCCATTATCCTCTCCTCAGATGTGGTGGCTTGTGTCGTGCCTGAAGTCTGTCAGCGCTACTGTGGCACTGCAGTGGGCTGTACAAATATTGCTTATCCAAAAATGGTAGTGGAGCTCATGCCAAATGGTAAGACACTGTCTGTATTTGTTGTTTCTTTGTTTTAGGAAAGCTGAAGCTGCCAGACTGTAAAAACAAGCGACAGAGAGAGTCCAAGACCCGTATTTAGTTCCAAAACTCTTGCTCAAATTATGTACTATTAGCCCAAGGGGTTGTCTGCAGTAGCTGCAGGTGCAGAATAGCTCTGCACTGACAGTGTCAGCTCTCAGCTGGCAAATACTGGGTGCTGAAATGGTAAATGAACTCCCTTTTTGTGAAGGTAAAAAATAACCTGCTTGGCCAATGATTTATAAGAGACTCTGCCAGGATCTCTGAATTGGAGGCCTATTCCTGTGGTTCTCCTGCCAACCCCATGGGGGTGGGTGCTGGCTCATAAGGAAAAAAGGCAGGTTGTGATATTATACAGACCATGGCACTTTCCTGATAGCTTTGGTACTTCCCCATCGTATGATAATTGTTGTTCACAGTATTGTTAAAATCCTGCAGTACTTCCCCATGCTCTCACCAGACCGCACCACCTGGAAAATTGAGTTACTCTGGTTTTCAGACAATAAAAGAAACTTGTTTTTTTTGGCAAACAAACCTAGTTCACAAATATAATACAAGCAAGTGAGCACTCTTCTGCAAATAAGAGGAATTATTTGTATAACTGTTGGGAAAAGTCTGTTTAGTATTATTTTCTTTTTATTCCAGTGCTTTATCAGCCAGCATTCACTAAAGAAGTACCTATGTGCTAAAAGCTCGGGAGTTTCCCTGGCACTGCTGTAAATAGCTTTTCCCAAGCTCTGCTTGCACGGCACAGGAATGTCAGGCAGGATTTTATGTCAGGCACATAAATCTGCCAGACAGCTGGCCGACTGGAAGGGGTTGGACGAGCACCTGGTGCCAGGTACTGAGGCTCTCCACGGAATGCTCATCCCAGTTTCCCTGTCTTGCTCTGTGTTTCAGGTCTGCGGGGTCTGATGCTGTCAGTCATGTTGGCCTCCCTCATGAGCTCGCTGACTTCCATTTTTAACAGCGCCAGTACTTTGTTCACCATGGACATTTACACCAAAATTCGGAGCCGGCCATCTGAGAAGGAGCTGATGCTGGCTGGCCGGTGAGTGCAGCCGAGCGGCCCCGCCGCGCAGACCCCGAGCGCTCCACGGTCCCACGCTGCCTCCTCCCCAAAGCCCCGCGCCGGCCGGAGCCTGCCGGGCAGAGCTGCAGGGGCCTCCTGCGGCCAGCGGCTGGCCCGCCCCACGCGCTGCTTCTGGGAGAACGCACCGTGCTCCCAGAGGAACCCACGGTGTGCGTGAAACAGCCAAACGAATTCTCACTGCTTCCCACCGCTATTGGAAGGGAAATGTTTTAAATTACCTTCCTGGGCTTCGTGCTGCACCAGGCTGCGGCAGGAATGAACTAGTTCTAGTTGATCTGCTATTGATTTGTCTCTGGACATAACAACCACAGGAAAAAACTGATTTTCAATGTTTTGATTGCATATTTAACTGTGTGCTGATGGAAGTTTGACGTACACGACACCCAACTTGGATTTCTTTTGTTTGTTCAGTGGTAATTGGCAATTATAATTGATTTCACTAGTTGAAATACAAAATGGACATGTAAATTATTGATTAATTGCTGGTTTTTCTCTTTCTGATAGATCATAGATACTTCTAAGCAGATGGCTAATTGAATATCTGGCTATGTTTACAGGGCATTTATGTTACTTTTAATTGGCATCAGCATTGCCTGGGTTCCCGTGGTGCAGTCAGCTCAGAGTGGGCAGCTCTTTGATTATATTCAGTCAGTTACCAGCTACCTGGGACCTCCCATTGCTGCTGTTTTCCTGCTTGGTGTCTTCTGCAAGCGTGTCAATGAGCAGGTAAGTGCAAATTAGTAAACAGGTATGCTGCATGTTCCTTTAGGAGCTGGGAGAACTGCTTTTTTCTTTATGAGCAACTACTTCCTGTTTATTTAAATCCCATTATAGCCCAGGGATCCTATGTCTCCATATCCCAGAATCTGAGGTTTCAGAGATGAATTTGAAGAAGTTCTTTCGTACTCTGACAGATAAACAGTCACCTAGGAATTCATAGATAGCTCTGAAACTTAGGTTATCTATCACTTTGCCAAGAAGTGTGTCAAATGGATAATCGATGAACACATATTTGAAAGTTATTGTTTAGGATATTGGTCACCAAGCTGCTTTACCAAACGTATCACCTCTTACCTATCCTATCCTATCCTATCCTATCCTATCCTATCCTATCCTATCCTATCCTATCCTATCCTATCCTATCCTATCCTATCCTATCCTATCCTATCCTATCCTGTTGGGTTTTGAATATTCCCAGGGGTAGAGACTCCACAGTCTCTCTAGGCAACCTGTTCCAATGGTCAAGCACCTTCACAGTAAAACAAAAAAAATTATGTTTAATCAGACTTTCTCATGTTTCAGATTGTGCCCAGACATACCTATGCATCTGTTGTACTTTGGGTTGGAGTATTGTACACCAGGCAGAAAACCCCCACCCAACCGTACTGAGAATTAACAATTACACTCAGGCCATTAGCAGGTACACGAGGCATACATTTCAAACAGAATGACACAACATTCTGGCTAGTTTCATTGGGCCAGAGCTGCCAGGGATTTATCCCCCAAAGGTACAAAGGTATGAGAAGAGCCCCTGGGATGTGCAATCCATGGCTGAAGCCTGTCCTGTAGAAGGAGAGAGCTGTGTGGAGCCAGATGGACTGTGAGAAAGGGGCTGCATGAGGTGTGCTGAGGTGTGCCTGACATCTCAGAGCTGGTCATTGCCCCTTTCAGTTGTACTCATACACTGAGCTGTAAATAAGGTCACTGAAAGCATCCAAGCTAAAATCCACGTGCCAAAGCCATGGTAGCACATCACTACATCCATGTTTCCTCCAGCAACTGCTTGAGAGCTCTGAGTTTATTTCCATGCCTGAAATTACTCATTTTGATCCCTTCTCGTCCCACTCTTGTCTGCAGGGTGCCTTCTGGGGCCTGATCGTTGGGCTGCTGGCTGGACTCGGCAGGATGATCGCAGAGTTTGCCTATGGAACTGGCAGCTGTGTGGCCCCTTCCAACTGCCCCTTCATCATCTGTGGCATTCACTACCTTTACTTTGCCATGATCCTCTTTGGGGTTTCTGCCATCGTCATCCTGGCAGTCTCCTTCATGACCAAGCCCATTCCTGATGTACATGTGAGTATTATTGCAGTCCTGCTCCTCAAGAAATGGAACACAAGGAAACCACCGGTTTTAAACCCTGGTACTTGGTGTGTTACCTCTCAACATTTCAGCTACCCCCAGCATACAGCTCTTGTAAGAAAGCAGAGGAAATAGTCTTTATTTACCTGTCACAGATCTTGAGAGACTCCTAACAGCCCTAGACACACCAGACATTTGGGGTGCTCTGGCCTTACAGCTGGCTCAGGTGCTGGTCAGGCTGGTTGGTCTCAGTGTAGTCAGACCATGGATCAGTTAAACTCCTTTTGTTCTGTGGCAGCTTTACCGCTTGTGCTGGTCCTTGCGGAACAGCAAAGAAGAACGGATTGATCTTGATGCAGATGAGGAGCAGGACAAAGCTGATGAAAAAGATGACGAGTCAGGTAAATGTTGAATACCTACAGATTCTGACATATATTTGAGTATCCCTGTTTCATTCCTGAAGGAACATTAACATGCTTCGTATTTGAAGACATCCTCCCTCTCCCCAACAACAAACCCTCAGCCTGCACAAATTTAAATGGCTCATGAGCTGCCTTTACCAATCTGTCAAGCTAAGTGTAAATCAGAAGTGAAGTGGATTTGAAGGGAGAAAATCTTGTTCTCTTGGTAGCTGGGTGGCAGCTCTAGGACTCAACCAAAGGCAGTGCTCTGGGTCAGGGGCACTGTGTTGGAAGAACTGCGTGTGACTCCAGTACTTGGAGGGAATTCACCCAGAAATAAATAGTGGGTTGTGGTCAGGATTGAAGGCACTGTGAAAGCAGACTGCAAACCCACCTGCTCTCTTTACTGGGTTTCTGGTCCTGCTCCCAAGTTCCTTTTCATCAGTATCCTCAAATTCATTTATTTGTCTTTCAATTAAGAGTGTAGAAAGTATTGAAAAAAAAAGGACTTTAAGCTTTGCAGCATAGTCTGCTTCTCCAATACCAGGCCAAGTCTCTGGGCTGCAAAAGGCCCAAGTATCTTCTGCAGATGCAGAAAATCCCTCTTTTCCCATGTGAGCTGTGAAAACAATATTAACTTGATTCCAGTACTGTTTTGAACTAAAATATTTCCACTGAACTATGACCATAAATCAGGACTGGAATGTCCTCAGTCCCAGACATCAAGAGTGTGCCATGATCCGTACTTACATTTCCTGACCAGAGTGTTATTCCTTCCAGTGAACGAGGCAAATGAGGAGGACCCGGGATGCTGTAGGAAAGCCTACAACTGGTTCTGTGGCTTGGATCAACAGAAAGGCCCCAAACTGAGCAAGGAGGAAGAGGAGGCACTGAAGAAGAAACTGACGGACACAAGTGAAGTGCCTCTGTGGAGAAACGTTGTGAATATCAATGGCATCATCCTCTTGACTGTGGCTGTGTTTTGCCATGCCTACTTTGCATAACCCCTGATCACAGTCCTGAAATTGTACTGCACTGCCCAGCAGAAACCATGGCTTGTAGATTTACAGAATTAGATACACGTTGTATTTTCATCATCTACATTTGTAAAACACCAGGGTGATTTACTCGCTGATTTTGTGATCATAATTTCAACAATCTGAAGATGAAGGCCACTGGGATTTCAAGAGAGAGAATTCCTATTTAGACATTGAACCAATCCAGGGCTAACTGAGGTTCAGAATTTCCATCCGATGTTCTCTCTACTCATGATACATTTCATATTTTAGGTTTGGAACAATGCTGTGTAAGCCATATTTCGTATCAGGTTTTGTGAACCACCTTTTAGGGTTGATGATACTACTTTGATTTTCAACCCTTCTTCTGGTCGTTCAATTTTCCTTTTCCTTTGGCTGTGATAATTTGATTCCAAAAAACCCCACAGCCACTGAGGGACTGTATTACAAACTCAAATTAAAACATTGTTTTTGTCCCTCCAAACATGGGATATCTTAAGTAAAAGATTTATGTATCTATCAATGTACTTGGCACTATGTAGAAGTTTTCATTCTCACTTTCCCTCCTTTGTGTTTCTCAGTTGTCAGTGGAATACTGTCCTCTGAACTGATCACATTTTGAAATTGGGGAACACCTGCCTTGATGATCCTAAAAAGAATTTTCCTTACTGCAGATTCTCTGTTTAAGGTTAACTTCCAAAGGTCCTCCTCTCTTGATATTTTAATATATACCTATACTTGAATGTGAAGCTTTTTATACAAAATACATATATTATATATACACAGGCAATACATTATATATATGCACTATATATATTATATATATTTAAAGTATATATTTATGTGTGTGTGTGTGTATATATATTTATTTCTTACTGATCAATTCCCACCCTGGGGTGTCAAGGACCTCCTTACTGTGGGGTTGGAGTCAATGTACTGCCTCTGTCTATGGACTGTGCCACAAACCAAGCCATGCCCATGGTGAAACAGCCACAGCATTGGAATGCTGGGCTGCATTTTGCAAATACATTGGAGGGCTCTGTGTTGCTTTTCTGCAAAGCTATAAACCTTTCCTCTGAAGATTTCATTGAGAAACAGGCTTCCTGCTGCATGGCAGCATGAGCTAGCAGTTCAGGAAGGAGAATAGTCACAGCTGTGGGATATCAGCTAAACCAGGCTGATTGTCTCCACTTGATAAGTTTGGTACCAGCTGGGGACACAGGAAAAGACAGCTTTAACACTTCAAAGCAAACAGCATAGATCTTCTTTTCATCTCATTCAGCTTCCTGGGGAATCAAGTGTAGAAAGAAGACGCTGGTTGCTTAGTCAAGCAGCAGCACAATTCCCTGTTCCTTGTTGCACACGTTTGTGGGACGCTGCCCTGTCCCACAGCATTCCTGATGGTTCTGCTGCAGGATGCTCTGGGCTGGCAACAAGTGCAGCTGAAGGGGAGGGCAGTGCCACCTCTGCAGGTGCCACACCACCCTGCTCTGCCTCCTGGGCTTTCATCACTCTCCTTTGTAACCTCCTGGCAGGGTCTTTGCTTCATTTGGATCTGTCTCCAAATGCTCTGGATTCCAGCAGAATTGCTGCTCTTCACTAGAATTGCTCCTCTTCATAATCCCTGCAGGGTCCTTTGCACAGGCCAGATCAACTCAATACTTCAGAAATTCCAGTGAACACATTTTTTCCCTTACACTTAATGCAGTAATATTTTAAAGACCATGGAATTAACTGTATTTAATGAACTCTGAAGGCATGTATGTATTAAAGTATTTGTATATTTTGAAGTATTTGGTGTCCACAAAGTGATGGGATTTTTATATAATATGATGGAAGACAGAGACACTTCATTTGGTGTCTAGGTTTTGGCGCTGGGTAATAGTAATGGATGAAAAACAAACAAGGAAGATGTCACTGAGGATTGCCCAGATACCTCTTTGTCATACTTTGCTACAAAAATATGGTGAAATTATAGAGCTATTTGGATAAAGACAACACAAGTGATTTCCTGGCAGTCTGAGCAGCCTTTGGATGATCTCCTGGTTATTAGGTATGGTTGCTGGATTTTGCTTCTCAGAACTACAGAGTTTTGAAAATCTAACCCACAGTTTCCCAGGGATATTCACTGTATGTCATCAGCAACCTGACTTCATTGTGGTCTGAAAGTGGGTGTTGTGGAGGGAGGAGCTCAAATGTTTACATAAAGTTTGACAGCTGCTGTTGACTCCTCTATTTTTGTTGAATTCCAAAGAAAAAATGTCTGATATTGTGAACAGCTGCTAAAAATGTAACGTTTAGCTAACATTAAATGCCAGCTCAGGTTGGTAACTGTTGCATTCAAGGACAGTTTCATGATTTTAAGGAAGACAATGACTTTTCTTCAGTTCTCAGGGGAGCTGTGTCCATGAGCTGATGTTGGGGACACTCAGATAAAAGCAGTAACTTACACTGTCCTGGGCATTCTCATGCTTTAGAGATGGGAACTGTGAGCACACACCTGCTCCCCGTCTTTGAGCGTGCATTTGAAATACTTCTGCTTAGTGGTGAGACTCCAAATAAATCTGTCTCACAGCACAAAGTACCTGCATGGCAGGTACAGCATAACACAGGTCTGTTTCAGGGGATCTTGAGACATCCCAGCTTATCCTGTCAGGTGAGATACAAGGTTAAAGCTCATTTTAATAGACTTTAGTTAGATATACAGAATTATTTTAAGTGAATAGAATAAAATATGCACTTAGTAGCACTGTCAGCCAATTGACACTGACTGTAAAGTGACACTGCTCTGTAAAGAACACACACCAAACAAAATCTTCTGTTTAAGAATTACTACATAGTTCTTAGGGAAAATCCTGAAAAAGGGTAATCACTGTTCATTTATGTTTTAATTTTTCTGTATCACCCACAAAAGTGTATCCAAGTGTCTGACAAATGTTTAGTGTTAATGCTGATGAGAACACCCTGTTCTTAGCACTCAGAATTTGTGTTTGTTCCTATTTTGTTATTGAAAAAGCTCACGGACTGAACTGCTGGGGGAGGGAAGTTCTGTGGAATCCATCTGCAGTCACCACGGTCTGGTTTAAGCAGACTGCCTGGCCCTGGTGAATTAGGACTTGGCCCAAGGCTGAGCTCCTCAGGTGCAGCTGATCGTGGTGATGAGATCCCATCAGCAGCTGGGACTGCCGGGCTCTCAGCTCCCACTCCCTGGCCTTCCTTAACTGAAATAACTTCAAGAACCAGAGCCTGACGTTATTGTCTTTATTTTTTATAAAATAGGGGGGCTTTTTTTGTGCCTCCTGAAGAACATTCTGTCTTGTCATCTACCATAGGCAGCTATGAGACAGAATAATTTCCCTCAAGCTCCTGTGCCCACCCTCTCCTCACCTGGCAGAGTTCAGGCCAGAGCAGCTGTGCCTGCCTGGATCAGAACCCCTACTTCTCTTAAGGTTCCTGGAAAAGCTTCAACTTGAGGTAAGTGTGAATTTGTTGTCACTCTGTGCAGTGTTTTTGTTTACAGAATTTGAGCCTATAGCTTTAAAAATGTAGCTTATATGCATAGTATCCTAAAAAAGATTATTAAAATGGGTTTTATTCAAATTGCAAATTTTGTCTTGCTATAAATAGGTCCTGTGCTTTGAGCATATTGGCTTTGTGTGTAGCTGTCTCTGCCCTTCTGGTTTAATGTAATTAGCCAAATCTGACTTTCCCAGACTGTTTTGTCCTTAGACAAATCTCTCACCATGTGATTTTTAAAGTTTTTTATTTTTTTAATAGAAAATATAGTGGTGGGAAGCAATATGCTCCCTGCTTTGGAACATGAAGAGATGGAATTAAAAGCTGCTGTGTTCCAGAGCAGGATAGAATGGTTTCCAACCCTTGGCCTTCTGCAAGTGTATGGGGACAGGGGAAATGAGTGTGTAGTTACAAGAACAAAGAGCCATAACATTCTTAACCTGCTGGAAACTGATAGAAAAACTTCAATATGAGCTCTGCCTCAGTGGGACACAAGGCTCCACAGGGAGGTCTTGTTTTCTATGGATGCAGCTGTCTTGTCTTCTGGTGTTGCTAAGACTGTTGGGTAACTGGTTTGAAAACTCAGTCTGTGTAGAGTGTAACTGCATTAATTCCAGTATTGACCCATGACCATGTTAATTATATCTGGGCCTTAATAACTGTTGGCTTCAAGCTAAAAGGCAAATTGCTTTCATTGATGTTAAGAATCTGTATTGGTGCTAGAACCATCGGAGCATGGAGTGCTGGGGAGTGCACAGTGCTAAAACCAGAGGTGTGCTGTACACACAGCATTTGCTTTGAAACAGTGAGCTTAATTAGGGTGTGAGAGGTGCCTGATCCTGAGATGTTAATTTAAGTATTTATAATGTGTATGAAGCAATTCAAAAAGATCTTCAGCATTTTTGTGACCAAGTCTGTGGCAGCTTTATTATGGAGTATTCTTGACTGAAAGCTAACTCAGTCCAGGGGAAGTGTTCACCAGCTGTTTCCTTGATCCAGCCAAATGTTTTACTGACACCTCCAGTACCAATTCATTCCCAGCCTCATGAATTAGGGACTTTTGTCTCTCATCCCAAAGCAGGGAATTAACCCTCAGCAGAGCATGTGACTTTCGATTATTGTAGCTGCAACCTGTTTGTCAATAATGCAGCTTCGTAAGTGGAAAACCCCAGTTAACAGTGGTTTGTGGCCGTTCTGTATGCAGACTCTAAATTCTGGCGTTTGCATGGGGGCAGCACGTGGTCAATACAGCCCAAGGGAATTCCTGTCATGATTGGAGTGTGATGGTCTCATGTTGTCAGGTGTAAGAGTGCCAAAGAATTGCTGAGACAAAAACTGACATGTGGCAGGGCAAAACTAGTGTCCATATCTCAGAGTTCACCTGAGGCTTTGTTCCATTTCTGTACTCTCTGTGTAAGATGAGAACACTGATCCATGTAGAGGCTTTTTTGGGGACAGTTTATATTGTCTTTAAAGCACTGACCACGCAGATACTTGGAATGCAGTACTTATGGTCCAAGTCAGCTGAATTTCTTCTACTCAGAGCAGTTTAGTGTGGATGGCCTTATTTCTACATCTGACCAACCTAATTGTTTTGGGAACTCATTGAAGGGCAATACCTGAATTATTGCAGAAGCCTGTGACAAGGTTGGAACTGGGCTAAAACGGTGATTATGACCAGATTTTCCTGCAGCAATTCTGTAAGAGCAGCTGACCCTACACTGTGCTGCTCTAGTCCTTTAGCATGTTATTCAAGCTGCCTGGCTTCTCTTATTGAGTTCGATGCACTCTGGCACCAATATGCATTACGTACGAGTGCCTTATGTGTTTAAAAGGAAGAGTTCCTCCAAGATCCTGCCCGGAGGGAATGAATCCAACTGACTTAATGCTTTTAAATCACATCTTTATAGGAGAGGAAATTCACCCTTTGGTTACGTTATGGAAGAGAAACATTTTAACTGTAATCACTCCTACAGGAAGAGTTCATACTGTGTGTAAGGGTAATGCAGTTTACACTGTAACCGTGGGTTTGAATGGAAAAGCAGCCCTGACAAATAATCCCTTTTATAGACCTGATGCAGCTTCTTTGTAGCTACAATTCCAGATATAAAACTCCCATGTGAGAACAAAACTCAAGTGAAAAACAAATGGGACTTGCTGTGAAGCTGCATCAGCCGCTCTGTCACATCTTCCTTGGTGGCTGAGAATGACCAGGCTTGTCCTGCTCATTTGTGTTCTTTCTTTGCCCAGGCCTCCTGCTGATGTCTCTTAAATTACACCCTTGTAACTGCGGACAGAAATTTGCAACGTGTCTGTAGTGATCAGCCTTGAACTCAGAGTGAATAAAATGCTACTGAACTTCCCACCACTTCCACTGCCCTTCAGCTCAAACCCTGAGGTGCTTTTGCTCCATACTATAAGCAATTCCAGATACCGGCCAGACCCCTCTCCCATTGGAGGCATTGGGGTCTGGCTCCAACACAGCTTTACCAAGGGCTGCCCTAGTAAAAGCTTTCTGATGTTGCTCTTAATCCCATGCTCAACAAATGTTGGCAGCAAAATTTATGTAAATTCGTGTTGTTAGATCAATTTGTCAGTACAGACAAGACGCTGGAGGAGTTAATGATGAACCTTCTTTCTAATATAATTAATTATTCATTAATGTTTGATAGGCTGAGGTTAAAAAAAAGGAGAGAATGTTATGAAGAAAACAAAAAGGGTTGGTGTCTTGTATCATAGAAAAATCTTGGTAACTTAGGAAATAACATCTAGTAGAGAATTCCAGACTTCCTAACTTTTCTTCTTCTCCAGTATTCTGCTTATGTCTTACCAGAGAGATGTGACACTGTTGGCAAACAACTTTTCAGGAGGAACAGATCCAGAGTCAGTGAGGAAAAGAGTTTTTGGTGTTGAAGGTCTCATGTAATCATCTGCCTTTTACAGGCAGACAACAACAGAGGGCAATAGATCTCTAGGAAAGATCTCGGCTGGAGAAGGGCTTCCATTCGATGACGGTGATGGCGATTTCGGCAGCTCTTTGCACGGCCTCGCTGGGATCGTTCAGGCACAGCTGAAAGGTGTCCCTGTGACCCAGCAGAGTCTCGCGGCCCTCTGGCAGCTCAGCCAGCAGGGTGAGGGTTTTGATTGCATTCAGACGGGCTCTGCTGGTTTCCTCAGCAACCAGCTTCAGTAAAGGTGAAATGGCTTCAGCACTCATGGCCGAGGATCTCCCTGTAGGGAAAGAAACCGGCTTTGAAATGTGTTATGACATCTAATCAACATCCTTTTGGACTGATACTTTCCAGAATTCCCTGCCCAACTACAGCTCTGAACAGCCCTGGGGGTGCAGTGCCCAGAGGCAGGACGTGCTTCTTCTTTTGGAGACCAAGATTGGCTCCCAGCTGTTTATTTTTAAGGAAAAAGATCTTTCATAGTTAACTTTAGCTGCCTTGCACATTAGTATTTCATTTCCAACAAATTATCTATGAATATGTAAGAGTATGAAATGATAGAATAAATTATTTTTTTTTTGGGGGGGGGAGTGGGGTGTGTTAGATGCCCTTAAGAACATCCTCCAGTCTTTCATTTTTAAAGATACTTCAAACACCGAGATCCTCTCCTGAGTTGTCTTCGGAAGCCCGAGGAAGGTTTGCAGAACACAACTGCTGTTATTAAGAATCTTTTATGTCTAATTACTCATTCATCACACTGGAAATTTAACAGTTAGTATTTTCAGTGTCATGCGAGTTACTTGGGAGAGCTACAGACCTTATTAATATTCATTGCTCTCCCAGCTGTGAGAGAGGAGCTGCCCCTAATCGCAGAAAGCAGCGCTCCTCTGCTGAGCATTGGTGATTCAGCGCAGCTACAGGTACCTGGATCTCTGTGTGATCTGGGCCTGAATGGAAAATGTTCTCCCTCTGGAGCAGCCCTCTGGAGGGAAATGGTGCAGGTGAGGTGGATAAGTAACTTCTTGACCTACTTCAGGGGAATGGAATGTGAAATATCCTGTCCCCCCTAGGCACTGTAGGAAGCAGCAATAGTCGCTCAAGACAGTTATAAAGAAATATCCCAATCTTAGAGTTTCTTGATGACCATTAACACTGTCAGAAACTGACGACTTGGAGAGTAGGGGGGGCAAATGTTTTGTTACTGAGTTGCCCTAGAATTGGATTTCCAGGAGGTATCCCCACAGAATTTGTCTCTCACCCTGAGGTGTAACACTAGCAAACATCAGTGCTCCGGTCGCGCTGACTTGAACATCGGGATGTGCGTCTTTCAGCAGGCTCACCAGCACAGGAATCACCTCCTCTTTACACACGGCAGTTTTCCCCTCAGCATGAGAACTGTGTGGAAAGGACGGTCAAACTGCTTCCTTGAACTGCGCCTGCTGCCCGTGCAGCCCCCTCGGCCTCTGCCCATGCCTGAGCCCGCAGACCCCCACCCGGTGCCACCAGCGCTGTCCCACGCCTGCCGCTGGAGCGACTCCTCCTGCTGGGAGGCGGAGGCACCCAAGGGCATGGCTGTGCCCGGTGGCTACTGAACCCGCCGCTGATGCAGTCCTGGGGGTACCACACTGACCCGGGTGGATGAGCTGCACAATATGTTAGGTTATTTTTAGATGCTATCTGGATTTTTAAAAAAGCTTTCTGTAGTACACTGGACACTGATTGGCAGCTGCATGTAACAGGATGTAGGATTAAGGGTGTTGCTGGTCCTAATTGCAGTGGAGTTATAAACCTCGATGGTGAAGCCTATAGAGATGTAAAAACCTGTTAACTCAGGGGGCTGAAATGAATTTTTTTCCCAGGTCACTTTTCTCTCTTTCCAGACACTCTAGTGAGAATATTTGATGTGGCCCAGCTATTGCAGGGATCTAGAATGTAGCTGATGTCCATATTTCAGTTGCATTTTGCTTTCTATCTATGACTCATGTTAATTATGCTCTCTTTTCCTCTAAGATCTCACTTTATTATAGGACACGAGGAAATGTTTTGTGCCAGTTGATATGTAAACTACATCATCTGCAGGCCTTTTTAAACTAGACATCTGTTGAACACTTTTATTATATTTTCTAATTGCAGGACAGTAGACTTAAGTTGTTCCTTTCATCCATTCTCTGATACAAAAATTTAATATAAAGATTGCTTTTTCTGATCCATCACTGACGTATGTGGCAGCCTATGTCAGAAAACTATTTCCATCTTCAATCACAGTGAAAGTTTCCCAGGAGCTTTCATTTTCTGAGAGAGAGCAGTTTTCCAAAAACATAAGGGAGTTTCTCCCTACCTCCAAAGTGGTCAGAATCCTCTTTCTACAAGATTTTTCATGCAAGAATTTTTTCCTAGCAATGCTGTACCAGGAAAAAAATCCTGATTCCACTGCCAATACTGAAAACCAACAGAAGGAGAAGGAATGTCAGATCAGCATCTGTTTTCTTCAGTGATTTATAGCAGTTAGGAATTTTCAAAGTCCCATGTGTCCCATTTTTTCGTACCCACGTGTGCAATCAGGCTGGTAGTGCTTTACATGTGAAATGTGGCACCTACAGGGCGTAGTGGAACACAGCTGTAAATAGATGGCATTTATTTACTCCTGCAATTAGTACTTTCTTGGGCTTAAGCATTAGAGTGGTTTCTTCACCTGATTTCTAACAGGGCCCAGGCTGCTTTGCTCCTGATGGCTGCAGATGGGTGTAAGAGCTTCTCCTTCAGGACGGTAATGGCACCGGCTGCCAGGGCTTCAGACGCCTCCACACGGAGACAGCTGGAGAGTGTGTCAAGGATTAGCTCCTGGATCTCATCCAACTCCGTTTGCAGCTTCTGGATGAGTGGGGGAATCAAACCGGCCCGCAGGACACCACCAGCCCCTGAGAGGAAACAGGGAAGGAACATGGGTGAGGCCCTGAGTACAGTTACTATTGCTACCTGCACTTGGAATTTCTTCACAGGATCAAAATACTGGTGGGAACTCATTTCCTTAAATGAGAGATGGAAATTACTCCAACACTGCCCTGTTTATAAATATCATCTTAGCATTGCTTCCTCAGGAAGCTTCCCCAACCCTCCTGTAAAGAAATCAAGACCAGGCAATAACCAACATGACAATTGCCCTGATGTTCCCAGTTTCTCCCACTATATTTATTCCAAAATTATCCTTGTAAAGATAATACAGGAAATGTACATACATTACAAAGTTACCTTCTATCCAGCTTTTCTAACTGTTCTTAACATGAACAGATGCTAAGAGAGCTAGAGATGTGAGCATTTAGAGCTCATTCTTTGATTCTCCCCTGTGCTTTCCAGGGGGCGGAAGTCAAGATTTTGGGAACTGTCAGCTTCCTTGTACATTTCTTTGTAGTACTTCTGTCATGGCAAAAATTTAAATTCTGAACTTTCCAGCAGTCAGTGCTCTTGCACTGGCTCCTAAAATATAACATCAAAGGCAGAGAGATCATAATTTGCCCTGCAAGTGATGTCTTTGCTATGAGCAAGAGTCTGATTTGTACCATTTCTTACCCTTTACTAAGTCAACACTGCAGCAGCAATGCCAGGGGAAAGCAGAACGTACTGTCCACGAGTAACTATGTGAAAACAAAATTCTCCAGCTGTCTTGTTGCTAAGACTGATTCTTTGGTTGCTAAGAGAAATGTGGCTCCTTTCAAAGTGATTCATATATGGTTAGATAAGGAAGTTTTGTGGATAAGAGTTATCAAGGTATTTTCAAATGAATTCTCCACCATAGAGACAAGTGGGAAAGAGATTTTAATGACCCTTGGTAGTGCATAGGAGAAATCCCTCAACTTGACAATTGGGTGAAAAACATGATTCTAATCTAGAGATTATTCTGTTGTACATATTTCGGAGGTTCTGCTAACACTGAATAACTTCTTATGCTACTGACTTATTAGGACCCACATTACAATGCCAAAGCAAAGAAATGCCTTGGGGGTGCTACTATTACAGCTTTACTATCTCTACTATATTTGGAGGTCAGTTTCTGTGAGAATTCAAATAAATAAGGGAAACCAGTTTCAGACAATTTGCTTCGAAGGCTAACAGCATTTTACAAACAAGGATTTCTCCTTGTACCAGAAAGGCAAAGCAGGAAAGGAAAGTGAAATAATGTTCTTTGAAGCTGTGGCTCTGTGTGTCACTGCACGGGGGAGTTGGAGTTTCACAGTGAAAAAAACCCCAACCAACCCTATATTGTTCCCTGGAGGAACAAAAGAAATTCGTCAAAGAGCAACTTCAGCCCATTTATACCATCCTGCAGAAGGATGTAATAAAGGACACCTGCACTGTTGCTCTGGCAAAGGACTCTGTTGGAGGGACACTGAGAAGGAGGCTCAGCGCCTCCATCACCAGCATCAACCCTCTTGACAAGTATTGCCGGGGTTTGGATTGTAGGTTACACGTATAGAAATGTTTTGGTAGGTTAGACAACAGTAGAAATATGTCTGGGAATTCCCCATGCCTTATGGAATGCCAGGCAGCAGGGAACCCACTAGTGAACCACTCCCAAGGAAGCAGATTAAAGCAGTCTCAGATGACTGTAAATCATATCCAGAATTCCTTTAGCCACACTTCCCAATAGTCTTTTGAAATGGCCTGTGAAATACAAGATGTTTCAAAGGCAACTTTTTAACTCCTCCCAAAGCTTTTCATGAAAAGAAACTCCATGGCAGTAGCATTCCCTCTACCTCCCTTGTGCTGGATGATGTACTTTGTTCTTTCCTACTTTTTGTATTTGCTTTCAAATACTTAATAGCCATTTTTTTAACCAGTCATCTTAATTTTCATTTTTACTTTCCTGCAATTCCCTCCTTTTCAGGACTTCCTTGCTAAGTTCTCTCAATTCTCTTGATCACTTTATCACCATACAGCCAGGAAGTACTATCAGCATTCAGGTTTCACTTCTTTGTGTCTGTGCATTTCAATGATCTTTAATATATTCCACCAATACATTCACCCAGCCAGAGCTGCTTTCACCGGCCCTTGGCTTTATTCCTTCTAGTTAATGTTTATTGACTTTCTTTACCTCACTCATCCCTCATTCATTGCATTTGCAGTTCATGTCTTCTTTTGGTGCTGGCCTTTACTGTTGCACTGCAGTCCTGGGTGTGAAACACAACAAAGCCACTTTGTGCCTGTGTCCATAAGCTGCTGAGATAATGTACAGTGTTGCCTAGAACAGCTTGGATTTTGTGCATCCATTAAGCAGTATTTATTTTTGGCTACTTGTGTTTATTTTGTCTGAACCCTTGGGATGCTCTAATTTTTTTTAAAGATTCATTATGTTTTACCAGGCCAGGTCTCTGTACCAGGAGCTTTTTTGTCCACTGTTTTTGTCAAGCTGTCTGAGCCGAAATGCTGTCATGCTACTAGAGGGAGCTTCCCAGATATAAATATAGAAACAAAGATGAATTGTTTGACCTTGTCAAAAGTCTCAATGTGGTGAAGAGAAAGAGGGTGGAGAGGAAAGGCCATCAACAACAACAACAAGAGACTACCTAACACTGAGAATGAAATTTCCACATGGAAATTCGTCATGGTTTTCCCAGCGGAACCACAGGGTGAAAGGTCTAGGGAGGGAAAAGAGAGGAGGAAAAATCAGTGGCAATTTGTTTGGGAGTCACTTGTAAATTAGAGCAGTCTCAGATCTTTGGATCTTAGTGAGCAACAGGAGGGGAAGGTAAGCTGGGGCTTTGAGTAGTTCTATACTGAAAAATACAGTGGCATCCTCAGGATATTGTCTTTTTCATTAAAACACTGCCCTTTCAAAGGGGATTTATGTATTGCAAAGAGTATTCTAGATACCCTGGGCCCAGTGAAGTAGTTGGGGAAAAATGTTTTCAAAATGCAAACAGTTGCATTTGCAGCTGCATAGTTAACGTCATTATTGATCTGTTTTTCTGAGAACTTGTAATCTTTCCTTGCACTGCTTTTTATCTGAGCACTCATCTCTTCCTTCTCGTAGCCCTCTGGCCACTCTCATCCTCCCTTTCCTGATTTTTTTTTTTCAAATAGGCCCAAGAGGAGTTGCCAGTTATTCTGTTCTCTCAGTATGGCTGCAGGGCATGTAAACAAGTTAAAATTTGGGGAAGACAAAGGAGTCATTTATAGTACATAACAGTGACGTTTTGTTTTGGTTTTCAATTACATAAATCAATTAAATCACATTACAAATCCTTTTCCTTAAAAATGCCAGTTTTCAACTCAAAATGTTTGTTTTGGTCTGAAGCATGTGCCTCATGCATGGCCTTAAAGTGATGACTGGTGTAACAGAACATAGAAAAATAATATGGAAACATGGGTTCTGTAGAATATGAATCTTTGTTGGCACCTTGGTTGTCTCCCTGCTGTTGTCACACAACTATTTGAAATGATCAGGAAAGGCATTTGTGCTTAGGAAGGGGCACACCAGGAAAAGCAAAGCAGAGCCAGGCACCGCAGGAAGGGAAACTGCTGCCTGGCATCACACCCGGCTGTGACAGCCCTGGGGGGAGCTCACTGACGGAGGAGCCAAAAGATCCTGACAAAATTCCCAGAGCAGCAGCTCTCTTGCTCATCCTGCAATAGTTTATCACCATTTTAGAAGGAATGAAGGGTTTATTAACCTTGTGAGTGCCACCATGTATCACAGACATTGGCAAACACAGTGCTCAGGTGATGTTTCCTTTGTGACAGGAGTGATCTTTTGAGTGATGAGAGCAGGAGATGCTCCCCCTGCACACCTCCCTTAATGATTCCTTGCTCACTACTGCTTAAATGGAAAAAAAAAAATTTATTCTGGGAAGATCTCTGAGTCACCTGTCACAAGAGCACAGTTTGAGAACCTTGTAGTAGCTAATTTAATGTTAAGATTCAGCATTTTGATTCTCAGTGCTTCCAGCACTATGGCTGTGTCAGGGAGTAGATTAAATATAATACTAGAAATACTATAAAACTGGGCTGAACTTTCTGGCGAGTTTGGAGCAGGAGGCAGAACACATTAAATGAACTACATCTCACCTGCCTATACCCCATCAGCTTCACCAAGCCTTCTACCTGAAGAGGAGAATTCTGTTGACATGTTTGAAAATCAGAATACTTTCCTCTTCGTTGCAAGAATAGTTCTGTGTCTTTCCACGATAATTTAACAGGAACAAACAGTAGTGTCCCAAAGGATGCCTACAGCTAGGGACAGAGGGTGTCTCTTATCTGAAAGGACTGAGGGGTGGGAAGTCTGTGTTTACATGAACTCAAAGCTACTGCGATATTAACAGAACTGAGGAAAACACTGCAAAGATTGGATCAGAGTAGCAATAGTAAACAATTCTGTATCAAACCATTTCAAACGTGAGCATTGGCTAGATGCATTTCTCTTATGAGAGCCCTAGGGATTTATCAGGTATAAAATCACAACCTCAACAGTAGTGTCTGTCAGATCCTCATTAAAAATACAAAAGCTTTATAAAACTTTATAAGCTTTATAAAAGCATTGTGTGATCTGCTTCTGAAGCCACTGAGAATTTTTCCAATACTCAGAATTTCGGGATGCTGTCTGAATGAAAGACATGACAGAAATTAAGGTTACAAAAATATTAAAAAGTCAGCAGTACCTTGCAGGAACCCTGCAGCTGCCTCTGAGGATGCTAAAAAAACCCAAAATGTTTCCCTCATTAACAAGGAACAGGAAAGATTGGTCTGGTAAACACGAGGTTCCTAATCCTCAATAAAGAATGAACGAGATTCCTGCATATCTTGGTTTTGTTTTTAGAAACTTTGCTCTAGAGTGTGTGCAATTGTAATATCAAAGCACCACTGAAAAAATTAACATAGAAACTATGTCTGATATATCTATATTAGCTTATTTAGAAATCCAAGAAACAGATTATTTTTAAAAATTGTCATTTTGGTAGTAATTAAGACTGCCTGTGATAAACTGCTTGAAAGGAGTGAGTTTAACGATTTAAATCATTCATGGCCTATGAAAAGAGGAATAATATCCAAAGAATTAAAAAAATTCAATCTACAGAATGTATTTTATCCCAACATCTAAAAAAAACTCTGGGGATGAATTAGATAGAATACGTTTCACATAGAAACAGTTTCCAAAATGAAAAATAAACCATTGGTTCTGTTTTTGTACAAGAATTATCTACAGTCCAAGATCAAGACAAGTCCCCTCATTCTGACTGATGGCAGTGTCAGATCCTTCACTGTGAAATAATCCCCCAAAAGATGATGGTGGAAATAATGAAAGACGCTCTTTGTTGTAATAGTGCATAATCCAGGAGCTGTGGAGTGCTGGTCATTCATATGGAATCTGACGGTGGTCTCCAAAATGAAAGCAATTTTTCCTTCTTTTACTAAAACTGTATTGACTCATCATCATATACAAGAAACCAAAAAATCAAAATGAAGGTGATGTTTTTTTTCCCCCCCTACCTCTAATTGTTGATTGTCTGCCTGCACATTGCAGGATAAGCTGTGTTATCTTTTGCAGGGGTCTTATTCAGCCCTTCTGAACTCCAGCTGCTTGCACCTCTCTTCTAAGTAAATTTCTTGAAGTTTTCTAAATTTTTAACTTCATATCTAGGCACCTTCACAGTCATCCTATGTACCTAAATGTGTGAATGTATGTGCACACACAAAGCATGCATTTTCACTGATCTTCTGTGCATATTGATCACACAAATTGGGAAATAGGTTGGATTTTATTTCTGGGACAAAGTACCTTTATAATAAGAACATTTTTTAAAACTCATAAAAATCAAAGAAAAATATTTGTAAAAATAAACTCACTCAGAGGGTTTTTTTTTGTCTTCTTCTTTTAGATGGAGGAAATGTCATCCTGAAATTTATTAATTTCCTCTACTGGGAAGCCTTTGCCAAAATACACGAAGGAAGGTAAACAATCTGACATAGGCACGACTTATGCCAAAGTCCTCAGATCAATAACTGTAGAGAAAATTAAAGCCTTAAGATAACTACTCCCAAAAAGCTCAGCCTCAGCCACTGAGGCTACCCATTTCAGGTTTTCCAAGTAAAAATTTGTCCTTTTCTCTGCTGGTCCATAATGGACATGTAGTTCTGAGATGAGACTAAGAGGGACCAGCGCAGCCTTTAGCCGTAAGAGACTCTTGAATTTCAGGTTCCACGAGTACCCATTGTGACATACAGCATTAACAGAAGGCAGTGAATTTACTGTGCCTGACAGAGCAGATATTCAGAAGAGAACCTGGACTGGCACATTCACAAACACTGAATTAAATCTTGGATTTTGAACTTTATACCGAGCATGTACATCAAATGTAAACAGTTCCTGCAGCAAGTTTCAGTCACAGAAAAATTGATGCTGTAAGGTGAACATGACATTATCAGTTTGACAAATGTTCATAAGATTATTACTTACATTGTAGCAATTTTTAGAGATTCCTGTGGAGAAAGGTCTGCCTTGTCACAGAGGTTTGTAAAGATGTGTGAGAACTCATTTCCTACAGAGATGGCTGGCTGGGGTGAAAGGAGTGGATGGGAGGGAGGGAGGCAAACACTTGTTTAAAGTAAGTCTTTTGAACAGCTAAGAAACCATTCAGAGCCATTTTACAATGTTTTACCCTAATAAAAAGAGTTTTAAGTTTTAAGTCCAATTGCCTTACAAGCCCCCAATGTGAGAGAAGTGCACAGTTGCAAGCTTTCAGAGCTTCTGCTGAGACAATAGTTTGAAAGAAAAATAAATCTTTCCTCTTAGGGCAGAGGGCCAAACAATTAAAGCAACATGAATGAAGATCAAGAAACAGTTTTCTCAACTATCTTAAATTTCTATAGCTGGAAATTATACCTGTGCAGCTGGAACTGTGCATTACAAAATGGCATTACAGAATCAAGTGGCCATTATACCATCTTGGTTATCTGCAGGGCTCACCTTCTGTAACTACTGAATTAACCCCACACGTACTCAGGCATTAAAAAGCATTTTTTTGGTTTTGTTCCTCAGGAGAAAAATGTTATTAGATGGTGAAAGTATTCTCTGAACTTCCATAGTACAACTGAGCGGCAATCCATCAGAAACAGACGTATATGAATGAAAAAGTTTCCTATAAAGATTTGATTATACTACTGTCAAACATTAAAAATGAGAGGCTTAAAGCAACCAAATATCTAGAATCAATTATGTGCCAGGTTCTGAAGAAATTTTTTCCTGAAAATTAACATAAACTTGCTTTGAAGATATGAATCATTGCAGAGACTGAAAACTGAACAGACTGAAAGACTGCAAACAGTGGTAGAAGACAACAGGAGGAAATTAATGGGAACATGAATTTGGTCTCATTGTGTAAGCACTTCTTTTTTACATTTTCTCCATTTTTAGAAGGGTGGGAGATTTTATTTAATTTTATTTTTTGCTAGTTTAAAAAATGACCTGACAGAAATTTCAAAGAAGAAGGAACTGGAGAAATTGTAGTGTTTACAAATGCACTGTTTATATTTGTTGGTCAGGCATGCTGGCAAAACTGCAATAAGGCAATTTTATCCTACAGTTCACACTGCTTCCACTGGTGCCAAGATGAGTACAATTGACTGGTGAGAACTGATAAAACCTCCTGGAAAAGAAGAATACAGTACTACAGGTGGGTGAAATCCTTTTCTGCTTCAGATGCTGTGGCTTGGCAATTTTGTTTGAAATGAGAGTAGAAGAAACACATCTTGATTAGAGCCACAGGCCCAGATGGCTGCACGACGTGAGTGGAGCAGTGTGGAAAAGGCAGACGGAGCCTCCCCTTTCCACTCAAACCTGCTCCTTTGCAGATTCCACGTTTTCCATGGGAAGCCATGTTCTTAAGGAAAGCTGCTTTCTGCTACTCAATGAAAATTGCATTCTGTTCTGACTGAGGTTCTACAATAGAGCTTTCCAGTGTCTTTTAGCCTACATTTTGTTTCAAGCAGTGAAAAAATCCAAAACATTAATTGAATACAAGCCTGCCAAGGTGTGGGCTGCTTTGAGGATGATTTGTTTTTTGAAGTACCTCCCCAGTAAATGATGGGCACAACAGCAAAAAGAACCTGTTACTTAACCTGGACTAAATATTAGGTCTAGCTTCTGTAAACATGCCAGATTAAGCACAGGCACTTCAACAGTACTACTTCTGTGCTTACCTATAAGAACATTATATACCGAGGATTCAAAACACTGCTAAACAGAAATGGAGAATACACTTTGTCTATCTGCTTTGTAGTTCATAAATGGGTTGGTAGAGAGATAGGAAACTCTTAGAGTTTATGTAGATGCAAACACCTGGGCCTGATGTAGAATAAGTGGACAATTGTCTAAACGAAATACTTAGCCCTGATTGCAATATTTCAAATTTTTATAGAACTGGACTGGCATCTAAAGTCCCCATAGTAAAGCTACCTGGATATCCCCAGCTCTTCTTCCATAGCTTCTGAGAATTGCCTTTGTGTCCTCAAGCAAAATTGTCAGTCTTTTTTGTTAACTACCAAATCATTTCTGTTAATCAGACACAAGGAAGTTACAGAACAGACAAATAACAGTGCCTGATGAAATTGTAGTTGCATCTTGCAGTTCTTATGTGAAGTGGAATTATCATGCTTAAAGGATAGAAGAAAATTGAATTAAACAATTTTTTCTAAGTATCTATTAAAATATATATAATCCTTTTGAGGTCCCAATTTGATACTTCTTCAGCTGGTAAGAACATCAGTGGCAAAACTAACCATACTTCAAATCAATACATTTCTTCTTTTTGTTTGTTGGTCATTACAAAAATTAAAAAAACCCCGCTAGATGCCTACCTGTATCCTCACATGGGACAGTCCTACTTTCAAGCTACTCCTCTGTGAATATTAATAATTCTTATGAAGTGGAAAACCCCTGACCAGGAAGACTGCAGGAGGTAAGAGGTTACCCTAAGAATAACCAGCAACCTGTTGCTCAGACCACTTTAACAGGAGATCTGAAGCTGGTACCATTTGGTTTAAAAGCTTTAGTTTCAAAAAATTCCTGGAACTTTTTAATTGCATCTCCTAAGTGTAATTCCCAAAGACCTCTGTATTTTGATCCCAAGTGATTTCGTCTGTTCAACCTTCACGGATCCTTTGCTGTATACTTTACTAAGTGATCCCCAATTTGGGTTAAAGTTTGAGGGGTTTTGTTTTGGTTTTTCCCCCCTTCCTTTGTCCTTAATAACGATAAATGAGCAAAGAATACTTTAACTCGCCTTTTTTAAAAAAAACCAACATATAATGCAGCCTTGAAGGACAAGCTCAAAGGCACAAAGAACTATGCTGCTTCATCTTATTTCACAGTATCTCTGTAGCTTTCTTCCCATGGAGGCTCTGAAGGAATAGGGGTCCATGAATCCATCACAAAGCTTGGGATAAGCAAGGACTGCTGTGTGAAGTTACCTGCACAGGAAAGGCAGTGGATCTTCCAGGGCTCCAGGAGAGCAGCTTTCCTCCAGCTGCTGGACTTAACATTTGTTTTTCTAAACTTGGCTTCAGTGGCAACTGCTGATTCAGCAGCTGAAACAATGACTGAGCTGCAAACACAACAGGTACATAACAGAAGTGTGAAGGAAGGTATGTAAAGCATTCAACATTTGTAGGGTTTGGTTGTTCTTTTCTTTTTAAAGGAGTCCTTCTTCAGTTGCTTGTGATATTAGATGTAATGCATTGTCTGTGTTCACAGTCTCAAATGTATCTCATGATTTGCTCTCATAGGAAGAGTAAACTGTTGGTATTAAGCAAAACCCTCAGTTACCTGAAGGGTGAGAGAAGAGAAAAGGGTGAAATCCTGGTAGAAAGTGAATGCTCATCCTAAATGATAAAGCCAAATGAGGTCAGGCTGATACCACCTGATAGAAGGTGCATTCATGATTTTTTCCCCACCATCTCACAGTCACTGATACAAAGCAACAATATATCAGATAGATATAAATATCAGATCACAATCATCTGTACATGATGCTATTTTAAACTCTTCCACGTGAGAAAAATGGTTAAAAATAAAAATACAGCCTTTTTATTCTCCTTTAAATGTTCTCTTCAGTTCTTCATGCTGAGAGAATCACAGACCTGTCTATAAATATCTAACCCAGATCTACAATTGCTGGTTAAAAAGAGGGTGTTTGGTAGAAGATTGAATGGAATACAAAATGTCTTTTATTATATTTTTATTACGGACCAGATGTGGCCTCTCAATTTACCCTCTATCATTTGGAGATGTACATTCACCAAGAACATGGCATGTGTGCATATAAATATTTTGATGTTGTCATGGTATAATAAAGGGTAATTGATTAGAAGAATCCCTATGGGATTTTCCACTTAAGAGCACATTTCTGCTTTAGCCCTATTGTCTTCAAAATACACATGTATGAATGCATCTTTTTTGATTGATCCTACACAGAAAGCAGCAGTAAACAGGCAAGGAATTTTGGTTGATGAATAACACTGGCAAGTTGAGTGAAACTGGTGCAGCCAATGGGCACAGGAAGCTGCATCTCGGATGCTGCACCTCAACCGGTAAATGCTGCTCCCTTCAAATTCAAGCCTGTTGTGGTAGGGGGAAAATGGTGAGCTCCCTGATATGGAAGAGGAAACTGAAATCCAGTCAGATCAGCACAGGTCCCTAAAATGACTCTTTATATTTCCACACAAACTATTCACTTTCCATAGTTATTTCTGTGTTTTCAGTCTACCTGTATATAAAGCACAACATTTCAGAGTCCTGAGCTAAGGACCTGGATTTCTGTGCTGTTTGACTTTGGCATTTAATCACCTGTCTATGCTATTTGGAGACATATTTCTCTTTAAATTCCTGTGGGAGCTTAGCTACATGTAATGCAATCAATACATGCTGAAAGGCCCTAATTGAGAATTTCTGGATGCAGGACAAGGTAAGACTGAAGAAAACTTAGACACATCTGCTGCTGCATTTTTCGGGTAAGTTGGTTTTTAACTCTGCCATTAATCAACTGCAAGCTCCCATACGGTGGTGTTGAAATAATAGCCCCTAACCTTCTCAGACCTGTCCCATTACTCAGGTACTGCATGTTTCTAATTCCTTCACTGCCAACATTTGATCTACAGCCTGGTGCCTCCCTCAAAGCTGGAGGGAAGCAGATGTTTAGTTATAGCAATGGAAAATGCCTAAAAGTGCTCTCTTTGTAGACAGCGTGCAAATGATGATCTTCCTACCCAGGATGATGGTGGTTGGAGCTATTATTTCTGCCACAGTTGGTTAGCGTGTGGAAGATGCCTTTTCTCACATATCAAGTACTATACTAAAGATACATGTAATGTGACAGTTTCTATAGTAACTACTTGTTCTTTATGGAATTGCAGATTAAACCTGTACACCTTGTTATTGTTCTTTTATCCTATTATCTAGACTACTCAGTTACCACAGATACATTTTTTTATTCTATTCCCTTGCCAACATAACTATATCAGGGATTTATGCACTTGCAAGTAAAGAGGATATATGAAAAACAAAACACTTAAAAGTTTTAAATTGATCACTGTCTGACCTTATAAATGCACTGTCTTACCTTATAAATGTCTGTGCATGTATATGGAAAGCTAAAATTTCAAAATAAGACTGTAGAGATATTTTCATTAAAGCAGGCCAGATTTATGATTTGAGTATTATTATTTTGCTGGGAGAACAATGAAAGTTATGACATTTCTTTTCTAAATGCTAGGAGTTTGCTAGAACAAATTTGCCAGTCTAGATGTACTGGCAAACTTTTCTAATGTGAACAATACCTAAGATTCCTTATTATAGGAAAATTTCTTCCACATGGTATACTGATTTTTTGGAAGTATTTCATTATTATAATTCATCAATGCTACAGCTCTGTTGATAGTATCAGTACTGGAAGTGATATCATTTACAGGAATCAGACGCTTTCTGCTTTGTATTATGTTAGCCTTATTGTGGGAAAAAATGCCTGCATCCCGTCTGTGTGTGTGAGTCTCTGTTGCTATCTCCAGCAGAAGTGTATCAGTAACAAATCAAGCTTATAAAATTAGCAGTGTAGGGAGAAATCGGCTATTTGATCAGGGCTGCAGATTCAACAATGCAACTAGTATTGTAGCCAAAAGGAAAAAGACACTAGGAAAAATGTAAAATCTAAATTGGGTAAATCCATGAATGAGATAAAAAGAAAATTATACTCATGGTTAATTAAAAAAAGCTGTAGTAAATTACACATACAAAAATGCAAAAGGCAGAAAGGGAAAAGCAGAAAAAACCCCATATGCCCAGTACTGAGAGCAACTGAGTGATGGCAGAAGTGGAAAGCAAACAGTAGATGAATTCCGTATAACTAAAGAAACTGTTTTTTCTCCCTTTACCCTTGACCGCATCCTTCCAACATGTATGTGACTCGTTCCCCCCAGAACACGGATTGTGAAATCAATCATCAAACTCTGCTGCTGCCAGAGCCGGGAAGCGCCGTGCTGCAGCGAACATGGACCCGCGGAGCGGCCCCGGGTGCGGATGCAGTTGTGCAGAGGCAGAGCCCGCGGCACGTCTGTACCCGCACATTATGTAACGCGCGAGTGCAACGGAGCGTACGAGACGGGGAGCGAGCAACAAACCCCTCGCCAACACCCAGCTCCTTGTGCGCCGCGGCGNGGAGCCGAGCGGAGCCGCCCGCCGGCCGCGCCGCCGCCCCGCCCGCGGTACCCCCGCCGTTGGCGTGGAAACGGGCTGGCGGCTCCGGCTCCTCCTCCAGCGCCAGCCCCGCGCTCCCCCTGCCCGGCTCCCCGGCGAGAGCGCGGAGCACCTCCCTGTCTCCCGTGGGGGGCCGCCGGACAAGCGTTCCCACTGCCGCCTTTAGAACAGGTTTTTACGGCTGTGTTTCCTAGGGGGAAGATGGGAAAGGGCAGGTTCCTGCTCCTGCTGGGGCTGTGGGGCTAGTCCCTGCAGTCGTGGTGTGTCTGCTCGGCAAATCACAGATGCTGATGTGAAAAAGGGCCAAAGCAGAGGAGAGGCGTCAGTGGATGCGAGCGTTTGTACTGATGGATTGAGAAGGTGGAGGCTGCCTGCCTGGTGCTGGAGAGGTGAGTGCAATATTCCGCATTTCCTTCTCTCTTAAATGAGTTTAGCGATGAACATTTCCAAAATAAAAAGGCACTTCTAAAGCAAGAAGAAAAAGATGTCATTTTGAAACAATAAGCTATGCTTCTGCTGCATAAAAAATATGAGTGTCACTGTGAGGTAGGAACATTTCACTGTGTGTAGACAAAAAATAGTAAGGGAAGGCAAGCTGCTGATACAGTCAAAATGACCTTCTCAAGGGATACTGGCCTTCTATTAGCTGCTGCTTCAGCTTGGGCCCTTTTTCTAAAAATTAAGTGGTTCTCCCTTTCCTAGTCTGGATTGTAACCCATTAATAGCCAATACCTGAGCCTTAATAAGATCTGTTGCGTTCTCTTAATGATTCAGAAAAAGAATCCATTAGATTCTGCCTGTTGGGAGAAGAACCTCCACGCTATGTAGCACCTCCTCCCAGGGAAATGCAGCCTAGATAACATTCTATCAGAAAAGGCTCCTGCTGCCGAATTTCTGTAATAAATCCTCCTGGTAACAGTCACATCTGCTCATTGGAAGGATGTGTGGCTCTGCAGAGCCTGGATGCGCTCCTTCTCCGTGTGTGCCCATGCATGTGAAGGAATGAGGAGGGTTTATATTAATCTGCACCTGTGGACGGCTCCCATCTGCAGTTGTGAAACACAAGTTTTTTGGTATCTTTGCATTTCCATTTTGGGTGAGTGATTCATACACAAAACCCCCAAGCCTTCAATGTTAGCTGAGAGAGCTGCAGACAAATATATGTCAGTTTAATTTCTGCTGATAGAACTGATCTGATCTGCTTTTGGCTGTTTCACTGTAGAAGCTGTTTAACGTGTGTTCTTGCAGTATTTATTCTGCAAGATACTGACCTATCTCGACAACATTTTCCTGTGAAGATCTGAGAAAAAATCACTAGTTTTCCCTCCAGCATTTCTTTATATTTGTTTATATCCATTTTCTGATACCCTCACACTCACAATTTGATTTTTATTTGGGCTCCGTATTTCGCGCCATTGTGGGTCACACCCTTTGGGTGGCCATCATCATTTCATCTATAAAGGTTACAACAGCAGCTCAGGTGCTGTGAATACCTACTTGTGGATCACAAAGGAGCAAAAAATGAGTGTGTAGTTTGGACTTGGGGGAGATTTTTTCTGATTTCATGGAAATAGACGTTTGAAGTCCGAGCTGATGGCTTAGTTGCTGCTATAGAAAGAAATACTCACTTTTCTTCAACAGGCACAGATCTGACAGCTGAACAGACACAGCTCTGCAGAACAGAGAGTGTTTTGCCATTAACTTGGCTGTCTCCATCAAATCATTTGTTTGGAAGCTATCATGCAAAAAGCACAGATCCCTGCCCTTGGATAAAGGACATTATCACAGGAGAGGCCTATGTGTATAGAAGGATGAAGATCCAGTCTTCAAGCAGCCAGTGACAGGTGTAAGCAAAAGAAAACCTCTTAGTTATAAGGCATATTTAGGAGAAAAACTCATGCTATCTTTCATTACCAAAGCACTGACTTGCATTTTCAGAGAAGAGTCCTCTTCTGTGTGCATATATGTGCTTATAAGAAAAAAAAAGGTGATTAATTCTGGGAAAGCCATGGAAATTTCATTCTGACAATGGACCTTACAGAAATTAATAAACTCTGCATGCTACATAAAGATTGCTACACCTCTGCCTGAGATTATGTGCTTGTCACTTCACAGTCCACTGGTGAGCAGAGTTGAATAAGTCTTCTGGAGGTACTGCCTTGAATTTTGTAAGCCTCCGGTACAGTTTCATGTTTCAGTTGCAGGCCTTGGTTTTGCATTTAGTGATGATAATCTAAAAATAACCAGCCAGGTAGCTCCGAAGGACTGAAGTGGAAGTGTTCTGGTTGTCTCAGTTCTGATTACACACTGATGGAACAAGGTATGTTAAATTTTAAGAAACATAGACAGAAACAGAAAACAGAAATTTGTCCCTTCTTCTTAAGGAATCTACCTGCTAAGTGGTGGGGAAGGGGATAAGGATAACAGAAAATTCAGTACGCAATATAAGCTCAAATCCTTAAATGGTGAAGTCAGCTCTTCCTGTCCAGCTTAAGCAGATAAGGATTTTGATAGCCAATAGAGCCTTAGTTTGATACACAGGGGTGAGGCAATATAAGGGAACAATGTCTTTTTCTCTCTCCCCCTCCATGAATTAGAGAAAAATACTCTCAGTTCCGTTGGGTTAAATCACAGGAATCACACTTATTTCAGAAGAGATTCTTCAGATTTATGTAACTGAAAATGAGAGATGAATCTGACAATTTCTGTTAAAGTTGTGGTCCTACTTTCACACGAGTCACTGGAAGTTTTGTCACGAATTTCAGTGGGAGAGAGCCCAGGCCCGCACATAGGGTTTTTCACTGATCAGGTCCTCCCTTGCCTTTAGGAACAACAATGCTGAGGAGTTTTGTAGTTGGCTTCAGTGAGGTCACGGGCTCAGTGACAAATTCAGTAACTCCCCATTTGCATCACAAGCTGTAATTCATAAATTATCAGTGATTTGAATCATGTTCTTTTTACTGAGAAAATTGGAGTGTTAGTCCCATGAGAAGGTTGACAGTACCCACCTTCAGCAGTAACAGTTTCTACACGAGCAATTAACTATTTTCTTTCATTTAAGAGAAATTTTATTCATAGGCACTTAAAAAGCAAATATTAGCCTACGTGGATAAAATCATATTTATGCTTGGAGAGAAAAATTGTCCTATTTCTAAAAAAAAGAAGGCTAAGTTTTTTTCTTTGTGATCCCCAAAGTATCCAGAATAAATCCATATCCATTACTAGTTACAACAGATTCCCTTCACTCTACTTGAGAGGATAATATGACTTACATTTTGTATGTTATATTTAAAGTTCACATTTTTATTACACTTTCCAGAATTCAAGAGTGCTGATTAAGAAGTCCAAATTTCAACTATTATATTGATGAAGGAATAATCGCAAAAGGGGAAAACTATACTGTTCCAAAGCAACCAAAATCGATTCTCTTCACAAAGTCCCATGGCAATTTAAGGTATGTGGAATAGCCAAGATGACAGAGAAGGGCTAAATTCAGCTTGATTTATTCTGTTATTAAATCAGGAGTTGATACATATTAGCAAGTTGAGTTGTTTTAGCTTTATTCAAGTGTAATCAAGGACAGAATTTAACCCTTGACATGAAAGCTACAGAGAAAATACTCCTCTCTCAACTGTTGCTTTTCCCTAACACTGAAGGGCGCTGGTGGAGTTGGATGGAAAGAACAGATTGGTGTTGGGGGCCATAATTTTCCTGTTACCCAGACTTTAAACATTTCTTACTATTAAATATATTTAAACTAACACCTAACAAAACCCATGGAAAAAATTCAGAAGGCAACAACTTTCCATGTGTTATTTTACTTCTTCAGCTCAGAGCTTTTTTTATGGTCAAGCATTTTAGAAGCTCAACTCTCCCCAGAGTCCCATTTTATTATTTAGTATTGGACACCCAGTGTATTATTAGGAAACACAGTTTTACCCGACAAATTCTATTTGCCTTTTGTTTTCTCTTTAAGCCGCTTATACCAGAGAGTTGTTTCTTCTCTGGATTCCTAAGTTATCACATCAAAAAGACAAATGTGATAACATTTCCACACAATTCTACATTGCAGAAATAACTTGTTGAATTACCAGTGAACGTCTTGGCCAATAGAAAGACATAGAGGCAAATCTGAAAATTCTAAGGATTTGTTTTGCTCACACACATCAAGAATAATGACCAGAAAGTAAATAATAATTTCTTAGGAACTACAATTGGTTAAAATGTTATTTTTACAGTGGACTTATTAAATAGTAATTGCCTGGACTTGGCAGTCGGAAGGAATTATTCTCATCACTTTCAGATGCCTGTAACATGGACATGTACATATGGAGTAGTTGTTAAGGCTTCCCTTTTTTCTGGTGGAGAGAAACAGAGACTTCTCCATTGGAGGTAACCAGACTGCTTTCTGACCACCACGTTAGTGTGAGATGGAGCTGACCTCTGGAAATGACAGCTCCTCTCCACTGCCTCCGAGGGAAGCACTGAGTGAGTAGCTCTGAGGTAGCCACCTACATGCAGATGCTAAATCTGCACAGATGGATCCCACTCTTGCTGTCTATAATGTAATGTTTAACCAAGCTTTACTAGTTAATTATGAAGATATTTTCATGGTTCATCATAAATATTTGTAAGTCATAATACAGTTGCTATTCCCTACCTACCAGCCTTGTTGCCTTGATTGCAACCAGGCTGGTGTTGGCTTCTTCCTCAGAGTGCCTTAACAATGGTATTGGTCATGGCACTGGAAAGGCTTCACTAAAACAGCACCAGTAATCCAAATCTTTTATCAGTTTTTCCTGGTGATGCAGGCAGTATTCTACCATACATTCCCAGTGTGTTTCTACTCTTGTTTTCTGTGCCTGCTTTCTATATTTTCAAACCTTACCCAGACAGCTTGGAATAAGCACCTTTATCTTCATAAACTGCACAAACGCAAATACAATTAGGCAGCGTAGCAAGTGTTGATGTACAAATACAGTAGACACAGTTGTGTTGTGGAAGGAAACAACACAACTGAGCTGCTGATTACAATTCAGTGTCATGGCACAGTAACAAAAGCCCAGCGGGGTGTTTAGATCTGAGGGCTTGCTGTTCAGAGGGGGTATGCACCTGGTTATTATACTTCTTCCTTTAAAAGAGTATGATTCAAATGATACTCACCTACCATCTAGGGGAACACCTTTCTGAAGATAATACAATTTGAGTTCTTAGGTTGGATTTTTCAAGTAAAGAGTTTCATCTCTAAATATTACCAGCTCAAGACATATAACCCAAATATTAGAATGTATTAACAATATATGATTTCTTTTGGATATATAGTATCTGTTTATACATATATATGATTTTTTTTTTCAGTTTGGATGTCTCATGAGGAAAGAAAGACCAGGATATTGGCTGTTGCCCCTCTCTAGTGTTTGTTAGAGGAGAGGATTCAAACAAATACTACAGGAAATTTTTTTTATATCATTTAAAGCACTCATGTCAGTAAATTAATGCATATGATGCTAACCAAATCCATTACAGATGAAAATTTTCCAGAATTAACACTGTTGCACTGGAGCACCTCTCTGTACTGCCAGCAAGATGATTGTTGCAACGGGGCCTTGGCAGGAAGATATTCTCTCACGATGCCTTTCTGTGCCTGACCTTTTAAATTTGGCAGAGTTCAGGGTACCACAGTAGAAGCCATTTTGTAATGGGAAGATACTCATATATTCTTAGAATTGCTAAGAACCTATTGAGCTTCCATGTTGTATTGCTCAGTAATGGTAGAATCTCACCTTAATCAGTCATTTCAGACATGTTTTTAATCTTTTTGATCCATCTATGTCCATGAACAGAAACTCACCTCAATTTGTAATTCAGTGACATTTATGTAGGTATTTAGAATTCTAAGGCTAGCCTACTTCAAATTTGAACAATTGTTCTACTATCGTATTGTTTCTGTTCCCTGACTAGGTGGGCAATAAGTCCTCTGATTATGTTTCATGCTGTGAATGTTCCCAAAAGCAAATCTGAACTTTGCCTTGTGGCTGTGATTACATAGGTGTGTCAAGTTTGCTTTCTGTATGTGCACTCACAAAAAGAAATGGAATACTGAGGACTTCATGTATTTTTTTAAGTCACAGGAACAAATTTTTGGCTACTAGTTTCAAGGGATCAACAGTTGTTTTAAATGTGGCAAGACTTGAGGCTGATGTGCAGTTCAGTATTATATCAGCACAGTATTATTTGGTCTCACAGGTCAAGTAAATATACAGCAGTCTAAACAAATTAAAGTATCGGGTATCAGCATCAAGAAGAGGTAGGAACCAGTGACTAAACACTGCAGATTACAATTCTCCCTTTTTCCAGAGAGGCCTGACTGTACCCTGCAGTCCTGAATGGTGCAAATTCTATAAACCAGAAGTTAAAACATCAATAAAGTAATAACCTACCGTATAGACAAAGCACTGAATTATTGGATCTCTTACAGTCCCGTTCTCTGTCAGTGCAAAAGGGTTATAAACTAAAATTAAATGTTTACAGAGGATATTACTCTGGTCTGTGACAAGAAAAACCTCTCTCTTTGCTGTATCCATGGCATAGCAGCTCTACCCTTTTCCCACTTCTGCAGTCAAGGAAACCAAGAACAGCCACTGATATTGTGGCCTTTTGGGATAATACATGGAAACTGTTCTAACCCATGCTGTGATTTAGGCAGCCCCAACTTGGCTCTAAAATGAAGGCTGGATCACGAAAAATAATTTCTCCCTCAGATCTAACTAGAAGTGTTAGAGTTTCTCTGTATTTTTGATTGCTTTATGTTGCTTTTCTAGTTGTGTCTTCTGATACTGGAAAGCAAGGAGTCCCCAGCAGAAAATATTGGAATATCCTAATTTTGAAATAATTTAGGCAGAACTGATCTGAAAGAAATGGGTGATGCCTATTATAGCAAAAGGATGCTTTAAAGGGGAAGTTGGGCATACAGGCATATGGAACTCTGGGAGTAGCTTTCAATATTGTAGACTTAATTATCAAGTGATGGGAGAACTTCCCAGTGAGTAGCACAATTACAGTCTCTAGGTATTTTCATTCAGTATCTTATTTGTGGTGTTGCGTGTCTCCAATGACAGGAGTCTGTAACTAATCAAAGCTTATCTGTATAACTTGAACTTTGGATTTTGGATGCTTTATGTTTTCATGATTAATCTGTCAAGAATTATTCATAGACCTCACTGAAAGTTTACATAAACAAGTCAATTCAAGAAAATAGTAAAGTGATTATTTTAAAGGAGACCAGATGGAATGCTGTCAATTGATGCAGCACTGTTCTTACTCAGCTGTGAGATATGAAGTGCAAATGGAATTTCTTAGACATGGTGTTTATGATCTGTCTTTATCTATGTTGCAAAGATTTCTAATTGATGGAGGTACGTTAAGAGTACATCAGTCTCGTTTACTTGGTGTCTGTGTCTTTTTGTAAGAATCATCAGAGATTCCATATTTTCTAAGATGTACTTTAAAAGGATATACTTTTTCAGAGTTATCTAGTTGCACAATACATAGAAAATACTATTTTTCACTACTGTTTTTAAGTGATCAACAAGATCACTTGGCGGTGATCAACAGAATATAAGCAGTAGAAAGTCAAGATTAAAAGACTGCAGAAAATAATACACGTGTGCAAAAGGTCTAGGACTTGGCTTTTCCTTTTAACTTTTGCAAAAGCCTTTAGAAATGTCACCCTTATCAATGAGCTCCCTCCTGCATCAACACAAAAAAATGGGAAGGGACAGTTAAAATTATTTTTGTGCAGAGCAGTCATTTACGCTACTTAACAGTAGACATGAGAATCTGAAATACAAATTAAAATTGTACCTCATTATTAAGAACTGGGGAAAAAAATAAAAAGAATTCTCAGAATAGCCAAGGAGACACAATCAGTATAATGATGACACTATATTGACTTGTTCAGAGCCACTCCTGTGTCTCTAACAGAGCAAAACTAATTAAAACTTTTAGTGGAGGTTTCCCTATTGCACCAAGCCTTCAGCTGGCAAAGAAGTGGTGCAAACTGGGATTTATTCCTCTTGAGCTCTTTGGTGCAAAATATGCTCGGGATGAGGAGACTGCTGTAGGTGTGTGTCAGTGGCATTGCATCCTAATGGGATTGCTGCCAGCTGGAAGAGGTTGAAACCAAGTTGGAATTGCTGTAAGGTGGGTTGGGCTGAAAGCTAAATCAGCTGTGAGCTCTGTAACTATTGCCTGCTTTTGTGCCTTTGGCTGAGGTGGGCAGACATCTTATCAGGCATTTTCCTGGAGTTGAGAGGTAAGAAATTTTATGTGCCTTGTTTTCTGGAATGCCTGTAGCTTTTTGGGTTGATAGTAGATTATGAGTTCTTCTTCTTCTAGTAAGATGCATCCTGTTGGGGAATTTTTCAGCCTTGCAACAACAAAGATGCAAAAGTTGTTTGAAAGTCAGAGATGGATTTATAAGGCAGTAGCCCTTGACATCTTTTCATACTTATAATATTGATTCCACAACCTCAATTTAAAAGTCTTGAAGTATGCTGTAAATGAACCAAAACATAACAAAACCAATGCTTTTAAGCACAGTTATAGTCATAGTTATCAATTAAGGAACAGTGTGACACCTAACCAGTGGTACCAGAGATCACTGAGAATGCAGACCCCACACCTCACCCCAGCCAGCCAAGTAATCTGAGTGCCCTCAGAGGTGTCCTTGTAGTCCTTTAATGAAGTTTTCAAGATGGATTATTGTTCTGTTGTACATTGTGGATATTTCCCTCCCACCCTCTCCCCTTGGTAAATCTGCTTTGTGAGTTTAGGGTGGATTTGGAATCTCTACAGCTGCAATAGCTTTTGCGCCCAGTATGCCTTGCTGAAGGCTGGATGTGCTCTGGGTAACCTCCACCATATGTATTATTTCTTTTCCCAGATCTGCGCCTGTTACCCATAGCTGTTTTTACAATAGTATCAACAGTAGATTTTTAGTGAGCAAAAAGAAATAAAACGGTGAGTCATCAGCTTTTTTCCTGCATATCTCATCTGTGTGAAATGCAGAATGCTAACTAGAATAGTTCGGAATCAGTGATAAAATTCCAGCTTTATGTGCCATCTTAATAGTAGGATAGAGTGTTACCAGAAGTATTTTTTTCCTGGTAATATGAGAAATGAATAACTAAGGCTCCATTGCTGAATAATGAATAAACTAAAGGCTCGATTAGCACCTTTCAGCTTTAAGATAATTTTAGCGCTGCAGCTACTTGAGTCAAGAAGAGATGTCATGAGAGTAAAATGAACAGAAAAGCAACTGCCGGAGATCCTGGTGTTAAACCTGTGCTGTGAGGGTGTTGCACATTTGGCTGGCTAGTAAAGCTCCCCCGTAAGCTGATAGGACAGCCTCATGCAGAAAAAAGCCTGCAAAATCTGGGGGGCTTGCTATTAACAGTAGCAGTAGATCATGTGTGTAGTATCATAAATCAACCTGTCAGTTCACAGTATATGATTCAAGAGCCACCTTCAAACAAAATTAATGAAACTATAAGGGTCACAAAATGTGAGCTGACCACGATGTACCTTAAAGAGGAGGAGACAATTCCAGTTAAGGTGTGATACAAAAGGGAAACTTTTCTGACCTCAGCAGAAGAGAACTTGTACAATAGGAGAGATGGATTCTTTAGAGACAGAATTAAAGGACTAAAGGATAAAAATATTGGCTGCATGACTAGGAAGTTTGCAGGACTGTAGAGAATAAAATAGTTGTTAATTGGGAGAAAATACCTGAATGATGAGAATGCCCTTACCTACAACACAACTTGAACAGGAGCAGTAATTACCCTCCTCCCCCTCTCTCTTACACACACACACACACACACTCACATGTATACACACGGAAGTACAGGCAGTGTTAATGAACACCAAAAAATCATCAGTAAGTATAACAAAATTTGAAGAAACAGCTGTTGATACTACAGGTAGTAGTACAGTTACCAATGAAAAATAACAAAACATCAAGAAAACTTATTGGTTTTTAGTTCATCTTGAATAACAAAAATAAATCCATCTATCATTTATATGTTCTTGGTTTGGGGAACAATAACTATTTACAATCTTGCCTGAGGCTGAAAAATAACAACTTTTCCCAGCTAAATCTAAATCATGGTACTCCTATGTTAAACTAAATACCCAGATTAAAAATCTCCACAAGCTTCCTCAAAAGATGGACTTACATTTAGTAGCTTATTTTCTTACCTATCCATTTAAAAAGTAATTAATATCAACCAGTATACAATACCTACCATTTGATATTTGTTTTATAGACAAAAACCTATTATTGGAATGATATGAAAGTGATCCACAATACTGACAGAATCAGTATAGCCCTATGAATATGTGAAACCATCCTACCAAGTCTTGTCATACTATGACTCCAAATGTATGTGGTCAAATCTGGCTTCTGTTCTTACAAGACTGATGAAACCTATTAACAAACATATAAAGTGAACACCAGCAGAAGCCAGGCTGGGAACTGATGCACAGAAGCAAGAAATTAATGTGGAAATACAATTATACTGATCATGCTTCAGCATCTCCTAGTAATACAGTAATGCTGAGATCATATAAAAGTGGGGAGCTGAAAGTTAAAACTATTTTTGTATCTATTCTTACAAAAGTTCTCAGCGTAGATATTCCAATATATGAAGAGTATGAATCATGCACCAAATACTAAATTTTCAACAGTAAAACAGTCTACATTGCTGGCACTTTGGTACCCTGCTTGCAGTGTTTTTAAATACATTGTGTTTATTTTCATCCTGTTCAAAAACAACTACAGGCTCATTTCAAAACCTACTGAAGTCAACAAAGCCACTACTTTTTATGGTGAGTGAATCACAGCCACAGCACTTTACAGGGTTTGGGATGTTTTTACTCATATTTTTCCCCTTAATAAATACTGTCACTGTTTCTGATGAGGAAGAACTATGAATACCCTCACCCCAAAGTGTCACTTATCATAGGGTGTCATTTCACCCCAATTACCTAAGTTCCTGTAGCTCATTTTGCATTTGCACTTAGTGCCACATGGAAATATTCTTCATCTCAGTAGAAAAAACAAGGTTGAATAAGAGGGAAAACCTAACATTACCTGAAGAATTTAAACTCTTCAGAGCACAAGTGGTGAAAAACACACAGAGGCTATTGCTAGAAATGTTTGCACCACTGCTTTAGCTTCACTCTCTGGATAAATCAGGCCTTTAGCATCTTCAAATCTGTGACCTGCATCTTCTACCATGACCAACTTGCTTATTAAAAGTTATTCCTTCTTACCAGACTTTTAAAAAGTCTGGTAAGAAGGAATTTTACTACTCCAGTGTTCTTTAATGTTCAGTGTACATTCAACATAAGCTTCTTATAATCAATTGTGAGTTAGGAGGCAGCAGGGAGTGACTCGGATCCCTCTGCCTTGTGGTGGTGGGTGTGTAACTGCAGCAACTGCAGCTGGGGTGTGAGGAGGGTGCGATCACCCTTCCAGAGGGAGGCAATTGAAAGAGACTGCAAAAAAATCCTAGTAGCTGCTAAACCTCAAAAAGATGTTAGGTTCTTTCTGGCAGCAGCAATTAGTGGGTGATGGGGTTTTGTGTTGGTGTTTTGTTTTGGGTTTTTTTCAGGGGGAGGTGTCAATGAAGAAAAATTGGGAGTTAAATGAGTTGATGCATCAGATACCAAGGTCTTTTTCCTTTACTGTGGGTGAAAAAGAACTTCGTTTCTACAGATCTGTACACAACTTTATCTAGATGGCAAAATGATGTACAAGTCTTAGCTTGGCTTTTGAAACCAGGAGCTTGTTAGCCATTGTACCATGTTGTACTCAAATGTTTCTCATTGCAGAGTTACGTTCTGTGAAAGTATATCTGTGTTTTGGATTTGGCACAAAGCAATTTCATATGAAAACCACATGGGTAACTTCCTTCATATTCATCTTATTAAAAAAAAAAGTCCTTTGAATTAGAGAGTAACTCCAACAAGGGCTCAGCTGTCTGAGATGTACCTGCTGAAGCTCTTGCAGGGAGCAGGATTGTACGACTGTCAAAGCCTCTGAATTTCAAAAGAGAAGCAGAATGAGACCAGGCGTAGGCTGCAGCTGTAATCTGTGCATGGTAGCATCCAAGTGCTCTCCCATGAGTCACACTTCTGAGAACATCGTGGATTCTCTTTAGCCTCTTGGGATTTTTTTTTTTCTTTTTTTATTTTTTTTTTGCCATGGACTGCAGTCTAATACTTCCACTCCTCATCTCCCTTTTGTGGATAAAATGTTTAATTTGAATTGTTAAGATGAAACTTAGAAAATCCACATTTCTGATACAGACACCTTCTGACATAGTTCATATGGTTTATTTCATATGTGGCCTAAGGCTGGAAAATACTCTCTATCCTACCTACCAAATAAATCCCTGATGATAGCCCTGCCTTTTGGCTGATATTGACACTCTTTCTTCCTTTCTTTATTATATCAGCAACAGCATTTTAATCCATGATTCTGTCTTGTGAGGCTGATAAGCTGACAAAACTGCTGAAGTTTTCTTGTCCTTCCCTAAATTAGACCATCATGAGAACTATTGGCTTTATTCTTTCACTGTCCTGCTTTCCTGTCCTACTCTTTCCATTTTGACCAGCTCTTTGATGCTTTTCTTGCACCATGTTGCTCTTTCCTCTCATGCTTCCATTGAGCTGCTGCCTCTGAACTCCCTTATGATTCACGTGAATCTTCTACATTCCTTTTCTTACTTTTTCTTATGTTGGTAACTTACTGCTCCTGCATACTCATTCAACCTATGTCTGTTTTTCAGTTTTTTTCATTCACCAAGGTTCTCTGTGAAACATTACTCATTCTCTGTTGCTTAGTTCCCAACTTTAACCATCACATTGCCAGTCCTCTTCTCCCATGCTCTCACCCAGCCTTTCCATGAATTCAGTGTCCATTACTTCTGTTGAAACTGTTCCTGTACTTTGCTCTTCTCCTTCCAAAACCTTTTGCTCTGCCTCTCCCTGCAAGGTCTATTCTTGCCAACTTTCCAGTCCTCATTCACTCCCAACAATGTCCTTTCTTTAGCAAAACCATCCTGATGGAAGTCTGATGACCTAGGCAATTTCTTCCACCATAAACACCCTGGATTTATTATCCCCTTTTTTTCCCTCCTAGTGTAATTAAATTTAATATGTGTACACCCATCTTTACAGCTTCTGAGTCAATCCTTTCCCTCTAGTCTTTTTTTTCCCTGTGTGCAGATTTCTGCTGATCTTATGCCAGTATGATATAGTAAGATGTGCCCATCTGCTCTTCTCGCCTCATCTTTCCTTCCTCTATTGCTATCTCTTCTCTTCTTTTTATGGATACAGGAATTTCTCGCTTCATGTATTGATATACCATTCAGTTAACCCTAGAAATCTTACCTAGCTTCTGTGACTTTACTCTCTCATTCCTTCTTGCCTTAGTCTTTGCCTTTGCTCCAATTTTTTCTCCTAAAACCCCAAAGCAGAACAATTGTGATATATTTCTGTCTCCAAGAGGCTTTCTTATGCATCACCACAGATAAAACTCATCTGTTTTTTCCATGATTTCTATTTACTGGAGCATGTTCTCCTTGCCTCTTGCTTGGCCTTGAGCTTCAGTCTTTGAATCTTCATTGGCTGCTTTTCTCTACTGCACTAAACAAACCTCCTGTCTTCAGGACACTGTTATCTGTACCCAGACTCTCATGTTCTCACTTCAGAGATTCTGATTAGCTCATGCCTATCACTGGAACAGCTGGGTTTGCTTTATTATGTCACCTTTTATGCACAGGGAGAGAAACTTCCTTTTACTGGGATGTATTGTTCTTCTCTCACAAATCCCTCTTAAAATTTCTTTTGCCATAACTACCAAAATGTCCTTATCTTTCATAAGGTATTGTGTGCAGGAAGGTTGAATGAGTGATAGGAAATTTGCCATTATATTAATGAGCAAAGTTAATGTTTACTAGTGCTTTTTTTTGTTTTAAATTTTTTTATATTTAATAAAATAATCTCCTTATCCCTGTAACATTCAAGAAACAGCAGCCCTGTGGTGGTGAGTCTTAGCTCTTGAATCACCCACATAAGGGTTGTGGTCCCACCAATGACAAAAGCCAAACAGCAGCTCTAATGAAGACATGACCTACACTGCTGTCATCACCCGAGGTGCTTACAAAACACTGAGTGGGTACTGCATTTTGTCTGTTGTTTTATTGCACACTTTAAAACGACTCTGATGTTTGTATGTCCCTAAAGCAGATGCTGTGGATGTTGTTGCTTCTCGCTCTTGTCTAGCAGCCAGGATTTCCTGCACACCCACTGTTAGACCCACTGTAATATTCTTGTTCTTGTAATACTTTTTTATGCCAGTCTAAAGGTCACCTCTAAACCGGCTGCTGTGGCAGACTCTGGTCTTAGCCAAACTGCTGTGAAGCACAGGCAGCTCCCCATGCAGTCGCTGACACTGCTCTGGGTTTTTGGCCATGCAGCTCATAATAGAACTGTGTATCTGGCTCTGTTCAAGAGTCAGTCACTGTTATGTTCTGGTTGTGCTAGTGCTTCTTCTCACTGTTTCACAGTCGTTTGTGGATGTTGCTAAAAGAGATTGTAATTTAAATGCCTACCAAGTATTTTAGGTATTAATGCTTGCCAGGATTTACATTTCCAACTTCCCGCAGTAAGTGGGGTATGCACAGTTAAAAGAAAAATAACTAATAGGCTCTTGTTGAATGCTTGGTTTATAAGGAATACTGTGTTTTCACTATAGGTTCTTATGTTTCCCTAAATCTTGGGTGAAGCCTGCCTGTTAAATTTTGGCTGGATACACTTATCTAGTGAATTCCTAATTAGCATAATTTGTTTTGTGGTACTGCTAAAGTATGTTGGATATTTTCTAAACAATAGACAAAGATGCTTAAGCTAATGAATATAATATCTCACTGCAGCAAATCTTTTCTACCCTATGTCAGGTACACTCGATTACACAGTAATAGGTCTATGCCTACGTGTAAAAACAGCAAGTCATTTTCTCTATGTTCTCCATTATTTCCTTGTAAAACTTCCTTCTGCTAGGTATCACAGAATGGTATCCCTAGGTGGAAATTCTATTAGCTGAGCTCAGATTTTATGTCACAAATCTGAGTGTTTCTATAAAATCACAGTGAGAATCAGCAGATGAAACCCTAATGGACCTACCAGTTGTCCTTCTGGCAAGTGTGGTGGAAGCAGTTGTCTGTGGGGCTGGTAACAGTCAGTGCTGGTGACACTAAGAAGCTCATGGTATAGCTCAAAAAAAGCCTGCTTAGTAGAACACTTGACTTCTTCCTCAGTAAATACCTTGGGTATGTCCTGATATATCACACTCCCTTGTGTCTTCTTCTCTTTCATTAATAGTATAAGAAATGATTGAAAATTAAAAAATGCAGAAATAAGGTTTTGTTCAAGTACAGGAATTCCCAGTGGATGTGTATAATCATTAGAAACTGATTACAGTAGCTTGGCTTACACTTGTAAGTCTTAGATGTGCTCTGTGCCACTTCCTGCTAGATTTGCTTGCGTATGCTTTTACATGGGTGTAAAAGCTTTTTACTGTGTGTGAGAGGGCTGGTGGTCATGAAGCTAAGTTATCAGACTACTTGTACCACTTGCATTTGAGGGATAATACAGCCTTGTGCCCACAATTCCAGCTCACATTCCTGCTGCCAGCAGCATACTGTATGCAGTCTATGCTGACTGTGATAGTCACAGACACTGCTTTTGTTCTCTGCTTAGGAGTCACTGCCTTTCTACAAGACCATGGGGGAAACATCTTTCAAGGCAGGTTCTGTAACTCTGTGTTCCACGATGACGTGTTAGTAGCTAATGAATCCAGAGATAATACTTGGATCTTTCCTCACAGAAGTGTTTACAATTGAATTGTGGTGGTATGTCATTCTCCTTCCCTATCCCTCCTCTCCCTCTGCTGCCATAACTTGGGAACATGTTGGGAAAAGGAATAAGTGTTTATGATTACACACACACAGATCAGTTTGCACAAGCCAGAAGTGATGGACGGGGCAAAGAGCAAGCCTAGATATGAAACCAACAATAACAACTGGTTTTATTGGCTGCAAATGGGTGGTCAGAAGAAGGTGGCAGTACTGAACAGCTCCTCAGGTTAATAGGGTTCAACACTTTTATAGAGTAACCAGTGCAGAATTTTGTTCAGGTATCCTTCCCACTCTAGAAATTGGTAGCATTACTCTTTTGATAATGGAAATAGATCACTGTTAGGTCAGTTAGGCACATTAATCTCATCTTGTGGGAAAAGCTACCCATTCTAGTCATGACAAAACAGCCCATCTATAGCATCAGACTTAAACCCCCCCATATTTTCTCAATATTTTGAGCAGCTTCAATTGTCAGGAGAAGGAAGATGTGTTATTTTAGACACACATATACAGTATAATCTGGTCATTCGAATAATAAGATTTTTTTAAAACAAATTTTAGACAAGTGTGCACAGTGAAAGGAAGAAATAGGACTTTCAACTAGAGTAACTGAAAAGACTCTTATCTAATTAGAAACTTACAGCCATAAAACCCTTACTTGTTTAATATGAAATTTGATTTAAAAAACCCAACAAATTCTAGACTGCTTTATTTTCTGAGTGCATTCCAAGAAAAAGCAAAGCTGGTTAGAGGAAGTTCATCTGTATGTAACCAGGGCAGTAAACTGTAGTAATATAATAGTTTGTGAAGTTTCCTGAATTTTGAAAAGTATCAACTGTGAACATGAGAGATGCTGTTCACTGTATGTGGGAAAACTTACTCAAATAAATCAAACTTTCTTACTGTAGTGCCTATTTGAAAATAGTATTTACGACTCTGCTTTATAAAGCAATAATATAATTACCTCATTGTGTTACTATTTGAAATAATGATATCTAAATATCATTGCAATGTATGCAATAGGAATGACTAGAAGTCAAAAAAAGGGAAGAAATTCAAGAGTGTAAAACTAATGTATATTTACATACTTCTGGTCTTTCCTACAATAAGGAGATCCGACTTTATCCTTTTTTTTTTTTTTGTTAAACATATTAATGAGTGGCAAACAAAATAGTGGATGTGTAAGACAATGTGGAATATGAATGATGCATTGGAACGTGTTGTGGAAACATGCAATAGGAAATACTCTACAGAATGTATGAGCTGAATGAAGAGAAAAAAATATTCTTGAGAGAGTCTTTCTACCAAATCATTTGTCATAAGTGTTTGAGGCAACATGAAGTTTAAAAAATATCTGCTTGTCTTATATGGTCTTAAAATCTCCAGATTTATCCTAAGTACTGATGCCTTGTGGAAGGAATATGTGCCCTCTTGCCACTTGTCACTAGCAAACCTCTTTTGGTCAGGATGGAACTACAATAAAGAGACGGAGTCTCATATGCATTTCTTGCAAAATTCTTCACCTGTAATCACAGAGATACTCATAGAAAATGTCATAAAGAATTCAGCAAGTGGTTTTATCAATGACTTGAAAATGAGGCCTCTGATGATGAGGATTTAAAGGAAAACCATTTTGAAATGTCCTGAACATGTCAAAATAAGCATGATTAATGGAAGCAACTCTGATTTTTATGTAAGTAAAATAACAATCTGGCCTGATACCTAATGCCAGCATTTCATTCTCTCTCTGTGTGTGGCTGGAAAGTTATTAAGAAACAGCTTCCTCAACTCTAACTTTTCATTTTCTATTGGACTATTGGAAAAAGTGAATTATTTGAAGAAAGTATAACTCCTCACTTGGGAGGGTTTTCCTTTCCACGTCTTCAGAGTAAGTAAAGTTGTGCTAATTGCCATTCTATCAATGTGTACACTATTCTTTTAATTTTCTGCTGATTAATCTGTTCTTCATGTGCTAATGTCCTTCTGTCATCCAAAGAAAAGTAAGATAAATATAGCTGCTATTAAGTCCCTCTTGTAGAATTTTTGACCAGGTAAGAGCATGGTGCATTTGGGGCAAAGGATTTGGATGTCTTTACATTTAAGATAGCCAAAATGCTTAAATTGCCAGCCTGTTCAAGCACTGTGGTCCCTCTACAAAGACAACAGATAAGCACTTCAGATTGTTATGGAGAGGTGACTCTCTGTACTGACTGGATAGTTTAGAACAACTCAGAATAAGACTGTCATGGCTAATTAGTTAGAAGGTTAAGTACATGAGATTACAAGTAGTTGTAGTTATATTTATTTTCTCACAAAAGCTTGCGGTTCTGGCTTGGAACATTCTGGCTCTTTCCTGGTAGTGTAGAATCATTCTTTTTAATATGTATTTTAATTTATTGTCACATCCACATTTAAATATTGGTACATTTAAGCAGGAAAACTTCTAAAGGCTTTTAGGACAAGTTTGGAAATAGTATTTGGGAGACTGATTTTTATTAAAATGTAGTAGAAAGTTTTCTTTAGTAGACTCTGAAATTTTTGTAGGGTTACCTCTGAGGGGGATCTCAGTGACATATACTTTAGTTTGCAAATAAACTCCCTGAGGACCCTCTAGGCATAAGTAACCAGGCAGCAGGAGAGGTGCCAGGGTGGGCTGGGGCAGCACTCAGTGAGGAAGCTGTGACAGCTGTGATTGTGCTGCCCACTGTGCTCAGAGCTTAGTGGGAGCAGCAGCCCTTCCTAGAAGAGAGGCAAATGATCACCAATCAGCTGTTAGTAATGTGTTTTCCCTCTGCGACAGTAACTGCTTCCTGCTGTTGCCTTCTGCAGAGTTCCAACTAGTAGGCTTAAACTCTAATTTGGGGAGAATAATTGCTCTAACAGTCACTGAAAAGCTTTCTGCCCTTGCTTGGGATGGTGTTTCCTGTGTTTCTTGTACGAAAAATTTACTCAGTAGTCACTTTTACTGTATCTCAGAATTTCCTGTATTGAAAATGAAAAAGAGGAGGCTCAATAACACTTAGCTTGCCTATGGAAAGAAGCTTATAAAGGTTGTTGTAGTAGTGCATCTCTTTATTGATTAAGCAAGATGCAGGTACTGTGTTTAACAGTACTGTTCTCCAAGGGGAAGAAAGAGCTGTTACAAAGATCAGTAACTCTTCCTTTCTCAAAATCATGAAGCAAGGTTAATCAGCTTCTTTTACTTCTTAATTTAGTTATTTGAATGCTTAGTGCAAATAGATAAGATGAAAGAAAACTCAGGAGAACATCTGTCTGAGTACAAGATACTGATATAAATAGAGAGACTGGGAGAAGTAGTTGTGAGTCTTTCATTTTCTACTTCAGACAAACCACTCAGAACAGGACTGTGCAGGAAAAGCACTGCCATAAGCTCTTGCTGAGGGAGAAATTGGGGCACAGCTCAGCATTGTTTGTTTTCATGTAGGTTTAGATAATAAAACACAGAAGGCTGAAAGAGAGATTTGATTTACTATTGTTCAGAAACCACATTTTCTTAGCTTGTGAGCTTCAGCTATCCCTATGCTTTTACTATAATTCTAGATATTTGCTTTTCTTTACATATTTTTCCATCTGTATTTTCCATTTGAAATAATAAATGTTTAGAAGTCTAGAAGAGAAAAAAGTGAGTGGCTTGCTGCAAGGAAGCAGAGTCTCTCATTCATTTCTTTTCCCATTGTTTGGCAGGTGGAAAGCATAGACTTACAGAGCTGAACTGGATCAGCTGAAGAAGTGGGGGAAGAGAAACAAAACAAGTACAGTACCAGAGAAAAGAGCTTCAGCTTTATCTCACAGCATCACCACAGCAACCAGAGAATACAATCAGAAGAAAGGGCTAGAGCAGAAAAGGCAGAAGTGTGGCTCCTTACCTTTGGACACAAGGCAGCAAAATAATTATGCAGAGCAGAAAAGGATATTTGATGGTTCTAGACGAACTGTGGCAAGGGGAAGTATCCCGTCACTAACAGGAATGTGCCACAGTTTATGCACTGGAAAGGGCAGTGCCATGAGATCTGCTGAAGAGACTATTTCTGTGGTTGCATATCTACATGTGTTTGCACCCCTGCTGGGGCTCAATTAAGTGGCTGTAGGCAACGGGGACCATCAGGTATTGGATAGTGACCTTTTTTCCATTCAGGGTGTACCTGGCACGAGAACTGAAAGGCACCACAGATTTTTTTTGACAGACGCCAACAGTGAGACAATCCGCACCCTTTCCCTTCTGTAACTGCCTGCTGTACCATGGGATGTCGGCAAAGCTCTGAGGAGAAAGAGGCAGCGCGGCGGTCCCGTAGGATTGACCGCCACCTGCGCTCTGAAAGTCAGCGACAACGAAGAGAGATAAAACTCCTCCTCCTGGGCACCAGCAATTCTGGGAAGAGTACTATTGTAAAGCAGATGAAAATCATTCACAGTGGTGGCTTTAACTTGGAGGCCTGTAAGGAATACAAACCTCTGATTATCTATAATGCAATTGACTCTCTCACACGTATCATCCGGGCTCTGGCCACCCTTAAGATAGAATTTCACAATCCTGACAGAGCATATGATGCAGTGCAGCTTTTTGCCCTGACAGGCCCAGCTGAGAGCAAAGGTGAGATTACCCCAGAGCTCCTGGGGGTGATGAAGAGGCTGTGGGCAGACCCCGGCGTGCAGGAGTGTTTTTGCCGCTCCAACGAGTACCACCTGGAGGATAACGCTGCGTACTACCTGAACGACCTGGAGCGGATCGCAGCTCTGGACTACATCCCCACAGTGGAAGATATTCTGCGGTCTCGGGACATGACCACAGGGATTGTAGAAAATAAGTTCACCTTCAAAGAGCTGACTTTCAAAATGGTGGATGTAGGTGGACAGAGATCTGAACGCAAAAAGTGGATCCATTGTTTCGAGGGGGTTACAGCAATAATTTTCTGTGTGGAGCTGAGCGGGTATGACTTGAAGCTGTATGAAGATAACCAAACGGTAAGTGCACCTTCTGCTCCTTGTTCTCTTTCCTTCTGCTCCGTTCTCCTTCACCAGCATTTGGCCTTTTATCTCCCTCTCCTTCCTTCCCTCCCAAGGTGGTAATCCCTGAGTTCCCCACCCTTTATTTCCTTCCCCTCATTCTCAATCTTTAGCAAAACCCAGAAGCTATGGTACCTTTATTCAAATAGTTTTCCCCACTGGACAGAGTTAGTTATTTAATGTTACTTTTGGGACATGGAGGTGCTCTTCACATGACAGGCAACTTATTATTTTTTGGTGCTTTGAGCTAAATGTTTACATAGTTAACTGTTATTTCACACATCACTTAAAAAGGTAGGCAGTAGTGACATCCTGGTGTACAGGGATGGTGGGTTCTGATTATACTGAGTCGTGAAGTCTGCTGAGGGTGAGAGAAGCACTGCCACTAATTCTTTCTTATCATTTTCAGACATATTAGGAAAGGTATTTTACATCTAGACCCTGACTATGAGTTATTTAATTTCTTGCAGTTCTTTAGATTTTTCCTGACTTGCTGTTCAGGTTTAAAAATCAAAAAGAACTATCTGAAAGGGAAAAAAATCAATATACTCTGAAAAATCCTTATGGGCATTGGTCCATACAGGACCAACATTAGTACCTACAGTGGTACCTTACTGGAACTGCAACAATGAGATTACCACTCATGAGAAAAGCCCTACAAATAACACAGTTGCAGAGTGTAAAATGTTCTCTGCTGTAGTATCTATGCTGAAGAGAACTGCTAAATAAAACTAATCTACTGCCAAACATAACTTACTGCTTGAGAGAGCATGTAAGAATCTGGCTGATTTATAAACTGTGAAAGCTGAGCAAATGATCTGTATGAATATGATAACTTCTGTGATCCTGTTGACAGAAGTGGAGAAATGCTATGCATGAACTCTGTCTTTACTGAAGATGCGTTAAAGTAATGATTGACAGATATGGTAAAAAATGAGGGGAAAACAAGTTCTGCACACTATGGGTTCCGATTATAGCTGAGTCGTGAAGTCTGCTGGGGGTGAGATTGTTGTAGTGACACCAGTGTGCAGAAGGGAGAACAACAATAATGTTCAAACTATCAGCTGCCTGGACAACTTTTCCTTTGTGTGTAATTTTAAGAGATAAAGTAAGTTAAATTTATCCTGCCTGAAAACAAATAACAGAAGGGGAAGGCTGAATTTTGTAGGGGCTTTTGTCTTTCTCCTGCTATGTTTTATTCTGGCTAACATCACTTCCATCAACAAAATCACCTGAGCTGACACTTTGTGGACAGGGACAATCCAATATTTTAACTTGTCTGTTTAACATATGTGATATTTAGCTGTTTACCAAAGAGAAAGAGAAATGAATAATTACAGTTCACTTTTTTTTTATCCTTTGTGTGCTTTCCTCTTTTCCTTGTGTCACTCTGTAACAATATTTTTCCTGCTTATCTAGGGTTATCTGCAAATGTGCTCTGTGTCTGGTTTCATTTCTACAATGTCTTAGGAGGTTTTTTCCCCTACCTAATGGAATAAATATAGCTTTATCTTTCCATGCACCATAGCTAGTTAGAATGACTCAACCACATAACAGCTGCCTCTTCTTTTGACACAGTTGCAAAATTGTAAAATACCTTTGGATCGCAATTGATTTATTGTATGATTATTATTTCAGACCAGCACTCTGACAAGGTTGCTTTAAGTTTTTATATCCCATGCTGATTTCTTCTCTATTATAACAAAGAAATTACTTCTCTTAATTTTCATTGTCCTTAGCACCTGATTGACCCATTCTATCTTTTATTACATATTAAGATATCATCTCTGGCCTTTGTTAATCTTAAATTATCAAATAATTTTTTTTTGCCTTCTTACATGTTGCATCCTGCACTTGGAGGGCATTACCCATTAATATCTAAATGTCTCATCTTTATTTAAATTTCTCCTTAAATTAATGTGTGCTAGAGAATGTTAAATAATCTGTATTCTCAAAAGTTAGTGCTGCTGCCTGTCACCATGAAAAGGATTCTTTCAGTTACTTTGGGAGTGTCCCCATCTGCCCAGCTCTGTGCACTCGGGTCTGTGTTCCATACCTGCTATCCATTCTCAAGGATGATCTTCTTCCTCAGCCTGTAGTTGCAACAGGGTTTGAGACTTAGAAACACTTCAAAGATGCAATAATAAAGCACATAATGGAATGAGTTAAACGTGTGTGCTTGAGAATTCCTGAGGTCAGTAGTCACAAGAGATTCACATGATGTAGGAGATACCAAGTAAATGTTGTGCAGGTCTAAAAATGACACTAGTTCAGTAATTTTATAAATATGGATGTTAGAGGAAAACTGCTTCCAGGTAACATGTAATTTTTATTCCCTTTCTTACAGCCACTGCAAATGAATATAAAAATTAAATTTGAGGCTTTTTGAGGATTCTTTTTAGTATCTTGTTAAAAGTAAGATGCAGATGAAAAAGCCAAAATGCTGCAGCAAACAGTTCAGGCTGGAGTAGGCCTCATGTACCACTAATTGCTGGGGTCATAATGGAACCTTCTCAATTATCTAAAAGTAACTGGGAAGCCTTCTGTCATATTTTAATTGTATGACTTTTGAACTGAAATCCTGTTTCCAACAGGAATTTTTTTATCAAGTAAACAACATTGGTAACATTTTTTTTGTTCTTCTCTTTTTTTTCCTGAGGCCAAATACTTAAGGGGCTTATTTGCCTTTCCTGATACTTCAGCTTTTTAAGTAATACAGTGTATTAAAAATCCTTTCTGGCATGCAGTTCTTTTCCTGCAATGCTAATACTAACAGTCAGAACAGAGGGGAGATTGTGATTCGTGTATCCATAGCTCTTACAGCACCTGTGACTATCAGTGGTAAAACATCATGTCAGAAAACGTTTTTCTGACAAACTAAGTCATTTGGGAATCCTAGAAAAAGATTGACCTAAAGTGTTCCATTTTTTTATTAAGCTTTTCCATTTCAAGATGTTTCATAGTGAAGTTTGTGTGGGAGCAAAGCCTAGATGACTTCAGCATTCATGTGTGTAATCTTTCAGCACTGCAAATGAAATTCTAGCCTTTTTTCACTTAAGAAAGTAATATACATAGGCCCTTACCAAAGTTTATATAGTAATGCATCACAATTCCAGCCTGAAGACTTGCATCCAAGCATGTATCTTCTAAAATATGTAAACAGCAGTAAAATAATGAATATAGATAACAGGAAATGATTGATCAACTGCCAATTTAAAAATCTATTTCTACTAGATATTCTTCCAAGTCTGAAGGTGTACTTTTGGTTACATTGTTCACTGTAATTGTATGCTTCTTATATGGATATTCTCCTATAGAACACATGGGACATCAGTTTTTCATATTTCAGATTTGATGCCATACCCTGAACTTTACATTCTATGTAATTTCTACAGTACTAACAGATACTAACAGTAACTTTATAGGCAAATAATTCTGTCTGTATGTTCACTAAATTATTTCCTTTAATTGGAAAAAAAAAGTCATGTGATAATGCATCACACTATGGAATATAAAACACAGACTCATTCTAATGCCATTGTATGATTGCAGGAAGACGCCAGCATCAGATCGTAAAAGCCTCGGAAGCTTTGCTGTGAGGCTTATCCATTTCATGTCAATAGACTAATCCCTAAGACAAACCCGCATTTAAACCTACTGATAAATAAGTACTTTTGTCACTGTAGAGAAGTAGGCTTAATTAGAAGAAATTCATGTAGACAACAAGAGAAAGACTTTTACCTGTTTTGGAAAACCATGGCAAGGAAGTAATGGACCTACTGGGATGTATTTGTCTACTTTGGTACCCAGTGCTGGTTGTCAGACTTACATCTGAATTAGATGACTGAATTTCCCAGCGTATTTAGGGAACAGCAGGCGATGGCTCAAATCCCCCTATGACAAATGCCTGAGAGATGATGTAACTCTGGTTTTGGCCTCTGTGACTGGCTGTATTCAAAGCTCCTAGACTAGGTAAGGTGTTTCACTGTGATTTTTAAATTAATTCCAAGCATTGCAACACTGAGGTAAATAAAACATCGAGGCATCAGGACTGGCAGAATGCTTCTAAATATCCTATGAGCTTCAGTCTCAGAATAGGTCTTAGGTGGAAAGATATGGGTACTGACAGATTAGTAAACAGAACTTAAGTTAAAATTTCCGTTATCCAGTAACATTACCATTCTTCAAACTCTAAAAGAAGGAAAAACCTCCAAACAAAACCCAGCTGAATTCCAGTAATGCCTATCAATCTAGAGGCAGTAAAGCTTGCTCTGTAACTGCAGGGTTGAACCAGCCACCAGTGTAGTACATATGAACACAAGGCACCTGTCAAACCCTGGGAGAATTGTAATGAGTCAGAAAGCCACTGACACTGAAAGGCAGAGTTGATCATTTACACTGGATAATATCAATTGGATAAAGAATCAGTTTGTGAGGGAAAGGAACTGAATGTCTCTGCCTCTCTCAACTGGGCTGGAAAGCCATGAATATCTTCTCAAGCATATTGTCATAGAAAAGATCCAAGTGAAATTGGAGAACTGGTTCTAGCAAGGCAATGACAGGAGTTAGAAGGGGAATACACCGGAGCAATACAAGGTTCTTTGACAGCATATTGTCATCTTTATGTGCAACTCTCTAGATAACTGTATTGCAAATCATTTACTTAAAAGCAAATTCTAAATTTGTCCTTGAAGAATCCCTTGAACAGTAGGGAATGACGCATAATTTTAGAGGCATGTGTGATAAGCCTGGCCTAGCCTTATGGAAAATATGCTTCTTAGACACATAGAGGTTTAATCTTCAGCAGTTAATTAGATTGTCTGAAGCTTAATGCATACGAAGTAGAGTGGCATAGCTCAGGCAATCAGTTTTACTTATGTGTGATAAAAATATGTAGCTCCTTATGTGAACTTTACAATAAACTGAGCAACTTGTAAAAGTGTAGCTTGGAAATTCCCTTGACTGTAAGCGATCAATATCCCACTAAAGTCCAATGCCATGAAAAGAATAATGTGGGTTGAGTTTAGAAACTTAGAATCTATCCAGTGGGTAGAGAAGTGTTGATATCATCTCTCATAATTCTGTTTGCTGTTAACTTAACTATCACAAATTGGAGCAATGTGTCAACATTTAAAAAAAAAAAAATAAAAAAAAATTCCATCCTGGTCTGGAAAAACAGCTACTTTGGGTTATTTTTGTAACTGTATAAGCTGTAACAACTCTCTGTGGTATGCCAGCCCTGGAGAGAATAGTGGAGTCCAATTAGTCTTAAAAACAAGCAGAAATGCTGGAACAAAGGAGGATCCTTGCTGTTAATACAGCTTCAGAGTGAGTTTTGGCGGTGGTGGATTTTTCAGAACTTTCTTCCATTACTACAAGTCAGTATTTTAGGTTGCAGGTCAAATCCACTACCTTGTCAGGTCAGCATTGTCCATGGACTGATCCCTGAGCATTCTTGTTCTTGGAGAGCTACAGGACTTGTCATGTTCTCTTTTAAAAAAAATTACTATTAATTCTGTCTACTGCCTTTATACTAATATCCTTACAGGGTAATCATACCTTTTATACCAATCAATGCAATACTGTCAAAACCACTTGGTGGTTATGCTATCAGCATGTTCTGGCTGAGTTGAACAGCACTGGTAAAGGGAGCCATTCTAGGACCTGACAGAAGCTTTCCAACTTAAAAAAATACAGGTATTTGTTATAGGTTGCTGGAGAAGTGGTCAGTTTTATTTAAGTTATAAAGTTTTGCAAATACAAATACTTGACCACCAAACCATACCTAGAAATATTCTCATGGGCAGTTTGAAGCAGCAGTTAATTTAGACTAGAGCCTTTTCAGATACAACTTTCTTTTTTTTTGCACTAAAAATATTTGTGGATGCAAAACTCTTACCCCAACTTGAAACTCATTTTGCTTGTTTCCTTTGTAAGGATCGTTAGTGACCTCTCTTTCTCAATTCTGCAAAATCCCTGAATTGAATTACTTACATGAATTTTTAAAAAATCTCAGTGACTTGGCACACAGCTAAAATTAATTCTAATTCTGTTATATTGTTGTCTTAATCCTGGCCTGTGTCTATGGCATGTTTTACTGTAGTGTTATCTGTGACTGTAGTTACTCTTTCTGTCATTAACTTGGGCTTAAGCTTGGGCTTTAAATGGATCCCATACACTTGCAGAGATTTGGTAATTCGTGCTTGTTGCTGCAGTTTTACTGCTTTCAACCTTTTTTTTTTTTTTTTTCTTTTGGATTGTGTGCTGCCAAGACTGAATGCGTATGCCTGTATCTTGGGAAAGATTTTTGAGCATCAAAATGCATTTTTTGAAAGCTATTAATACGCTCAGTTAAACTTTTAACTTGTCAACCAATGACAGTGTCCCCTGATTATACTTCAAAATTAGCAGACAATGAATAACTCCCCTACTCCAATTAATTCAGCTCTCTAACTCCTGTCACTTATTTTTTAGATATTTAAGCTTGATAACTGTCCTTTCTTTCCATTATTGAACCGATGGAAACAACCTGCTTTCAAAATACACAGTCCACATATTCTCTGTGTACCTTTTCTCATTATTTACTGATTGGCCATATTTCACTTTACAAATAGGAACCAACTCCCACCCATTTACCATCAGTAGAAATAAACTATTGATAATAATTTAAGATAATTTAGTATCAAATGAGAAGCAAGGATCCTTCAGTCTATCAGTTATGGGGAGGAAGCTTGTGACTAAACTAATTTTACAGAAAGCCATGATGGAATGTCAGACATGTGCTGCACTTCCTCCAGGACAGCCGGGCCCCTCCAGTTTAACATCCTTATGTTCTCTCCCTCTGCTGTTTCCCTGGCAGCACGGCGGTGGGGTGTCACAGCAGCTGACAGTGGGCTTCAGCCGTGTCCTGCCAAAGCTCCCAGTGCTTCCAGCAGCCTGAGCTTTCCCACTGCAACTCTGACAAAGCAATGAGAGCTTCTTTCCGTTACTATTTCCCCCAATCTGTTGGAATTCCACTGGTGTAAATGTTTATGCAGTAGCGCCCTGATGATACTGACTAGGGATGCCATTGGGCGTGTCAGAGTACACTAATTTTTATAAAGCCTGTATTAGGTGTAGTCTGATAGCACAGATTCTCCTGGCAGTGCTACAGAGAGGGATGGTTCTAACAGGAGCTTGCATAGTGCCTTGGCTGTTCTTCAGAGCTCAAATGAAAGCGGGAATTAGAAATAGATGAATAACCCCCAACAACCCAGACATGGACAAGGGAAAATTATCCAACTGAATCGGAAATGTGAAAGGTTAATACAGGAGGTTAAAGATATGTTAAAAAAAAATAAAATGAAAGGTTGGCAAGAGTAAATGCTCTGTGGCTGTGCCTAAAATGTCCTGGAGGCAGTGTTCTGCAGAGCATCTGGCTGTCATTGCTATCCCACAACCCAGACTGAGACTTACAGCATTTAAAAAGGTTTTAAAAGGTTAATTAGTTTTGTAGAGCTAAAAAGATTGTGAAGTACCTGCTTAGTGTATAAATACCTGAAGGAGCAAAAAATGCTCAATATATAATGAAATACATAATCTAACAGAGGCCAAGTAAGAACAAATGGCTGGAATTTAGGCCAGATAAATACCAACTTGAAATAGCAGGGGTTTTTAATTTTTTTTTTTTTAGGCAGGAGACTGAACCAGCTTTTCTGGAAGCTAAGGCTGATCCAGGTGGCAGCAAAGACATAAAGGTGATTGATGTGTTAGTAACCATGGAAAAGTCTGAGAATGGCCATGTGTAGGAATTAGTGCTCATTCCCCCTCCAAAAGGCGGTGGGATCAGTAGCTCAGCTGAAGCACATCTACACCAACACCCACAGCACGGGCAAAAACAACGGGGAGCTGGAAGCCCCTGCACAGCAGGAAAACTGTGACACAGTTGCCATCACAGAAATGTGGTGGGAGGACTAGCACAACTGGAGTGCTACAGTGGATAAGCAGAAACTCTTCAGAAGGAATAGGAGAGGTGGTAGGTGATGTGCTGCTTGGAGGCTGCCTTGGTACAGCAGGCACAAAATGATGGAATTTTCAATTCTCAGAAAGTAAGGAGGGAGGTCAGCAGAACTGACACCTTGGACTTGTCCTGTTTAGGAGCCTGTTGACAAAGTCCCTTGAGGGGAAAGTCCTGAAGGGAAAAGGAGTCCAGGAAAGCTGGACATTCTTCAAGAAGGAAATTTTAAAGGTACAGGAGAAGGGCTGGCTGCCCCCATGGGCCAAAACATGAGCTAATGGGGAAGAACCCGCCTGGTGCAACTGTCTGCTCCTGGCTTGGATGGGTGTAGTGGTTTAATAAACAGTCTGAAAAATATACAACTAGATCATGGAAATCCTTATATTTGCTTCATCATACATGTAGCTTAATAGTTGAAATAATTTTTTTTCTGGAGAAGAAGTACTTGGAAATTGTACAGAATTCCAGCAGATTATACTGTAGATGCTGATTTCATTTTATTGACAGTAGTTTTCAAACAAGAAAGTGAATGAAAATATTATTGCCACTGACTTTAATATGAGCAAAACCAGGCTCCAGATATTAATTCTTTGTACTTTGCTTTCCTGTTTAATACTTCTGTATTTCTGTGCTCTTCGCATTCATTATTTGCTGTGAGGAAATTGCTAATTTTTATTAGTATGAATTTTCTTTATTAATACTGCACATTCTCAATTGTTTCCTTTATTGGTAAATAGATCCTGGATGGTATCTTGCTTTCTGCCTCAAAGCTGACTCTCCTATTTAGAAATCAGTTTTATATGCAATTTGTTGTATTGCTCAATGTATAGGTACAATATAAATAGGGAAGCTCTTGTATGAGCTAAGAGGGTGCAGACTTCTAGGACAGTGGTTTAAGTTGAAGCAGGGAGTAAGACAAACTGAAGGAGAATTTGGACTGTCACGAAATTCCAGAAGAAATGCCATAAACACATTAACAATGCAGATTGCTCCACTTTGAAAGCAGAGAAAACAGCTTCCCAGAGAAGTGCATTGAAACAAGCCTGTGATTTCCCAGTGTTTGAGACTGTTTCAGTCTAGCCAGTGGTAAAAAGTGAGTGTCACGTGCCACTTTCTAATTTCTATTTACCAGTAATCATGCCTTTATCCAGGGGAGTGGTTCAAGATATATTTCACATGCCCTTAGCAATTCTCATTTCACTCATTCAACAAGGAATCAAGTGAACAGAAACACCAGCAAGTCTCTATTATGGTATCAAATCCTTACAATACGGGAATGTAAATAATTAGTATGTCAAAAGGTATTTAAGAATGTATCAAAGGGCTGAGCTTCTATTTTGAATCAGAAAAACAGATTTCCTCGAATATAAATGCTTGTTTATACTACCAGAATAATTTTAGTAGTGCTTAAGACTCAAATCTCTATAATGAGTAAATAACCAAAATAATAAGTCTGAGTAAGATTCATTAATAAAAATATAGATAAGTCAGTGTATTTCCTGCTTCCAATTAGATTTTCTAACATTAAAAGAATGGTGAGGTTTTATAGATACTTTATAACATTAAATGTACTCAGAGATCAAACCTATGAGGGTCCTTTTGAAGGGGTTGAACTTTAATTTTGTATCAGATATTCTATTTGCAGTAAGTGAAAGGAATTAGAAGCTTTATACAGGTAAGACTTTAAATAGTTTGGAGTTGTGAAATATTTTTTTCTGTTACCAAAAATAATTCCATAAGTTTAAATCATCTTTTGTTCCCTTGAGAAATGTTTCAACTTCTAATAGCAAAATCTTAGCAGCATTTTATTTTGCATTGTTCTGGGAAATCTTGCATTTCATTCGTGCTTTCTCTGCAGGTCAGATTTGTCCTGCCTATCCCTTCTTCTCCTGCTGTGAGGAATATATTCCGGGCTGTTCTCCCCAGAATGCATTTGCTCACACACATGATCATTTACAGACAAGAACCCTAAATTTGACTGCCTGCTTCAGCAATACAGCATCTGTCATTTAAACCATCTCTTTATCCCTTTTTATGAATATTTTAATGCCAAGAATATAAGTACACTTCGCTGCTATTTCCATGGAAACCTGAAGAGGGGCTTGAAAGGAATGCAATGGAAAACAGAAGTTGGAGGAGAAGGCATCTCAGGTTCTCTCTCTGAGTTTAGGACAGGTTCAGGAGTCAGTGGACCAGAATTAGTCTCTATTATAACTGGGTCCAAAATTAATTATAGTATTTCTGGCCTAATGTTTAAATGCTAAGTTGAAAATATGGAAACAGTACTCAAGCCAAAATACAGCCTTTTCCCTTTTAATGGATTAAACAGAAAACCATTCTACACTTCCTTAAGAAATCCAAGAAATGGGTAAGTGATAAGCAGCCTTGCAAATAAATGACATCCCTTCCAACCTGCAAAAGCTGCTAACTTGGTTAGTTTTTCTCCTTGCTTCCTCTGGTATAAGTAATTCTCAGAGGGTCTCTTTCTTGATTCAGTCCTAGATCCATCAATTAAGACTCCCCCAACCAGACAGCAGTTATTTTACAGACACAATGCTAAAAGTTGATTTGTTGCAAAAGACACCAGGCAGGCTTCTAAGGCTACTGCATGGTCATTCACATGGAGTAAACATTTTTAAAAAAGGAAGTTAGTATGACTTGTAGTTCTGTAATAACAGAAAAAATCAAATGCTCAATCAGCTTGCTTTTTTTCCCTTCTCTGTTGCCCTATTCTGTTATCTAACCTGTCATTACTCTACCAGCACTTCCTATGATTCCCCTTGTGATGCCACAAGAACCAATTCAAGGCACATGGTAATGTTTTTGAAATAAGCCAATAATGCTGTTTCTATTGTCTCCTGAGAGCAGGAGAGTCCCATGAGACACTTCCTTGTGTAACAGCCTCAGCACAGCTGACACCCCTCTTGATCTCACTTATCAATTCCAGTTGGAATTATTAGATGGCAAGTTAAAACAAATAATGTGATCTACTTAGATTTACAGAACCCCACAGTTTAAGGGGAAAAAAATTCAGTCTACCTGAAATTCACACACACAATGAATAATAAAATTTGGTGATGGATATGGTGATGTACAAAAGGCACAGCCCTATCTTCTAGTACTGCAAATTCTAGGATTAGTGCAATCTTACTTTAAACTTACTTTCAACAAGTACCACAAGATCTTTTCTCCAGTGTGGGAGAGAAGGAATTTTAAAATAATACAGTAGGATCAAGTAGCCACGGCCAAGATTCTTTATCAGATGCTCGATACTACACATACTTAAATGCACCAAAATGACCAACTCTAGTCACTTAGTAGTAGACTAGACATGAGAAAGCTGGGAACAGAAGACAATAATTCCACCCTTCTGCAAATGGCAAAATGTATGGTGATTTTTAAAAAACGATTCATTTGCAAGGAAAAAAATTTTTTCAACCATTATTAAAAAAAGAAATACAACTAAGAATTTCATAATTTTAACAAGATCTCCTTAATATTGGGCACAGCCCTTGTCTCAGAGATGCTCAGGTTTTTTCCTAATTCCTTTGCAAGTTTGAATTATTTTAAACTGTGCAAATTTCTGTGCTAATAGGAATGGTATGAATGATTATTATGGAGATCTGATCAGCCTCTAATGGTACAAAATCATATAAGCAGTGTTTCTCATCTGGAATGTACAAGTCAGAGGAGGAAACAGCACTGGAAGAGGGAGAAGGTTGTGAGTAAGTGTAGACTGTGAAGCATTGTGGGTTGAGGATAAGGTGGAGAGGCGTCTAAGTGCTCTAGTAAAATCAGATTATCAAGAGTTAGTAAATGGCACAATGTTGTAACCTTATTTTGACTGTCTTGGTTCTGTATATTTTGATTCAGACTTTATATTGATGATGGTTTTTTCCATAGGTTTTATGGCTCTTTCAATGAATGCAATGATTTTTCTGTGATTAATGGGGGCTCATGTGATAAACAAGACTGTCAACTGCAGGAACACTGCTATCATCTCTTGCAGAGGGAGGAAAATGTGAAATGAATGGAACATAGGGTTACAGGAAAACAGAAAGTTAATATGGCTAAAGCAGTGGGACTGTACTAGAACCTGGCATAGGTCCATGTTCCTTTTTAGTTCCAAATGTGTTTATTAAATGAAAATTGTCTTAAGTAATCCCACATTCTTCCTTACTTTTCTCAAAGGGACCTAATTTGAGATTCTGTTATTTGATTTGTAGTAGGTCTGATTATTCAGAGCTACACCAGATATCACTGACAGCTTGAAAAACCTATTAAACTTTGTTAAATAAATTAATATATATGCTGAAAACTTGTGTGCTAGAAAATTAGACTGGGTGTCTAGAATTACTGGGTTCCTTCTAACTATAATTTCTCATTGTATAGATTGTTTCATTCCCTATTTATAAGTTCTTTTCAACAGCACCTCTTGATCTGACAACATGCTGTGGAAACAAATGTAGTCAATGAAATATTCAGATACAATAATTATAAGCTTTAGAAGAAACCAGTAATTCTGTTTTTTGAGCAGCTCATAAATAGCAAGTCTATAGTAAAGCACGAGTCTATAAATTGAGTTGTGACTCTAAAGACAAATATTGACTAGCATGTGACATTGTCCATCTTGCAAGCTGAATGAGACAGAGTTCAGGGAAGAAAAAATGTGTTCCTGTAACCTGAGACTACAATGTCGGGTTGTTTGGGGTTTTTTAAAATATAATCTTGATCAGCCAAAATTATTTTTACTTCTTTGTCTGCAGCCCAACAGTTTAGAATTTCCATCTCAAATATGGGAGAAGCATTTTTTTCAGCATACATCACCGTTTCTTTCATTCTTCTCCAATTGCTCTAAAATAACTTCATAGAAATTCTCTCTTCAAACTGATTTGATCAGAATTCCAGTAATGTTGCTTAAAATCAGAAGAATTTATTGAAAGTGAGGCCAAGATTCTCCATGATGATAACATGCTGGTTTTGCACTCTTAGTACTTTTCTTAGCTTAGGCAAAAAAGGCCAAGATCAGACCCAGATTCAGACCCTCTACTTGAGGCTGCTTTGCAGTTTTCCCATCAGCTTTTTTCCTCCTGCCTTGTCATTCTGGACTCTGAACACTGACCTTTGTGCCCCTCAGCCTTTGTGTTTCTTGCAGGTTAGTAGGAGGCAACCTCAGAACCCCCACAATGGGAAGAACTTTGTTAGAATTACAGGCAAGGGTGCTAAAACTAACCACTTGCTCTTGCTACCTTACTCTTGCAACATGGACAGGCTACAAAGGGAATGCAGCTGTTGTTGCCACAAGAGCTCTTGCTGTGCTGAACTCTGTAGGCATCCTACCTAAAATATCTTCAAATGTGCAATAAAACAAGAAGCCAGTGCTCCTGCAAGAATTTCAGCTGTAGGCTTTGAGGGCAAAATGCATCCTTCCCCAGATGTCCCACAGTCTGAGAAATGGTCTCAGGGCTTGTGGGAATTAATTTCCTTCCTTCCTTCCTTCCTTCCTTCCTTCCTTCCTTTCTTTCCTTCCTTTCTTGCTCTCGCTCTCTCTAAGAGAAAATGTAGTTATCTTGCTGTCATTCAAACACTCCAGTATTGGACAATGCAAATTACTAGTGGTCAGTACTTCCACTGCCAAGAGCCTTTGTCTACCCTTCAATGAGAAACATTCACTGCTTCAAATGATGGTGAAGTGTGTGAAACAATGTTTTTCTAAACTGGGCAAGACTAATGGGAAAGGCAGAATTGTCTGAGAACTGAAGTGATTTTACATGGGTTATGTAAAGCAGAAGTTTTCACCAAGAGGGAAGTAAACAAGTGATTTCTCCCCAAGGATGAGCTGTTCTGACAGCCAAAACACACAAACCAGTTGTACTAGGTCACAGCCAGTACCTGCAGCACTCTGTGTCTGACTGTAGGCAACAGTGGACCTTTAGGAAAGAATACAGGAACAAATCAAGCATACATTCATATTTCCTGCAATCTACCCTACCAGGTAACTGAACAGCAGACTGTATCAACATCTTTCTGTTTGAGTGCCCTTTTAATTTAATTGCTTCTTGAACCTAATTACACTTTTCTGACTTTCACTATTATCATTATGATTCTCTAATGTCTTACGACAGAGTTTTACATTTAATTATGCACTGTATGGAAGGAATACTTGTCTGCTGTCAGATAAATGAATTTGATGTTTCTACTTGTATGGTAAGAACTTGCACAAATATTTTGTGATTTCCAAACTGACTAGCACCTCTTTCTGTTCTTTATGGCTTCAAATATGCAGCAAAACTACATGAAATGAATCTCTGAATAGGCCAAATTAAGGTCGGTGTTACTTCTGCTGATAAGGAGTTTTATACATCAAAACAGTCTTCTTTTACATCTTTTTTTGCCAAATCTTGTGGTGTTTCTTGAAAACCAAAATCTATTTAAGAAGTTAGGTTGGTGTTCCTTTTTTAATATAGGTGCTATATTGACATAGCTGCTTCTAATTATCCTGAGCTCCTTCCTGTTTTGTTTACGATGTCAGGATTTCCTGCAGTGGTTTTAGACCAGTGTAACGAATTGTTTGGATAATTGTTTGTCTGCTTGTAGAGTAAGTTAAGCTGCTAAGTGACTTAAGAACACTTCTTAGTGAATTCACAGTGGGACTCACCCTTCTATGTCACCCCTTCTAATTTTGACAGTTTAGAAATCCCAACATTTTCCAGGAAAATTTGGGATCTAGGATTGGGAAGAAAAGGTTTGGAAACCAAAACAATTTTGTCTAGAGAAATCCCTTTTGCTTACCCTGTCCCTTCTGGGAGATGCCAAGGCTAGGAACAGGTATATTCAGGACAACCCAGGTAGGGTATTTTATCCCAGTTTAATACTACCTCAGTGGAGTTCTTAATTTCTTTGAGATATTGGATTAAGTCTATTTACTTCTCTCGAACAGATAGTTTCTTTTTGATTTTTTGATGAAAGAAGTTTTTTAAAACTCATTAAATTATCATAACTTTTCCCATTTAGATCCACAGCCACCTGAGCCTATATATTCTTGTAGGAGTCGTCTTCCTTTGAACAAAAGATGAATCATGCATTAGCTTTGTATGCCTCTCTTATCCAGCACTCAGTCAGGACTGCCTGACTGCTACATAGGAAGGACATTTCAACTAGCACTCAATGCAGTCTTTTTGTTTTACAAGAAAAGAGTGTCTCTTTGTGTTTATCCAAGCTATCTCCTGCTTTCTCTATTTTTGTTTGTGAAATTCTTCTGCTTTCCCTTTGCTTTATTCGAGCATAGTTTGAATTCCGGAATTGCTGTCCCGGGCAATGGCATTTCCTTCATTTATTTTGTAGACTGTCCTTATTTCAGAAAGGATTAAGTTTCTTTTGTCTAGTAACCTTAAAGAAAAAACATCCAGTGACTCAATTACCTTTTTACCCCACTACCCCTTCTTCAAATACCTTGGCTTCATCTGCTTTCTTCAGAAGGTCTTAAGTCATGGATCTCTAAAGAAGATATTTGAAACAGAGAGTTTCATGCCATTTTGTGAAATAGCTCATAACTACCAGCATACACTAAATGCCAGCCACTATTGTAAGGAAAGCCTCTACAGGAAAATAGCAGCAGTTTCAACTAGTTCTTCCAAGATTTACTGTCATTTAAAGATTTTCTAACTTTTCTGGAAAGCAAATATTACTATTCCTGCACAAATTTTATTCATTATTGTTTATGGCTTATGCAAGATAAATTTTATTTAGTTTAGTTAAGGTTTTCAAATCCCCAAGTACCTACCAGTTTTAAAATGATGATGAAAGAGAAATAATGACTGAAAGATGAAGTTCTTAAGCATTTAATACAAATGACAGTTAATTCCCTTACTGTGATAGTTTCTCTCTTCATAATTTTTCATTTTTAATTTCAAAGCTCTCCCAGCTGTGACTAGAAAGCTTTAACATGGAAGCTGTAAGGAGATACTACATTACAATTTGACTCCATTTACCAGCTCACTTTTTTAAATTACTTGCTATCTTGATAACTGGGCCTTTGCTTTTGAAAGCTCTTACTTGTTCAGAACTCTTTCCTGCTAAGCACACCTCTGCTGTTCCAGAGGATGACCAGGGATGTTTGTGCATCTGCAAAGTATTGGAAGCATGGAAGTAGCCATCTGTTCCTTAGCATGTTCTTTCCCTTAAGCAACCAATTCCTTGTTCTTATGCTCAGAGAAGAATTTGCAATTAGCCCCCAACAAGGCCATCTGGATAAGGCATTGGCATTATCTTGCTTATACCCCAGCTTGTGTGTAATTATAAAATTACAGCAGCACATTTTTTTCTCATCACCTGGCTGTATACCCCCTTCAGGATTTCAGAAGATACTGCAGAGAAGAATGCCTATCAGTATTTTACTATAAGTTTTATTACACCTTTGGGAGTCATACAAAAATTTTTCTATTTTCATTATAATAAGCCATAACCCTCTCAAGTTCACTTTTCCTATGATATGTAAAGTAGTTTTACACTATTGTCAAAACCAGAAATGAGCCTGTTATGCTGGGAGTATATGAGTGGATATATAATGTATTTTTAGTGTCAGCCTTGATCTTAGAACCGTGGATATATTACTTCTTATGAAGATATGGAAAAAAATCATCTGGGATGAGGAGACAGAGCATGCCTGGGGAGAAGGACTCAGGGGTGCTGGTGGGTGAGAGCTGGACCTGCCCCAGCCGTGTGCACCAGGACCAAGAAAGCCCCTGGGTGCTGGACTGAGCCCTTAGCGTTGGCAACAGGAGAGGAGGGGATTCGGCCCCTCTGCCCCACTCAGGTGAGACCCCACCTGCAGAGCTGCATCCAGCCCTGGGGTCCCAGCACAGGAAGAGCACAGAACTGTTGGTGTAATATCACCTGCATCATTGTTGGAAATTATTCTTGATTTGCTTACTTGCATTTTAACTAAAAAACTTTATTCAGTTTAGTTAAGGATTTTATGACTTTCAGATATTCAGCCAATTTTATAATATTACATTGAAGAAGAAATTTCTTAGGTGTCAAAATCAACACTTTACTAATTTTTTTTTTTACATCACACAAGAGATCGCCAAGTTTACCATAATTTAAAACTGTCTGTCCTCTTGTATGTGTTCATAACATTTCACAATTTACAGAAGGGTTTTAACTCTGCTTTTGTCCTTGGATTACAGACTCCAATGGAGGATTTGGTAGTAGCGGGACAGTGTTATGACTCACTACAAAATACAGTAATAAGCACAAACCTCTTAAAATGCAGTATTCTGTTGGCATGATTGTTTTGAGAGTTGGCCAAAAACCTATATTAGCTCTAAAAGATTTTTTTTCAGACTATTAGTAACAAAAGCATATTGACTGAGATAAAAATTTCTTGGTTTTATTATCAGCTACAAAAACAGAAAAGGAAAGCCTGAATATCTGGAAACAGATCTATAATGCTTTTAGAGGATTATCTGTTGTGTCAGTATTTGCATTGTGAAAATAAAAAATAAATGCTTAAACATATTTTTAAAGCAATGTTTTTACACCTGTAAATCTGTCCATATATAAAGTAGGCTGGAGTGTCAGATGACCCCACCTTACAACGGAAGAAGTAAACAAACAACCCCCACTAGCAGAACTGTCTAATTTAGCTTGTATTTCAGAGTGCCTTAAGAGGCTTGTGAGTCAGCTCTGCCCCTGGCTGCCGAGGCAGTGCCAGCCCTCCCAGGGCACCCTGTGCTCCCGGGCCTTCGGAAATGACCAGGAACTGCCACCAGCCTGTGGCTTTCATCTGTAAACACAGAGCTAAATCAATGCCTTCATGGAACTCAGAGAACAGACAATGCAATTCTGACCAAGTCAATCCTTAGCAAACAAAAAGGAGTAATAACACAAAGTGAGGAAAGTAGAAGAGGTAATTTGAAAAGTTTATATAAACCAGTCTGCTCCTATTTCAGCAACCATGCATTTTTAAAGGGTAATTTTTTCAGTATACTGTTTTAGTGTAATAATAATGAACCAAAACTATTGCAGATTTCCTTTGAAATAATAACAATACATTTTCATTCCCAAATAAAACAAAACAAAAAGTAAATTTTAAATAAACAGTATTTTCATATTACTTTTTATGTAATAAACAGTGAATGACTATTCTCTCTTCATCTCATGAGTTGACTCTAGTGAAGTCAAGGGAGATGTACTAAACACAACTGATACCAATTTTAGGAGAATTAGACCCAAAATACTTTATTTCTATTAAAAGCCAAAATCATTCTCTCACCTCCAATGTTTGTTCCTTCCAAACTGGAGAAATGGCCAGAATACTTCACAGTCAAACAACAACAAAAATGCCCAGACTCTATTTTCATCCCCTCTGAACGCAAGCCAGACAAACGGAACACGTACATATTTGCAAATAGTCTTGTAAACAGAATATACCCTTGGTTTTTGATATTCCAGATCCCTTCTGTTTGCTTACCCTGGATCACTGCCATGACTCATGATGTAAGCATAACGTTTTCAGAAATCTAAACATGCTGGAAAACATTGACCTTGCCAAAAACACCTGATTAAGATATTTTCTGTATCTACTTTTGCCAATACTTGAGTGATATTTCTTTTAACAATCTAGAATATTTTCTATTCAAAACACTACATCTGTTTACACCTATTTATAGGTGTAAAGCGAGCAATAAACTCAGCCTCCCAAGAGCCTGGTACCATGGACAGCTCCAGCTGCACCAGTCTGTGCCACAGTAACACCTCAGGAACGTTCAGGACGGCCGCTGATTTCTAAGGGGCCTGTCTGCTTTCAGTCTATAGCAGCATTGGATTTTAATTTCCAAACATAATTGTGCTGGTCATGCTCACTTGTTCACAAATGGAGTTTAGCTACTCAGGGCAGAAGACAGAGTTGTGAGTTTCCACAGTTATGCTGAAACACTATTGCTAACACTGTTGTTTCCTCTCCCACAGAGTCGAATGGCAGAAAGTTTGCGTCTGTTTGATTCCATCTGCAACAACAACTGGTTTATCAACACTTCCCTCATCCTTTTTTTGAATAAGAAAGATCTGCTGGCAGAAAAAATCCGCCGCATCCCCTTAACAGTCTGCTTTCCTGAATACAAAGGCCAAAACACTTACGAGGAGGCAGCAGTCTACATCCAACGCCAGTTTGAGGACTTGAATCGCAACAAGGAGACCAAGGAGATCTACTCACACTTCACCTGTGCCACTGATACCAGTAACATACAATTTGTGTTTGATGCAGTGACAGATGTCATCATTCAGAACAATCTCAAATACATTGGCCTCTGCTAAGAATCCTTGGGCTTAATCTGTTTTTCCTGGAGTGATAAAAAAGGGGCTAAGCTCTTCCACTTCTAGTGGAAAAAAAATGGGGCAATGCTTAAAACCCCAAAGAGAGAAAAGGGGAAATCTGATATACGAGCATAGTTCCTCTTATGCCCCCTTAACTTGCTTACATAATTTTCCACAAATATATGTTCTGGAGAGCGAGAGACTCCCCTCCAAGAAAACTACACATCCCCAGTGAAAAAAAAACCCCAACCAAAAACTCAAAGACCCCAAACAAAAACAAAAAAAAAAGAGATTGAGGCCTAACTCTGTGGAGATGTTTCACCACAGTCACTGCACTTTTATTCCATTTGTTTCATTCCATTTCCTACAGTGGGAGTGTTATCATGTTCTGTGTAAGAAATGACTCTTCATCCAGTTGTCCTAAAATTTTATTGACATAAAAATATTAATCTGGTGATTGACAGATGAACTCATTTACAGGGTGTGGAGCAGAATGCTTGTGTTGGGGAGAAAAGCTAGGTCAAACCAGAAGCTACAGAATGGGAGAGTTTAAGCAAAATACTACTTAAATTTGTAGAGAATGGGCATGGGCCCACAATATTCGTACCCACAGTCAAGAGTATGTCCACATCCATCATGTATGCACATGCACATGACTGTCAGCATATACTATGTACACACTTCTGCTTTACTTTACTGTTTCTCATGGACACCTTGCCTATTAAAGGAATTGGTGCGCAACTGTTTTGTGATTTCCAAACTGACTAGCACCTCTTTCTGTTCTTTATGGCTTCAAATATGCAGCAAAACTACATGAAATGAATCTCTGAATAGGCCAAATTAAGGTCGGTGTTTCTTCTACTGATAAGGAGTTTTATACATCAAAACAGTCTTCTTTTACATCTTTTTTTGCCAAATCTTGTGGTGTTTCATGAAAACCAAATTCTATTTAAGAAGTAGGTTAGTGTTCCTTTTTTAATACAGATTAAAAAAATAAATCACAAAACAATTTTTTTAATTATTGTTGTAGTGTCTGGATTGCTGAATGTGAAAGTTGCCAACGGACAATTCTGTTCCACTGCTCCAAATACCTTCTGGGTACTGTAATATTGTAACAGATTTCCCAAGAAGCAGGAGCTTTGGAGATTGTGTAGTATATAGCCTCCAAAGTCTTTTTTTGTTGGTTTTTTAAATTATTTTTAAAATGTGATGTGTTATTAGAAGGTTAAAGATGAGCGATATGAACAATAACTAAATGTCTTGATATTTCAATTTAATAATTTAAATTATTTACAGTTTAGTGAAGTTAAGGAAACTGAAGAGATGCAATCCTCAGCTCCAGGTTTCATCTCATAAAGAAACACTACTGGATGGAGTAACATTCCGGCAAAAGTTTGAATGCATAAGAAGCTCTGTGGGACTGTACTGGAAAATCTCATATGGATCATACAGACCTAAGTCTTTGGTCAGTTGGTTCTTTCCCCTGCCATAGAAAAGACTTCTTAAAGACTTCAGTGTAAAGTTGGTGTGTAAATATATGTTTGATAACTGTAAAGCACATACGTACACAGAGACACAGACACACATGCACACTGGAAAATCACCTTCTACTTTTGTTCCCCTTATGTACTATGATTAGTGCAAGAAATCTCAGCCAAGGGCTCTAAGAAAATTAAAACAAAATGGTTAATAACATCAACATTTAAATTGTCACCTTAAAAAATAAACAATTCAAATGATACTGAATGTGTCTACAGTGTGTTCATTAAGAAGTGTTACAACAGTTCCTTAATTGGATAAGGTTTGTGAAGTTTTCTTCTAATCTGTCTCACTTTGAATAAGGTATTTTATCCCTGTACTGAAGACATGGGGCCCCTTTAAGCATCACCTGCCAACTGTTATACCCGAAGAGTGGAGGCAAAAGAGCCAATGAGGCTGTGCCTTCAAGGTATGAAAGGTCAGTGATAGCACACAGGGAGTATTTAGGTCCCACTGGCAGTGGGAAGACACTGCTGCCTGCTTGTGATATTTGCACTCAGGCTGCTTGCCTTGGTAAGTTTACTAAAAGCTATATACAGTAATTGCTAGCACAGGTTTCTCTAAACTTTGTTTACTATTAAATTGCTATAATTTACCTGGGAAATGGGGGCAGTATTTCTAGTTTAATTTGCTTTTTACATGTAATATCCAATTATTAACTGGAGGAATTGTGGAAAAGGTAGAAAGTGAGTCAGGGCTTCCTTTTCCAGTGAGTGGTCTATTAGATGTTGTGCCTCCCTCACCTGTTTCTTTCATGGGACTGTGGCTTTTTCAGATTAGTGAAAGAAAGGCCAAGAAAACACCAGCATTCAATACAGCATGGCTTTGAGGTAAGAAAGCTGGATAAAACCAAAAGTGTAGTCACTTATCAGCAGAGTAACAGACACTATATATTAAAAACCAAATTTTTATTCAACTAAGAAGGTCCTTCTAAAATAAGTATTAAGAGAAATGTAGTAGAGAACCTAGGCTATTTTAACAAAGGCCCAAGGGGATTTCCAAACGAAAGCAGCCAGCTCTGTTCCTCATTGAGTGCAGGCTATCTTGGGAAGGAGGAGAGAAAGTGAAGCACCACCTGTGCTCCTACTGGACTTGAAAGCATAGGCATGTGGAGGAACAAAGAAGCAAATAATTAAGTTTAAATAATCAAGTCACATAATCAGATTATCAGAATAGCAATTTCTTGCTATTAACTGTCTAATAATTTAATTCCTATGTTTTTGACCTTAGTATTCTGAGGAAGTCATAGTTACTCTGTTTTCTATCTGAAGAATTCAAGATTTTAAAATAAATTCTGTTTTATACAGAGTTTTCTGTATAAAAAAATTCTGATTGTATAAGAAAACTGAGGTATAGGAAAGTTAAAACTAAAAAGTCTGTCGGCTGAAGACAGGTGCTGAAATTAAATCCCTTGACTCTTAGTCATCCACCTGGATAAATCATGCAATTAAATTTGCATCTATTTTCTCAGTTCTCAGGTTTATCAGTGATGCAGTGCACTGCCACCTGAAAGAGCTGCATTAATACAGCTGGGATTTCACTTCACCTGGGCAACAATGACATTCACAGAAGAGATGCCCCATCTGCTGCAGTAAGAATGCCATCTGTCCTTTCAGCATTTGCACTCCATACAGCAAAACAAGTTTTGAAGGGAAAAAGGGTATCCTTAAAGAGTCCTTATCCACACATTCAGTCGGTTGAGATTTTTCAAGGGTGAAGTAGTGGAGACACTGGGAGTCAGCAATATAGGAGAAATATTATCTCTTGTGTTCTTCCCAAACAAAGGTTCTGGCAAGCTTAAAAATCCCACTGCCCCATCCATTCCACCTCAATCTTTGCCTAAAAGGATTAAGTACCCATAAATTACAGGATAGGTAATGGGTAAGAATTATTAAACCTTCCCAGTGTTAACCATATCATAATGAAAGATATTTTTTTCCTAGAACTATTTTTGCAGTTGCTATTGCTCAGGTCATTTATCATTGCATAACACCCTTTCACTAACATTGTCAAGTATTATGTATGTCAACTAATTGTTTTTACAATTAGAGAGGAAGTTTTGCTATTAATTTCTTTACTATTTCTTATTTTCTCCTCCTGCTGGTTCTTTTCCCTCTTCCATCCTCTACGGAACACATATATCTATTTATTTTTGTCTGTCTTCAGCCCATTAATTCTTTTCACTAAGTTTCTTCGGGAAATGTTAGTCCTCATTGTTCTCCCAGTCTCTGGATTTTCCCACCTTTTGGCTTTTAACTATCCCGCTGTTTCTGGAAGATACTGGTATACATCCTTAAATGCAGAAATAAAAAATACTCTATAAGTGGATTTGCTTAAAACAACCACATTTTCCTAAATTACTTCTGGAGAAAGACCAGGTGGCCTGGCATAGAGCTAGCTGGAGCCACTGAGCACTTCCCAGTTAAAACAGCTACACTTCATGCCAAGGGCATGTACAGCTTCTGTTCCTTTTTGTCGAGCACAGAACACATGGCTTTATTGGCCCTGCAAATTACCTCAGCTCTAGAGAAGAGCAGAAATGGAGCTGTGGAGCGGTGCATCAGTGGCTGATCTGCTGCAGCTGATCCAGGGTACATCCTATCTCATTATCTGGATGGGAGGTGTAGAAGTGAATGCAAAGAGGAAGACAGACAGTTTCTTGGCTAGCTGAAAAAGGCTGAATTACCAAGCAGAGACTATTTCTGTATCTGTAATATGTCAAATAAACTATGTTGGGCCTTGTGGCTCTTACTACCTATTAGAAAATATTTGTGGTTATCACTGATAATTCCCCAAAACTGTCTCATAGCAAAAAGTTTTAGCACCTTTTTGTTTTTCTTTTAAGCAGCCATCTGTATGAGTCCATTCTACGCAGACACAATTCTGCTCAAGGATTTATATTCCAACCCTTAAATACAGGCATGCATATTTTTGTATCTACACGTTATATTTTTATTGAAATAAAAAGAATATATGACTCAAAAAAACCACCTTTTCCAAGAGTAACTACTCAGAGCGGCTTTAACAGATTTTTTTAAAAATCTTGTTTTCTATACTGATGTTCACAAAGTTGTTTAGCCCAACATATTGATATCCTTCATATGAATGGAATTATTTAGGATTTTAGAAAGGATTGCATGCATGTAAAAATACATCTTTAGTTTTTTAGAATTCATGTACATTTAGCAAGGCTTTAAGCATTCATTTAATTCTTTTAAAGCATCAGATATGAAACTGAATTTCTCAGACAATATACTTTGCTATGAATTTAAACGGTCTGGCTTTTTAATCAATAACTTCTATCTACTGAAATTTTAAAATTACAATTTTGATCAACTGGAAGAGAAGTTTAAGACTAACGTTCAGATTAGAACACTTAGGAAGTTAGTGCACTATGATGAACAACTGATCCACACCTTGAACAGAAGGGACAAAGTGAAATTTTGATACAAGATTCTGAAATTCAAATTCCAGCATGCAGCCCACAGAACCTGTATCTTGAGGAGGTAGCCTTAAGTTGCATAAGACTTAAGTAAGTTGACTAAGGAAAACTAAGATAAGCAAAAATAGACAAGATACTGTTTTTAAATATGAGTTTCAAAGGAAACAGAATAAATTAAGTCTGGAGCATAGGTGAATTTACCTGATTTCCTCTCTGGTTGTCTACTTGAATACTTAATTGCTTACAGCCTCCTACCTTCAGGTAATTTTGCCATCATGTAAAAAATCTGATGGGTGTTCTTCCGACAGATATCCACTGGATCATGCAGGAGCCCACTGAGGGCACAAACGATTCCACTTCGTATTAGCCCTTGCCTAAAAACAACAATGGAGGACAGATTTAACACAACATAATAAAATTACAGATATTTAATCTTAACTAATTTATGCTGCATCTGTCTGATAAAAGTTAGGAATTCTGTTCTTATTTCTCACTGAAGCATCACTTCCCAGACCATTCAGAAAACTTTGGAATTGCACCTACCTGCCAATACTATGAGAAGTCATTAGGTAGAGAACTTCTGTTGTTTTTTGCCGGACAGTTTGGTCATGATGTGCCAGCAAAGTCTTCAGGTTATCCAGGAGTCCTATGAGACATCAGATTTCATTTTAACACTTCTTACCTTCAGCATTAATTTGAAGTGGCAATATTCATCATTTATCTCACAATTTGAAGTGCATCAGAATTTTCAGCTCATCCTGAGAGTGAAATTCTCATTGTCATATTTCAAGTAAGGAAGAAACTTCCAAATTTCAAGGCCTGTGCCAAAAATGTCATGCTACAAACAAGCTCCTGACTCCTTATCAAGTTAAATCCTAATCCTGCAAATATAAAGTGACATAACTCTAAAAATAAGTCAGTAGAGCTATTGATGTCTTTAGAAAAACACGTTTTTGCAGGATTGACACCAAAGCTTTTTTTAACAGAAATAAATGTGGTGAACCATTAATGATTGTGTATGCTCATATGGCACTGACCAGAGCCCAGAAAAACCCAACAACCCCAAACAAACAACAATTTCACATTGCTTTGGCAATCAAACTGCTTGTCAAACCCTAACTTAATAAATTTTGAACATGATTATTCTCTTTTATGAGAGGAAAAAAAATACAAAGGAAGTAAATGCAGAAAAAAGCAGTGGCAAACAAGGATTTTTTCAGTGTTGTATAATGAGCTATGTAGATATACAACAGACTGCTAAAAATTGCAAAAAAAACCCTGTGGTTGGGGGTTTTTTTCCCCCTGAAATCAAAACTCAAGATTCTTCCTGGTTTTTGAAAATAGTGGTGGCCACGTGTAGTCCTGATGAGTATGATAAATTTGGTTATATTCTCTTCTTTTTTAATTTGTCTTCAAGTTCCAGGCAAGGGGGTGATGATGGTGATGGTGTTCTAACTTTGGATTAACTAAGCTTTTTTTTAAATTAGCCTATGTTAAGAATTAGCTAAAATCGGACTAAAGACTGGGGACATGGTTTAGTGGTGAACACGGTAGGGCAGAATTAACAGTTGAACTAGATTATCTTAGAGGCCTTTCCCAATCTTAACAATTCTATAATTCTATGGAAGGAAAGATTCTGCACCACTTTTGTATTTAGGGGGTGATAAAACTTACAGCAAGCCATTGATAAATCCTAAAGTGATGATAAGTTTTAAAATAACTGTCATGTATGTGGTATTATAATATTCTTTACCTTTCTAAGGTAAAACAAACTGAACATTTTTCCTGGGCCTTTTGTGTCAGCAAAGATATTGTGAGGAAAATGTAATGGCAGAAAGTAGAGGGGCTCCCCACTCAGCCTGCCCCACTCTGTCAGAGGCTTGTGAGAACACATCACTCACCTATTGCTATTGCCTGGTAGACTTTTTCTGGATCATGGACTAGATCGCAGAGTGCCATCAGTGCTCGCTGCTGCGTCAGCAGCTGGGGAGACTGCAACTCCTCATTCAGTTTAGGAAGGGCCCTCCTCTCAAATGCCAGAGGAGCTTTTGTGGGATCTATATCAGGGGGGACGTAGGCTGAGATACGAGGTTGTGCCATCGCAAATCTTCCTGAAGAGGATTCTCCCTATTCTTAAAAATACTCCAAAATGGCTGTACTTGGTGATGGGACAGATAAAAACACCTACTGACTTTAAACAGTGCTCTGTGTCCCCAAGGAGCTCTTTTAGCCCACACACACTGTCACGAAACTGTGAAAGAGGCTGGAATGGTGCACGGTCATCAGCACTAATGTCTGTTCATCTGCTGAATTTTCTGATCTGGTTTAATTCTTTACTGAACACTGTAAAGAAAAGAGAGAGAGAAAAAGCTTAAAATTGCAAGGAGGGATGTTAAAACTGATGGAGGGAATGCTTTTTAAAGGGTTAAAGTGAAGCAGCCCAATGCCCAAAATCGGAGGGAGGCTCAAAATAATGCAATTAAAGCTAAGGAAAGCAAAATGCCTTTTTTTCCCCACCAGAAAAAAAGCATTTTTAAAGGGATCTGGTTAAAACCCGCCTTCGATAACGTTTAATAGAATACGTGAGGGCTGCCCCCCTCTACCCGCCGCCCTTCCCTCAGCACGGAAAGCGGCTCAGCCGACTGAACACTACGACCTCCAACACTAAAAACTACTAACAACAAAAGGGAACAGGTAAAACAGCCTCTAAACAACTCCACTTCTCCCTTCAAATCAAACGAAACGGATTAAATAATCGAAGGCGCCGTACGCCATTACCAAGCCCCGGGCTCTCGCCCCTCAGCGCCGGCCGGCCCTCAGCGCGCGCGTGCCCTGGTTGCCACGGCGCCCGCGCTTTGCGTACGCGCCGCTCCGTGANGCTGAGGGGGCGCGTGAGGGGACGGGGGCGCCGCCGCGGGGTCCCGGCGTGGCGATCGTTCTGCCTCGGTTCTCTGCTAAAGTGTGGAGCCTGTCTCCTCGCCCCCTGTTTTCGAAGTAATTTCAGTTGAACAAAATTGAGGGAAATTCAGAATGAACAAAATGGTGGTCGAGTTAAGGGCAGAAGTACGGCAGGCGAGTGCCTTGGGGTACAAGAGTAGAAGGAAGCGCAGTAGTTTTGGAGTAAGTTTTCTTTCCTATTCTCCTCCCGAATGTTACTATGAACAGCTAGGATGTGTAGTAAGGGTTTCCATTATTACCTAGTGTCACTTAACTTTAGAGGAAGGTATATGGGAAGAATGTATCATTGCAATGTTGTGGCACAGTTTAAGGGTGTTCTGGGTTGTCAGATGTGATCTGGCATCAGGAGAAAACTCTGAACAGCTTGTGGTATAAAAGGATAGTGCAGATAGTGAAGTCGTTGAGATGTTTTTCATTATGTTTGAGTAACAATTATAATAATCAAAGTTCTTAAACAGGATTTTACAAATCCAAAGTAATTCTGATCAGCCAGATTAAAATGCATCACAGCAATAGGTTCTGGTTTGTTGATCTTCAAAATCCATAAAAGAAAAATTACTACTTTAAAAAGTATTTTTTGGAAAGGATTTATTTTCCTGCAACATTTTAGAGCAGATTATTTAAAGCAGAGGTGATTTCTCTGAATTAGATTAGACTTTCACTAACTATGTACTTGCAAAAGTTTCCCTGACTTCCATAGGAAGAACGTGAACTTACCTCAGGGTAGAAGGAGCAGGACAAAATCAGAGACTTGTCCCTCAGTGTTAACTCTGCTTTTGGTGTGAGTTGTTCTGCCTTGTCCTTCACTGTAGCTTGGAACACTGATTTTTTCGTGGTTATGACGTTAGCTTATTTTTTGTATGCCTTCTGAATACCTTCCTCACATCCTTTGTCTACCCATAGAAGCTGCTGGCGCTACTGTTCTTGCAATGTTGAGATAAGGAGTGTTGTGATGCCATGGAGACACTATGTTCCCAGCCCTCCCTGGTGACTTCCCTTTCAGCTCTGTAAGAAGAGAAAATATGGATCATTCTCAGTATTTTTAGCAGCTTTTTATTTCTAATTTTTTTCCGCCTGTAACGGTGTGTCTTATTTGTTGGTTTGGTAAGTTGGGATATGCTTATGTGTGTATGAGATTTAGATTAAATACAGTGAGTATGAGTGAAGATGGCCTCTCAATTTTGAAATATTTCTGTGTGGTTGCCTTGGTCCCTCCTGTACTTTGCATTCACCGAGATTGTTGAACTGGGGCTTTTTGTAGCTTAGTTTGTGAAAGAGCTCTGGGAGATGAGCAATGAGTCAATGTACACATGACAGGTATTTAGGATGCTTAGGAGGTGTTGAACCAGAACTAGGAGAACATGCAGAAAGCAAGTTAGTTTTTGAAACTCTTACCAACTCGTGGAGTTTTTGTTTTCAGAATTATGCTAATAGTTCTGACATTAAGATATGAGTATTGCTGTAAAATCATTCAAGCTTGCCAAAAGGGCAGGAGCACACCATAAGAGGGGTCTAGATCTCTTGAGTTTTATATGGTCACAGGTAGCATAGAACTATTGATATGGTAATAGATAAATACTGTACTGTCGCCTTCTTTGGTGAACAACCCATCAGCTACGAGTCTGGATTCTTTGGGGGCAAGTGGCTCTTTTGGTATGGTTGAGATCATATTCATGTCTGAAGTGATTTAAAAGCAATTGCTCATGGAAGAGAATAAAACATTTGTTCTAAGTAGTGGACTAGCAATTTTGTTAAGCCTTATTCTTAATGTGTGCTTGTAAAATACAATTGTAAGTTTTTTATTATTTTGTACTTGCTCATTGTTTAAAATTGCTTTTCTCTGTTGATGTGCCCTTTAACCTTTTTAGTCTGCTGCAGAATTGGGAGAGGCTTGTTTCCTGGTTCAAAGCCTGTTCCAACGTTATCAAAATATGGCTGTTAGAATGGGAGAGCTTTGTTTTCTCCTGAAAGTTGGAAGTTTAAATCCTAATAAAATACATGGCTCTATCTTTTAGCATCCTAAAGTGCAGTCTGGCATACTAAATGCTGTCTAAATTAATGAGTTGATTGACAATACTTAGGTAATGCAAAAGAGCTGTGTGATTTCTTATTCCTTGTCTTTGGTGTTTTGTACATTAGAAAGCAAGATTATTAATGACTAGAAAGACATTTATATAATTCAGAGTGGCTCATTAGTGACATGCGCATCCTGACTTTAAAGCTGAGATGAAATCAAGTTGAAATGCTGAAGAAATCCCTTGGGAGTTTCTTTATAATTGCTGCTATGCTTAATATTAGCGCTGTAATAGTTCCCCACTCCATTAGTTCCTTGTCTGCTGGGTTAATCCTGCTCTTTGTATCCGTATATATACAACGGTCTTTGAAGAAAATGGAACTGTTTCCTTGTACAGGATTAGGGACTGTTGGGTTTATTGAGGAGCAGTTTCTGATCAAAGGAATCTGTATGACCACTAAAACGAGTTTGTTGTTTCAAAACTAGGGCCGTATGTAATGTTAAATTACTCCAACTCCGCCTTCCCGGTCTGTGGAAGAAGGGGAGGAAGGGAATTGTTGCAAGCCTGTTGCTATGGCCACGTAGCAGGGGCTGAGCTGTTTGTGCGGCTGGAATCGTGCTGCATCAGCTGCTGCTCGGTGAGTCCTTCCTTACACTTTGCTACACGGTGGAAATGCTCTCATTAGAACGGTTCTTTGAATGCCAGTGAGAAATTGGTACCCTAATAAGGGTCTCCTCCCCCAGCAACCCACGAGGTTTCATTACATAACCAAATTGATATGTCTCAGGTGAGACATCTAAATGCGTTTGTGATTTTCATGTGAACATTATTATTCTTTTTCCATGTCAGACGGGTTTCACTCTTTTTGAGCTGATCTTGGATGAAAGTTTGATGTTGTGCCAAGAAAAGTGTCAGCTTCGTCTTTCCTCCTTTCTTCTTCTGACCACATGAATCTGGGATCCCCTAACATTAATTAATGTGCGTAGTGCAGAGGCATTTGAAACAATGATGAGCAAGATTTCTAAATTAAACATTGCAAAATCCTTTGAGGGCTACACTGCAAGCACTTAGATTGAATTAAGTGAACAATTCTCTGCCCTCCCATGGAATTAGAGATGGTGCCTTGTAGTTTCAGAAGGCCACTGTTTGCTGCTACAGCTATGCACACTGAAGTGGTCCCTTTTACATAAGAAACAGCTTTTCTTACATGCAAACTGAGTTGAAGAACCACTAGCTGTACCAAAAAGAAAAAAAAAATATTACAAGTCTGCAAGAACTTGGTTAGTTTTTGGTTTATCATGTTGTCCCTGTGTTGAGGTAATTCCTGAATACTGTGTTTCTCTTTACATATTTTCAGCCTTGTAGGATTTAACTGAATTTGGAGGATGAAGTCTAGCCTAATGCATTTGGTTCCCCCAGTGAGCAGGGAAAGAATAATCTCCCAATTTCCCAAGGTAAGCATTTTTTTATCCCTGTGGTCACCGTATGTAGCCCCTGCCACACTGATCTATGTTTCCATTGTGTTAATGGTATTGTAATTTAATTTAATGTCCACTTGCTGTCTTCTGTTAAATTTACAAATTATTTAAGATTCTTTCAAAGTTTAATATGACCTTGTATTCCTGTTCAATGCTGGTCTCTAATAATAATCCTCATTCTTCTTTCTAACCTTTACAAAAAGTGACTCTTGTCACAGAAGTGTTATCTTATAATATTTATCTTGTTTTTTTAGCAAAACAGTAATAATTACATGCTTAAAGAGCTCCAGCACCAAGGGGAAAGAGGAACCATAGCTGAAATTAGGAGGCTTTGGTTGAAGAATTTGAGGCAATTTTAATTTTCTGTTTGTACAAGAACCTTAGTCATACAGTAGATTGAATGTAATAGGCACTGTAGGAACACAGACAAGAGACCTTTGATGTCTCCAGAGACTTTGTGTTTGAAGTATAATAGAAGAGTTAAGGACAGGGAAGGACAAGGAGTCACCACTTGTTTTTTTCAGTTGTTCAAAAGATTCTTTTAAGGGAATTAACATTTTTTTTTCCATTCTCGATCTCAGCCACATATTTTCCTCATTTTAAACTAATTCCTAGTTAAAGGACTAGTAATAAAAGCAGGCTTCACACTTACAAAAGATTGAAAAAACTTCATAGTAAAAATGACTTGCTGGTGGAATGTTTCTTAGATTATTGGTATAATTGAGGGGATTTATTGTTGTACATAATGATGAGCAAATGGATTTGGCTGTGGGTGCTTAGGCAGTGCTGGGACACTGGCACTCAGAAAGGTGCACAAAGGATGGTGTTGTCCCAAGGAATTTTTACAAACCTTCGAACCCAGTCTAACCCTTTTCTTATGCCAAGGTAACTCTGTGCTCGACAAACCCTTTGAATAATCATGTTATCTGTTTTTCCTTGCCGGTTTGACTTCTTGCCAAGTAGCCATCACCCAGTTTGTCCCAGCGGCTCTTCTCTCTTTTCAGTGGTACACACCTGAGGCCTGTCTGCAGTTTAAAGAGCACTTCCATGCACAGGTCAAGACTGCTTGTCAGGAGAGGACTGGCACAGCTGAGTAAGTTTGTAATAACCCAGCTATGCAAGGAAGAAAGGGGTTTAAGCTCTTTGTAGCCTGCTTTCTTTGTTTCCTTTTCTTCCCTCATTCCTCGTGTTCCACACTCCAGAATGTTTGAAGGCAGCTTAGCCCATGCATGGGGCAGTTCTCTGACCTGTTTCACAGTAAATGAATCAAGTGCCTCTTCTTCTGCTGGCATAGGTAGCTTTGAAAAAATGGTGTAGTGGTTTAGCAACAAAAAGGTTTTGAGCCCCTTTTACGTAAACACTTACTTCAAAAGATCTAACAGATCTGGCCTTGCTGTGGCCTCTGTAGGTGTTCCAAAGAAGCCGTTAATAAAGGCTCTGGAGGGATATAAGCACAGCAGTTTTAAGTTTCTTGAAACATCTAAGAATCTAGTTTTAGTCTTTTTGAAGTATACATACTGAGAAGTTCTCTTAAATGGCTCCTTAAGACTGGAACAAAATTCTGGTAGATATATAGCATTGAAAAATCCAAATAAGCTGTTTTATACCCTACTAATAATCTCGAAGTTGTTTTTTTCCTGACTTTATCTCTGCCCCCGAACTGTTACTATTACTGATTTAATCTCTAAAGCAAGGCAAGAAACCTAAACTGTGTTAGAAATCATCACTATTCAGTTAAAATAAATAGCTGTACATTTTAGTGATAAATGCTTCTGGTTTCAGTGTGAGGATCTTCCATAAAGTGGAGCTCCTATGAATACTGACAATTAGCTCACTATTCTTGCAGCTCTAGAGTTGCTGACATGAGACTTGTCATGATATCCATCTTTAAATGCAACTTTTTATTCATTTCACTAGGGAGTCTTGCTAAAAAAAACTTTTTAAGCCAAAATATGTCACCCTGAGAGACATCAGTGACTTTATTCCTTTTTTAGAAACACAGTCACTATCTTAGTTTTATGGAAATTTGTTAGAAGTGTCTGGACAATTTTCCTAGCAAGACATACTTTATTGAATTGCGGTATTTTTTCCTTCTGTTACCAACATGTATTTATTTGGGATTTTTGTTATTATTTTTTTTATTTCCAGGGTAAACCAGGTAATTTATTCGGGTAACAGAATATAGCTAAAAAGCTATATGTTTTGTCTTTGTGAATAGAATTAAACCACTTCTCTGTCACTGCTTTCTACATGTGATTAATATGTGGTCATTTAGGTAATTTTTTGATGGAATGGGGGTAAGAAGAGCAGCCAGAGTGTTTTGTACAGTACTTGTAATCCTGAGAGAAATAACCATTATCTTCCTTTTCCATTGTCCCAAGTAATAAAATATTTCTTTGTCATTTGGAATGCTAGTCTGATAAATTCAATAGCTAATGGCCATATTTAATACTCTCTTGATAGTCCATCATTGTGTTAAGTGGCCTAATCCAGGGGTTTTTTTACCCCAATACAAATTGATGGAACACACACCTCTGAACCATCACTTACTTTTTTGCTTTTCCCTGTATGTTGTTGATTTTATTCAGTATTTTCTCAGTAACAGTTACCAGGATCATAAGAGTCTGTGGCCACCCAGTTAATGTTGACTGGCACATAAAACTTGTTTTTTGTTTGTTTTTGAAATATTAGTCATGCAATTTACCAGTCAAAATTTCAACTATTTAGAACAGATAATTTGGAATCAGCATCATATGCAATTTGATGTAACCAGAAATAGTATTCAATAGAAGATTAATTCCTCTGTTTAAAAAGCCATTTCTTGATAGAAAAGAACATTAAACCTCTTAAGCCATTTTAGTAGCATGTGCACAGGAGATGTCAATGCAAGTTCAGGTCAACAAATAAACTTGAATTCACTTACCCACCTGTATCTCCTAAAAGAGACACTATTTTGATTTTAAGAATGCAGGCTGAGTCACCTAAAACCCATCTGCTATATCCTGAGGGAGGACCTAGGGCAAAGAGGATTATTTGCATGAAGCCAGGTTCAGATTAATATTATTCCTGATAGTCAGAAAATATATTGGCCCTAAGCCTGTGGGTTGTTTTTCCCAGAGGCACATTCTGCAGTGGGTTATTTTATTATCAACCATTTCTTGTTTCTGCACTTAGGACTTCATTTGTACTATTAAAGTCAAGGAGAAACTTGGGATAAATTGGAATGCAAAGGATGTAGATACTCCGTGGTCTTTTGTGTATACTGCCAAATGTACATACTTGTAGTCAAAGCAATTTGCAATTTTAACAGAATAAAATTTATGTCCCACTGAATTAAAATGAAAGGGGGGGGGTTGGAAAAAGAGTAAGAAGTGGACTATTTCTGCTCCAGAAGGGTTTGGTTTTTTGGTGGCTTTCTTTCTTGTAATTTAAGACTGATCGTGCAGCACAGTTGCACTTAGGTAAACTGAAGTCACAGGTACATGTGCTCATCACTTTCAATTTAAAGATCTAAATCAGAATTTTTAGAGTGAGGCTGTTGAAATTATTAGTAAAACCATCTAACACTTCTGAATATTTATAACAGGCTGAAAATATCCAAAGTGGTTGTGGTAGGAGACCTGTATGTTGGGAAAACCAGTCTTATCAACAGGTACAGTATATCTCAGCTGATGTTTTGATTCTACTGTTTCTCAAATAAATGTTATAACATTTCCCTTGCTGGCTTTGGAGCAGTACTTCATGTTTCTGGTTTGAACCTGAACCAGTACTTTGTGGTTTTGTTATTAAATTAATACAAAGTGAAGTCTGCAGTATGAGACAGGCTTGATACATCAGCACGGAAAGTTGTGCTCTAGCACTTCAATCAGTATATGTCGTATTCTGAAGTATTTTTATCCAGTCAAATATGATACAGTGTTTTCTTAAGGAGTCCAGTCTAAAGGCTAAAGAATTGGAAAAAAATTCCAGTGTCTGAGTCTTGGTTTCATTTGGGTCATTACTTATGACCCAAAATATATTCCCTTCTAACTAAAACTGTAAGATCCTGTATCTCTCTTAAGAGCCCAAAGCTGTTTTATTCTGAGTCTTGTACTGTCCTGTAAGCTTACTAGATAGATGTGCTTTCTAATTTCTTAAAGGGTGTCTCCTTTTCTTTTAATTAGTCATGATGTTTTTAGATCTGCTTCTACATTAAGTAGCCAATCCACAGTTAGTTTATTCTTTTCTTTATAATTTACCCTAGACAGTGTTAGTTTTGCAGTTATTTGTACTTGTGTCTTACTAATATTTCATCTGTTTTTTTTATTCAATTGCAGATTTTGTAAAGATAATTTTGACCGAGACTACAAGGCAACAATTGGAGTAGATTTTGAAATTGAACGTTTTGAGATAATTGGAATGCCATATAACCTCCAGATGTGAGTTGAAAGAGCATGGTTAAGCATTTCACAGAGTACAGTCTCAGCAGAGCTTGAATTGCTGCAGGCTGTAGTGTAATAAAGCTATATTATATTTTAAAATATAATAAAATCGCATGAAGAATAATCTGATCCAAAGAAGAGATTCTGTCTCTGGACTTGCAGTTTTAGTAAAAATTTTACTCTTGGATCTCTCATCCCGAAAAAACATTGCAAGTTTGTAAATGAAAATTCATCTTGGATGTCTTGCACTGTTTCAGTGGCGTTCTGCCTTTTTTACTCAATGCTCATGAAAGAGAAGTGGAAGCTTTTGCCACAGCCTTTGTCCAGTGCTAGTGTAACCCCAGTCTGTGAGTTGGGTGTAGGAGGCACAATGCACACTGAACTTGGCTTTACTGGGAGTTTTATTCCTGCAGTCATCGAAGTTACTGTTAAGGTGTCCAGTGATTTCAACATCTCTTAATTAGGAACTACTTAGTTATCCCCAAATCATAGAAAGGCTGGAGTGTTTTTTTTAGAATGTGAACCTAATATCTCTGATTTTCAACTTTGTTTGTCAGACTAGTGGGAATCCTGCCCTTCTTTCACCTGCTTTGGGTCCATGGAATGGTGTTCCTCTGTTTCTGGTGGCCAGCAACATTATTCTGTAGAGGGCATTATTGAATCATCTGTAGTGTGATCTAGAGCAGAAGTAAGATGCTTTGCATGAGGTATTTTAGTGCATGAATTTTAAAAACCTTTTCACCTAGGAACAGTTTTCTGCCGAGGTCACTGGTGTAAATAGATGGCTCGTGGTATTTATTGAAAAATACTTAGAAATCCATTTCCCACTAATTTCGCTGTGATTGTGTTTGGGAAGTTCTGCCAGGCACTATCCTTTTGGAAGCTGAGTACCTCTAAAAATATAGGCTCATGCATCAGTATTTTGCAAACTGAAGTGATAAGGTCAGGTTGCGTTATCTGCAGAGTCTTCAGAAGCTGGGTAGAACATTTCCATATGATAAGCACTAGTGCCCCCTCTTGCTGAGAGATTTCCATGCAAGATGTATTTGCAAGTATCTGTGACTGGCAATGCAAGGCTACCACAAAACCCAAACCCCTGTAGTGCTAGCACTAGCTGAGGGCACTGCATATCATGTTCATTAATAAGAAGGACATCCTTGATTTTATTAAAGGTGTCATTACTAGCTGGTAGACTGAGCTGTAGGTCTCTGATTTGTAGCGTAGGGACAGATATCTAGCAGCTGCAATAGTTCTAACATGGACTAACACATGACTTAGCTAATATTAGCAGAGAAAATTTACAAAATTAGATTGCCTTAGAAATACATGCACATTACATAGATGAAAGAAAAATATGTTTTAAGAAAAGGATATTACCATGCAAACTACAAATACTTGAATTTTCTCCAAAATCATCAGTATTTTCAAAAAGAAGGGTAAAAATAGAGTTTGCGTGTCTTCATTGAATAATAGAGCTTTACTGTATTTCTCTCAGTAGTTAATGAATAACATGTTCCAGATGGTGACACTTCTCTGGTATCACATTCTTCTCTGCCTTGTACCAGTCTGCTGCTTCATTAGCATGTTTACTCAGGTTACCCTGGGTTTCATTAACCTGAAATTTCTTTTTTTCCCCCCATTACACAGATGGGACACAGCAGGTCAGGAAAAGTTCAAGTGCATTGCATCTGCTTACTACAGAGGAGCAGAGGGTGAGAACAATATTAATTTGATCCTGCCTGTGTCAGGAGGTTGTATTTTATGCAGCAGCGTGTATCCATATATGCTCCTTGGGAAGGTACTTACAGACACAGTGTGGTGGAATGGATTGTCCATTATTGCAGGGAGGAAGATACACAGAGAACTTCGTGAATTGCCGCATCTGCAAGCTCTGAGTGTTCTGATGGTGCAGTGATAAAAATTGGCACTTGGGTCTAGGAGGAAAAGAATTTGGGGTTGGGTGAGATTAATGCTGGGGTTAGAAGTGGGTATTTCTGGCTTTCCCTTTGGTAAGAGACAATCCTGTGGGAATTAATGGTCCCAAAATTAAAGGGTTAATAGCACTATAGACTTGCAGACTACAGATATAAGGTTGAAGACTAAGGACTTAGGTGTTACTGGGTGCTAGCAAAAGGAAAAGGAGTGAGGAAATGGATAGTCTTCCACCTCCTCTGTGTTAAATCTGCTCTTACACCTTATATGTAAACATCCTCTCTGTTTAATAAGATGGGTTGAAGAGACTTCTGATACACTTTCTAATTTAATTACTTTTCTTTCTGTTCTTGTCTTGTATTGCAGTTATAATAACAGTGTTTGATCTGGCTGATATCCAAACTTTGGATCACACCAAGTAAGCTTCTGCATTTTGGCTTATCTTTTAAAGATTTTATAGCAGGTTTAATTGCCTTGCATATGTAGGTGTTAAGAACTTGCTGGATCATGAGTGTATTGAGCTAAGATATGAAAAATGACAGTCACTAGTTTGGATTACATAGGGTGGGATTCTTCTGAAGAAAACACAGGGCATAAATTTGAACTACTTACACCTGACTTCCTTTAAAATAAGTGCAGAGAGAGGCACTTCAGTAAAAGCTTGATCCTTCCAAAGCTAGACAAGGAGGAAGAGATGAAGTGCACCCCAAAAGTATTCTTTTTTTTTACTTCATTTGCTATAAATAGAATAACAGAAGTGAATCTAATGTAAATTATGAAATTGATGAGATGCATCTCATGCTTAATGCTCAAGAGCCTCTCATTTTTTAGGTGCACTGGTATTCCAAGATTTTCTTTCTCTAGTTTCTGTGGTTCTGATGGGAGATTAATTTTTTTTAACATTTTCTCTCCTCTTTTTAACAGCCTAAGTATATGTAGATACAGGTAAACTTTCTAGTTCAGATCCTTGTAATGATTTGGTTACATACTAATAGTTATGCGTAAACTCATTGTACTTCTAGTGCAGGCTCTGAAACCCTGCATGGATCTGTGATGCACTGTTGTCACAGCTTGGAGCATATGTATTGCTAACGTGCTGTTGTGACTGTAATGCAGGTACAGACTTCTTTACAGCCTGTACTCTTATTTGAATGTATACTATGGTGCTTAGCTCATTTACATAGGACTTTGTAAAATAATATATATATTAGTGTCTCTGCTTGGCTGAAAGTAATTGAAGCCTGTGAACCTGATTTCCCACACACGCACACACTCCCTTCCCTCCTTGACTTGTGTTGGATGACTCAAGAGAAACTTGATTGCCAGAGTAACAAGAATATAAAAGCTCGTGAGACAAGAATCATACAGCCTTCATAGGGAGCTGTTTTATAATGCTGAATAGATTATTGCACTCTTCTTTATTCTCATTTGTATCTAACCTGCTATGTGGTTCATACCTTTTCATTTGCTTCTTGTTTTCTTATTCCTTATCTTACACCAAACTTTGCCCCCTCCCTTACACTGAGAAATGCCCTCCCTGGGTGCTAAAATGATTGTTGGATTTGTACTCTGCCATGGGTATGATTTTACCTTAGTGGAAGACATGTATTCAAAGGAGTTGGTAGAGCTACTGCTCTCTCTGTCTAGAACAAAAGGCTTTTGATACTCTCACATAAGTTCTTCCTCTCACTTTTCTTGTGACCCTATTATCTGTCACCTTCTCATATACTCCTCATTCCCTCTGACTGATTGTGTCACTTCTTTTGTATTTCAGACAGTGGCTAGAGGATGCATTGAGGGAGAATGAGCCAGATTCCAGCTTCATCTTTCTAGTTGGAACAAAAAAAGATTTGGTGGTGAGTAAATTGAATGCAGATAAGGAAATCAGATTTTCCTTAGTTCCTCAAGTGATTTCCCTTACCAGTCATGCACAATGTCATTGAGATAAAGACCTTGAGCAAAAAACTTCACAGGTAAATTGAACAGTACACTTGGAACCAATTTAAGAAAAGGCTTTCTGCAAAATGGTAGTTAGTGAAATATTTCTTGCATGACATTTTTCAAGTATATATAAACTAAATTAGTCATCTTGAAGGTTTTGTTGTTTTGTTTTTTTAGAAATAGTGTGTTCATTATTCAGGAACAGGGAAGATTTCTTACTTATTTGAATATGACATAATTTTCAAAAGAACAGGATGAATGCAGTCACTTTATACAATACTCAGTCTTGTGTGTGTGTTTCTGTAGCTCTCAATATTTAATTTTTAAAGCTTTGAAAATAAACTTGCTTCTTCTGTGACTAGTTGGTTCCACAACTCTTCTGCTGAGAAAGATGGGGTGACAAGGATTTAAAGACAAGTAACTGGGCTGCTGACTTGATAGCTCTTTACCGGGGCATGTGCTAGACACAAGGGTTACTTGTTAACTGTTGCTTTGTTTCAGTGCTGTGGGAGCTGAGTGGAGACTTCCATTTAAAACCAGTACTAAGTACTTGAATGTTCTTGCAGTCAGGTCTGATTGCCCGAGTCTAGGCAAGGTCAGAAAGGCCACTGTGAAAACTGGAAGCATCGCAGTGTAGGTGCTGTGGCAGTGCCTCTGTGCTGTTACCAGCCCAGACACGCTTTCTACGTTCAAGTTGTTCCGTGTTGTTTGCCCAGTCAGATGCTGTGTGTGAAAGGACAGAGCTGGATGCCATCCATTTTGCCAAGGAGATGCAGGCAGAATATTGGTCGGTTTCAGCCAAAACAGGTAAATTCCTGCAAAGCATGTAAAAATAGCAGAACCATAAGGGCTGATGTTGAAGGAGGAACTTACTGTCCCCCCCATTGCCAGGTTTTTTTTTGTTGTTGTTGTTCTTGCATTTTGTTGCTATTAGAAAACTTCAGACTTATTAATGGCTGATTTTATTTGAGCATTTCTATGTGTGCTTTCACTGTCATATTTGCAGAAAGAAGTAATCAAGCTGCTTTGCAGTATCTGAGCATGTTTAATTCATAGACAGTTACATAAATACACATGTGCACTACTACTCAACATTTGCAATGGAAAAAGATTATACCACAAACTGAATTATCTCTGTTGCTGGCTAAAATTAAAGGTGCAGCACAGGGTATAGTATTCCAGAGTAAGAAAATTAGAAATTCTTTCTTGCAGTGATCAGAATGGAACACAGATTGTTGGAGAGGCCTGTTCTGCCCCAGCATTGAGCAGTGAGCTGTTCACAGATGTGTTTGTTATGCTTGATCATCTGTTGATGTGCCTTTATAAAAACACATCATTTCTGTCTTGTTTCCTAGGGGAAAATGTCAAAGAATTCTTTTCCAGAGTTGCTGCCTTGGCCTTTGAACAGTCCATGATAAAGGAGCTGGAGAGCACTCCTGGGCACAGGGCCCAGATTGGGGCAGGAAATCTCATCAGTATGTGGAGTTTTGCTTTTTGTGTGCATTTTCCTTGTTTATAGTCCAAAGGATGATTGGGGAGGCTTCTCCTTTAAATTAAAGCCAGCTTCAAACACCTGCAAACATATTCATGTAATTGTCTGCCCAGGTTTTAGACTACAGGAATGACTGGGCCTGCATCCAGCTTTTGTTACCCCTAGTATCAAATGGTATAATTTCTTGTAAATTGATTTTATAACTTTTTTGTTTCCACAGAACTGGAGAAGAACATTATGAAAATTCCAGAAGACAATGCTCAAGTCAGCCTGGGTTGCTGCTAACTGTCAGCTGTTTCTGCAAGTGCCACACTTCTCTGCAACAATGCTCTCAAACCAGAAATAGAGAACTTTAATTTTAGAAATGAGGGAGGAAAAACTTATCCAAACTTTCTTGCTGAGAGTTCCTTCGCTGCTGCAGGCTCACCGTGCTGGGTGGTACAATTGTTACATAAACCTTTCTCTGTGTAGTTGAAACATAACATCCTTGTCTTAATGCAAGAAGACATTGCCAGTGCCATGTGCTCACCTGTCTGCCAGAAAGTCTTGTAGTCAAAAATTATGTCATTTTGGTGTGTTATTCTTTGATAATTGTCTAGAAGTCTTGGCTTAGTGGAGTGGCATTCTCATGGGAGCAGGAAACAAGTGGCAGTTCAGAATAAAGGGTGCTATCCATATGGTTTTGCATTTTAAAATCACAGTGTACAATAACTCTGATTTGCTTTTATGCATTCCAAGTATTTTAAAACTCTTTGAAAATAAATCTTTTTAAGTGTCAGGTCTGGAAGTACACAAATACAGACTGCATAGTTTCCACTGTGGTTTCTCCATCCAGGAAAAATCTGTATTACTTTTCATTTTCCACTTGAGAATCAGAGCCCAGTATTAAATATTTCCAAGCCTAGAAGAAGTCCAGGTAGGATCTTGGTTGTTTTAGCACCGCTGTGTAATATTTTGAAAATGTTGCTAGATAAGAATGCTATTCTTTTCCATGCTGTTGAATAAGAATGGTCACACTAGTGCATAATATGGAATGTGTATTATTTCCCTCTAATTTTTCCAATAGCTCTCTGAACACTAATATAAAGTTGTGAGTATCTAGCTTAGAATTCCATGTTTCTAGAGGTTATATCCAGCATTTCGGGCTATGCTGGCATAAAAAAAATGTATACAATGCTCTAAATTTCATACTGCAGTTATTTTAAATGGAGAAAAAGAAAACGTATGAACAGTTACAGGGTACAGTTTCTCAAGATACTCATTCAATCGTTGCTGAAACAGTAGTATCTGGAAAACTAATTCTAACAGAACCTTTCAGATTTGAGCTGCTGAGAAATAAAGACATTTGTTAATAAAGAAATGCATCAATCAGAAAATATTCTGGATTCTCTGCCATTTTTCCCAGTTTAATAAGAAATGGGAAAAAGTGGAAAAAAGCTTAGACATCCTTTTTATTACTTTTTTCTTATGACTTAAGTTAGAGCAGCTTCCTAGAATGTGCTGAATAGAGATCTAGGAACTCTGTGTCTTTTTTTATCAATCTTCACTTTGGCTATTGTGCTGCCAGTTAGCAAAGACAAAAATGTAGCATTTGGTCGAAAAAATGAATCTGTGAGGGTACGTAAGGAGCTCGTTATCCAAGTGTGTAATATTTTGACCTTATGATGTTGTATGTGTTTGTTCAATTCCCAAGTCTGTTTCATGAGGATGATGAATTTCCGCTGTGCTTGTGGCATGTGCCGAGCTGAGTGGGCAGTGTGGCCACGGCCTTCGTGTTTCGTGAGTCTGAATGAGAGCAGAGGAGATGGTTCACCCTACCCCAGCAAGTCGTGGTAGCTGGGCTTCAGTGATGACATGAGAGATAGTGTTTACAGGGCAAAATGACTCGGGAACAAATCTAAGAAAAGATCAGGGGTTTGGGGTTTTTATTTCCCACCAAGAAATATATCTCCTAAGGGTCTCTTTTGTTGCTGAGCTCAATTATTGTGCAAAATCACAGAGATACAATCTCTTTAATAATGCGGTCACGTTGCCTGGAAAATCAACTGGGACAGTTTTTTCCTAGGGATTCAGTACAATGCATGATGTTATTGCCGTTTTGTTTCATCTGAAGCTCCAAAAACTTTACATACAAATGCAATACTCTGTCAGTCATCAGCTATCATGGGACAATGGCCTGAGTCCAGCTATTATATGATGGACTGGAGGTTTTTTGTTTCAGTTGTTTTGTTTTGTTGGGGTTTTTTTGTTGAGTTTTGGATGGGTTTTGGTGTTTTATTTTGTTGTTGTTGTTGTNTTTATTTTTGTGGGGTTTTTTTGTTGAGTTTTGGATGGGTTTTGGTGTTTTATTTTGTTGTTGTTGTTGTTGTTGGTTGTTTGTGTTTGTGTTGTTTGGGTTTTTTTGCTTGCTTGGTTGGTTTTAAGGGTGTTTTTAGCACCACTGAGACTTCGCGTGCAAAGAACTCTGTACCGATAATTTATCATCTAAAATGAATCTTGGATCATGCTGCAAATGATGAGTTGCTTCGGAAAGCACAAAGGAAACTAACTATAGAAAAAAATATAAATTTGTAAGTTCTATCTGATCTATCTAGTGCTTTATCTATGTATGCTAATCCATTTTATCAGCAACTTAATTGACTTTGAAGATCCCTTAATATTTTGGAAAACAGTGTTGAAAAAGCTGTATTAACTCTAACCATAGGTAGGCTAAAACACCAGTTCTATACCAGTTGAAATCCCCACAGTGATCATGGCAACAGTCACAGTTTCAGCTTCCTTGTGGAATTTGCAGGTGAGAAACTGAAGAAGTGAAATTTGGACTCAGTCTGAAGCAAAGGTAAAGAGCAGTTGTAATAATCCATTTCCCAAAAGAAGTACTAATGTTGTGCTCTTTCTTGTCTTTATTAAGTAAAATCTAATGTGTTAATGGGCCCTGTTTATATAGGGATGCATTTGTGGTGAGCTGATCAATCAGAAATCATGTTTTATTTCTCACTTTAAAAGCTCGGCTTATGTCCTACAGTTTTTGGGTTTTTTTTTGTCCTTACCTAACCCCCGGTTCTTCCGCATGGGATGACGCTGAAGAGCAGTTCCCAAATGACAGCTCAAGAGCTTTACTCGGAGCCAAGCGGCTGCTCTTCCCACAAGAGGGAGCCCGGCCGTCACTGCAGGATCAGATCGGTGCCGGCTCGGAAGGGCTTGGCAATCTCTCGCAGGCCGGCCAGCAGAGGGGATGTGCTGGCCCGAGTTTAGCCCCTCATCGGAGGATTCTTAGTCTCAAATCACAGGTACGTGTCTGCCACCCGAGTCTTACGGAAGTTTTGTATCCTATTAAAATAATACTGTGTTGAATGCAAAGTATCAGCAAAAATTCCAACAACATTCAGTTCCCAGTGGAGTTTCTGGAGTTGTGCTACCTCAATAGATAAAGAGGGTGTAGTTGTTTAATATTATTCACTAAAAGTTAAGTGTGTGTACAGAAATGCCTCATGTGACTCATCAGAATTCTTGCTCCTTCCGGAAGGGACACAAATGTCAGAAAACTGGACCCAAATAGAAAACACTCTAGAAATAAAAAGAATGGTGAGACTTCAGTAAAAGTTCGGTATGAATTCAGAACATATCCCAGTGGTGTAACATACCTGCCATTGTTTATAACCAAGCCAGTTCAATCTTATTATTCCTGGAATTACATGGCATGTCAGAATTTTGTTGGTGGAACTAGTACTGAGCAAACAAAATCAATGGGGGAAAGGCAATTTATTATATTTCTGTGTCATGCTGAGCTTTCTTGAAAGATTTATAACGTTATTTATTAGACATATAGATTTTATTACAATTTAGGTCATAATCTGTTTTCCATATAGGTCAGCCAATGCCTGTTATGCGTTAAAAGTTGAGGAAACAAGTGCAGGAAAGAGGTTAAAGCCAGGAAACAAAACCCAAGAGGGATGAACTGTGCAAAACTGAATATGTGATCAGCCATTTGTGATATATCTGAAAATACCCCAAAATATTTTGATTGGCATATAAAAAAGCATGAGGAGAAAAACTGTTTAATGAATTTTGAAACTGTACATGTCTCAAAGGTAAGAGAGCTGCTCCCGTGGAGTTGTGCTTTTCATTCTTAGGGGATTTTATTAGTTCTTATCAGGGCTATACCCCACTCTTTTCTAGCAACGTGTACCAGAAAATATATGCTACACCACAGACATAAAAGAAGCAGGTTTGTGGGGGATATGAGGTGTATATATCACTTTTTTTTCAGAGGTTGAATTAATACATGAAAAGGACACAGGGCTTAAGCAAGGTCATGCACTGTGATTTCAGGAGTAATACCCGGCAGCTAGAATTCTGTTTAAATCATTTGCCACCCTTCACCCAGAGTGGAGCCATGGGACTGAATTATTTGGACTAAGATAATACATACGACAAAAATTAGACTAATGCAAAAAACCAAAGCAGCCTTTATTGTCAGTATCAAAGTTATTTTAGAGTACCAGTTGCCCATCTCGGGAATCCAGCTTGTCATTTATTGGCAAGGAAGGTAGGATTGAGGGAATGACGAGCCTGCTACTAACCAGCACTTCCATGAGTGGGGGAAAACGTGACCTTTGAAGGTGAGCTGTATCAGTGCCTGGGGGGACAGCGTCGCTGTGAACACAGGAGAGAGCACAGAGACGGGCTGGTGTTTATACATAATATATGAGGGCATGGCTGTATGGACGGGAACGGATGCCTCCCTATACACACAATGCTGTGTGCATGGCATATTCTCACCCAGGTTTAGCTATGGTCTTATCTGTATGGTGTGATGATGCCCAGGCCTGTGGCTGCCAAGTGCGAGCGGGCGGCACCGCTCACGACTTTGCCTTTGTCTCCCGGGCAGCCGTGGGGAAAGCGCTGGGCCCCCCAGACCCGCGGAGTCCCCCGGCCCCGGAGGCCCGGCTGCCCCTTTAAGAGGCCCCAGCGCCGTGTCAGTGCCTGCGCCGGGTCCTTCCCTCCCCTCCCCTTCCGCAGCGCCGCCGGAGTCNACCGCCGGGTAGCGGCGGAGCTCGGCCGGGACACGCCGCCGCATCGCCGCCCCGCGCGGGGAGCGTGTGCGCCCCGAGCGCAGCACAATAGCCGGGAGGAGGAGACAGGGAAAGGGGCAGGGGGAGAGGAGGAGAGAGAAAGAGAAAGCACAACACGGGGGCTGGCGAGGGAGAGCGGAGCGGAGGGCTCCGGAGCGTGGCCGCGCTGAGAACCGTGCCCAGGACGACGGCGACAGGAGGTGGGTGGGGGGCGATATTTACCTTCCCTCCCCCGCCCCGAGCCCACTCCTTTGTCCACGCGCTTTGAAGTGCTCGGGGATCGCCGGGGTGGGAGCATTGTTGTTCGCCAGCAAACGATCAGTCATGCCGGGGACAGAGTAGCGAGTGTACGCGGGGCTGGGGCCGGCAAGAACAGAGAAGAAACGGGGAGGAGAGAGGATTGCGAGAGAGGATTGCTGCCTGCCTCCCAGTGCCCTGCATGGACCGCGAGAGAGACGCGCTGAGTTGACCCTTGTCCGAGCCGTTTCTGCTTCTACATGTGAGATCCGGTTGGTTTTTTCTTTCCACCTCTCTCTCTCCAGCCTCCTTCGCGTATTCTCGATTTACTCCCGTATGCAAAATGGTGGACCCTGTGGGGTTTGTAGAGGCTTGGAAAGCACAATTTGCAGACTCTGAGCCTCCTAAAATGGAGCTGAAATCTGTGGGAGACATTGAACAGGAACTGGAGATGTGCAAAGCATCTATCCGGAGACTGGAGATGGAGGTTAACAAGGAGAGGTTCCGCATGATTTACCTGCAGACTCTTCTGGCAAAGGAGAAAAAAAGCTATGATAGACAGAGATGGGGTTTTAAACGTGTTTCTCAGTTGCCTGAAGGGGGTGCAGAGCAGCAGATCCAGGACCTGCATCATCACCAGTCTGCTGACCAAGATGAATATGAAAAAAGCAAGTCACACCATGGGGAGGAAAAGTTCAAACCCAGGATACCTTCTGTGCGGAAGCTGTCTACCCAGAGTGATGGATCAGACCTGTCACCTTTGGACAGCCCCCATCATGGAGAAGGAGAGCAGGACAGGTGTAAGTACTATGGTGAAGAGAAACTGAAGAGAGTCGTAGAAGATACGGAGAATCGCTGTGATACAGACGGCTCTCCTTCAAAACACAGATCAGCTTCCACTCGCAGGCTAGTGGGATCTGCTGAGAAGGAGGCATCATTTGAACCTAAGGAGAGAGGGAACAGCACCAGTGTGGCAGCCCTAAGGTCCAATTTTGAGAGAATGAAAAAGGTTAATTCGCATTCTTCTGGAGATAACAAGGACATTGTTGAAAAGCCCTTTTATGTGAATATGGAGTATCACCATGAGAAGGGTCTAGTAAAGGTCAACGATAAAGATGTTTCTGATAAAATAAGCTCCCTTGGCAGCCAAGCCATGCAAATGGAACGCAAAAAGTCTTTGCACTCCCTCCCTTCTAACATGGTACCCAGCTTCAGTGAGTTCCAGAGGCCTGCCTACAGGGGAAGGTCCTCAGAGAGCAGCTTTGGCTATGATGGAGAATATGAGGATGCTGAACTGAACCCCAAGTTTCTTAAAGATAACCTGATTAATGCCAATGGCAGCAACCGCTCACCTTGGCAGCCCATGGACTTTCAGCCGTACCAGAGTATCTATGTTGGTGCAATGATGGGGGAAGGAGAAGGAAAAGGACCTGTTCTGCGAAATCAGGGCCCAACTGACCAGGAAAAACATCTCACGTGGCCCAGGAGATCTTATTCCCCCAGGAGTTTTGAAGATATTGGAGGAGGATATACTCCTGATTGTAGCTCTAATGAGAACCTTACCTCCAGTGAGGAAGACTTCTCCTCAGGACAGTCAAGCCATGTCTCCCCCAGCCCCACCACTTACCGCATGTATCGGGATAAAAGCCGTTCCCCCTCCCAGAACTCTCAGCAGTCCTTTGACAGCAGCAGCCCACCAACCCCCCAGTCACAAAAACGGCACCGGCAGCAGCAGGTCATTGTGTCTGAGGCTACTATTGTGGGTGTACGAAAAACGGGACAGATCTGGCCAAGCGATGGAGATTTGCCCTCTGGGAGGTGTCACCAGGACAGCTGTTTCCATGGGGATACAGGTGTGTACCAGCTGTTTGTTTAGTCTTTTAAAATTGTAGAGCGGGGAATAGCATTGTGGAAATGAATGGGAGACCCTGGGTGAATCACTGTGAAGGGACAACTGTTTTATGTGAGAAATCTGTGTTTAATTTGTAGTTCTGCTGTTTTAGGAAGATCCTACAGAAGTATATGTCAAACTGCATTTTAGGAATTCAATGTGGATTCCCAGAAGGGTTGATTCAGGTCTCTCTTGAGAGGATCGATGGAGTGCCATGTTAATCAGTTCTTAAAAGTTTCAGTGTGAACACTGAGGTAAAAAGGGGCCAGAAATTCCCCAAGTATTCACCGTCTGTGGTGAATTCACCACCAGATCTTTCCCTCCTTCTTATTTCTGCATTATGCAGTAGGTAAACTCTACCTCAGAGGTGGTAGTGTGCCAACAAGCTACAACCTGAGGGTTTTGCCAGAGTTTTACCGATAATGATGCTGCTCCCACAATCTTGTTTTTTCCTGTCTGTATTAATTGCAGTGCTAGTTTCTCGTTCTGTCTCGTGTCAGCCTTCAATTAGAGCTGATTGGAGGTGATGATTGTGCAACCCTGTTCTTGGAGCTTTCTGCTATCTCTGAGTGAAGGAAGAACTTGGAATATCAGGAAGCCCTGAGGGAAAGATGTTCACTAAATTTCAGGAGAATAAAACTTTTCATTTGGGGAAGAATGGGCAATGTTTGAACCCATTCTTATGTAAGTCATTCAGGCATGCAGGTATGTCTGTGGAATCACAGTGAATTTATAGGTAGAAGAGGCATATAAGGAATGATGTTAATTCAGATGGATTTTTTTGAATATACGTGGATGTCCGAATCTATTTAGCAAGGCAAGGCACGTAATGTAAATAGTATCTTGTGGTAACACCTGTAGTCTCCTATGCAGTAAGTGAAAATCAAATCCAGGAATAAAAAAAAAAAAGAATGTTTGTTTTGACAGACTTCTTTAATTACAAATCTGTGAGTTCTCTCATGGGTTTTCTTTGTCTCTTTGAATCTCTCATTTTAATGAGGGGTTAACATGTTATTTGCTACTGGGACCAAATTCCTGTAGTAGTGGGTGAATTGAGAGGCCTGTCAGAGATGTCACTTTCTCAGGCTGTGTGAGTTTGCTCTATTACTTCTCAGACTAGTAACTTTGCTGGAAGGAGACACCTGGTTTTACTTTCCCTGCAGATTGTTTTTGTCAGCAATACTTTTGGGAGCAGCAATAGAGGGAGAACTCTTCTGTGCACTGCTGCCGTCCTCTTACCCCATTGTATTATTGGAAGGCTGAACAGTTGTAGTGGATGTTCAGTGTGCATGGAAGCTCTTCACCTCCTCACAGTGACTTCTGCTTTATCAGACGGGATGTACATCCCTGTTCTCTCTCCGGGACTGCTGCATTCTTCCTGGGTTTTAGGGGAGAGGCTGAGTCTTGTGCTCATCTGAGCTCAGCCATCTGTCTCTGCTCTTGTTTACTGATGCTCTTTAGATGACTGGGAAGCCTCCTGGCAATTTCAGTTTTTGCAGAAGGAAACAAAGGGGTAAAAATAACAAAGGTTGATAAGGCTTGAGGATAAATTCAGCTTTCAAAAGGGCAATAGATAATTTTTATTTTAAATAATTTAGCTGGGATACAGGGATTTAAAAAAAAAAAAAAGGCAGGTGAAAAATCATAACACTTATAATTCCTAGATGTGCTGGAAAGCTTTGTGTCTTGTTCCTAAGGATGACCACACATTGCAGGCAAGGACAGAATGTAACTGATCCACCTTCTGCTTTCCTCAGCATAGGGGGTGACATGGCAAGCTTAGCAGGAACTTTCACCAGATGGCTAATCAGTACCGTCTTGCACATTAGCTGGTGGCAACTTTTTACTTAACCAAAAAGGCTTATGCCTTCAGGAGGACTGTGTTTCTGATTAATTCCTACTGAGCATCATTTTATATGAATTTGCTTTCTTTCCTGATTAGGATGAATTTTGATCTGAAACCAGTTGGCAGAACCTCCTTTTCATAAAACAGACAAAAGGCATGAGAGAGCACTGTGTGGTTAGCTGGCTGGCTCCCATTCCCCACCACCCTGCTCTGCTGCGGACTCCTCTCCATGACCACGTGATACCAAAGCCATTCACAGATCTAGACAGATTTTCCAGCACCTGTGGTTCAGTCACTGGTTCTGCCAGGCTTCCCTAAAGTTTTGCTTGAACAGAGTGCAAATTTGAATCACAGTAGGTTCTGGCCAGCCTTAATGTTAATTAGCATCAAGTGGGGTTTGTTCAATAGTATTTGACTTCCCTGTGTATTCAGATTGTTGTGTGTTTTCTGGCTTTGCCTTTGATGACTCTTCCCATAATAATGCTGAGTGTGCTGTGGACAGGTGCAATGTGAAATTTCCATCTGGATCTGTCCCAATGCACCTTGAGCTTGGCCAGCAGACGCGTGCTGTTCTGTCCAAATTATTTCATGAGTTCACAGTTAAGTGATGTTTTCCTGATTTTGTATTACAAAAAAGGATGTAACTCTCAAGTCAGTGGGGTCTGAGCCAAAATTTGAATCTGGGTTTTTTGAGATGGATTATCAAAAACCTTAAAGCAGACCAAGGTGTAGTAGGCTTTCATTTTTTCCAAGGAGCAGCATGAGAGCTTCAGGGTTGAGATTTGGTAATAGCTGTACTTTCTATTAAATGGACTTAATGGAGCCTGCGCAAAGATATTTATATTAGGATTAATTATGTATCACTAATTTCCTGTAGTGGGAATAGAAAAAAAATCACATCTTAACTTTGCATTAAGCTTGAATATCTTTACTATTATTGTGAAGGAAGAACAAGATTTTTAAAATTCTGCATTTTCTGTTGAACATTAGTTGCAGAAATAGACGTGAGAAAAACCACTCGTACATTTTTGCTTATGGTCAAGGGGAAAGTTGCACAGTGCTGTTATGGAGTGATGAGACCTCACAATGGCCTCAGCTGGGACAGTTTTTTAACTAATAGCAGTTTGTTAATGAAGGAGCACCCTGGAGCTGTTGCTTGGCTTTAGAGCTTGCTGCATAAAAGTCAATGCATGCTCTCTCAGCTCGGTGTGTGAAATGATTTTATCTGTCTGCATAATAACATGGAAACTATCTGGAGTCCATGTAAATAATATTTACCTGCAAAGCTGCTTCCCTCAAGGTGCCCCAGGAGTAACTTCTGTTCACGTGAGAAGACTTGGTGGTGCTCTGAGAGAGTCATGCCAGGCGCTTTCTCTAGACAGCCACCAGCCACCACAGGGCTCAATATGAGGTCAGTTTGGGGATATGTGTCATTTAATTCCATTGGAGTCAAGTTTTACTTATTTTAGCCTCTACTAAACATGGGAGTTCTGAATGTCCCTTTCTGGAGAGCATGGAACGTTCTCTGTATTTTTAGTGAGCTTAATGTAGAGAGGGGAAAGAGCAGTGAAATCTATGGATGTGAACTGCAAAACTCACAATTCCTGTTATGTCAGCAGAAGGCCGTTTTAAAACTCCTGCTTACCTAGAGTTGTAGGCTCTTCAGTTTTTGTGTGCCTGAAGTGCCTGAGCAGATAGGCAAGTATCTGAATTTCCTGCTTTTAAGGCAAACCTTGACACGGCTTATTTGTAAAGCCCCAAGAAAGTATGTTGTGTGTCATCATGGAGGGACCTTGTTCTGTACCAGCTTCTGCAAGGGTTTACTTCCTGAGTTATTTGCATCTTCTGAGATCTTAGACAAGTTTCTTAATTCTGTACTTCTTCCACCCACTATTGTATTCTGTGACTTTTAGTTTCAAGATGTAGTTTGAAAAGTGCTTTGCAGGATTTTGCAGACTCCTGAGGCAACATGCCAGTCCTGTTGCTGTTGTTCAGCAGCACAACTTTCCTTTGAGCAGCTGAGACAGACTTCATTCCACTGTGTAGGGATTGTTCCTTCTGAGGAGCTGAAATGTAGGAACTTTTATAATGTGCAGATTGCTTGTTAATTTTAAGGACTGCTGACCATGGGTCCTGCTTTCCATGTGTGATTTACATTGGATTGATAATGCAGGTAAAATTTTCTCTGACACTTGTTTAGTTCATTTTGCTATTACTTTTTAATTATGTTTTAATTCTTTCCTGTGATGATCAGTGATTTCCTAGGAGTACTGATGCCAAGATGCTGTTTAAATGCAACCCCCCACCCTGCCTTGTTTTTCAGCGATTTACTGGCTTTTGAGATTATCAGGATGCTTGCACTAGCACTGCCCTCTTCTTAGTCTGGGGGAGTGAAGAGCTCCCTCTCTTTCTCTTCCAGATATCTCTTTCCCTCCAGCAGAGTTTAATGGAATGTATGGAGCTGCTTCATGTCCCCAGTGACTATAGTGGACTCTGAAATGTTTGTTTTGTTCCTTTTTCCACAAAGAGTTGCTAATGTTTATCTCAGGCCTGTCAGAAGTAATAGCATGGAGATAGATTTTATTTTTTTCTTTTCTTAAGTACATCCTAGATCAGGTACTTCTGCAGTCATGAAGCATCTGCTTTTGAAATGGGAGTGTAAACCAACCCACATAGTAGTTGTCTGGTACTGGGGAGCCCTGGAGACTGCTGGTGTCACCTCATCTGCCTGTGTGAAGCTCATTTTCGTGGTCCATGACAGAGAGGTCAAAGTAGGACTGACTTTCTTATGGAGTAAGCAGACAGGGAACTATGAATTCTGCAAGTAGTGGGTCAGAAAGCTGCTTGTCCTCCCTGCACAGTTACCGGCAGTTCTAAAGTGATCTCTCTGGCTGTCGACATGAGCTCACTTTGTGCAGCTGCCGCTGCTGCAAGAGGGCTTGGGCCTATTGGATGCAGCCAGTGGCCTGTGGCTGGGCAGGTGAAATATATATTGCCAGTGCAACCTTAAAGTTTGGGGGTTGTTGTAGGAGCTCAACTAGGGCAAAGCAACCCCAGAGCAGAGGGATATCCGTGTAGCATCCATACTCTGATGAGCACAGACTGGAATGCTGGGCTGTGTACCAAAGCAATTGGACCCGGGGGCTAGAGCCCTAAAGCTTTGCAGTGACTTTGATCACAAGGTGATTTACTTGTGGTAGGTGATGGACTTTCAAGCAATGAATTATATTGCTGAATGAAGTCCTTTGGTCTCCTGTGTTTTCTCTAGCAAAGCTGTTGCATGAGTGTGGTTTTAACCTTGAAGACTTTTATTGTTTAGTGTAAATATACATGACCCCCTGCATGGACTTGCAGGGTGCAAAACCGGAACAATGTACTCTTGACTCTTGTGGTTGTGCTATCTCAAGCTAATGCTGAGAAAAAGAAAGCTAGGAACTTGCTAATTTTTGGACCTAATTGCTCTACCATCTTTCCTAAGTGGTTCCATTTCTCTAATATCTCAGGTTTGGATATTTGGCTAAAATGCTATAAAATGCTATACTCGGTCACTCCTTCATTGACAGCTTGCTTTTCACTGCCACCAGAACGTTTCACTGAGACCTGAGCAGAAGTAATAAAAAGAGTTGACTGGAATGGCAAGGAGGCATCCTGAGTAACCGATTTGGGATGAAAGAAAAATAAGGTTTAATTAGAAAATCTGCTAAACCTTCAAGTGTGGGTTAGGAAATGCTTATTTTTGGGCAGCACACTAGAGCTAATGATACTGACTCTTAAAAGAAGTGTTGTGGGCGGGGAGTGTGATTTGTAATCCAAATTTGGCTTTGCAGGCTATCTGAAAGACAGGCCAACAAAGGAGACCTAAGCCTGTGAAGGTTTGGGCCCCACTAATAGCCTGGAAACAGTTCTACTTCCGGTTCTGGCACGTTTAGCAGTTTGGTCTCTAATGCCCTCCCTTGCTCCCAAACCCCTTATGGGTAAACAGTTATCATGAAGAGGCAAGGGGGACCTGTATTTCAGCTTCAAGGAATTTTGGAGGTCAGTCCATAAAGGTTAATGAGGTGAAACTTGGCAAGCTGTTTGAGAATTGCTCCATTTCAATTACCATAGGGCAGCATATTGCAGGTCATGAAAATCAGAGTGTTGATTGGAGGCATAGCTTATCTGGAGCTTGCTTTTCCCCAGAGAAACCAAGACCAGCAGTTTGTTGGGCTTTTTTTTTTTTTTACTGTCTCCTCTTTGATTTGTTCTACTCAGTCAGATAAGCATGGAAAGACTAATAAGGGCCTGATCCTGGTCTTCCCCTGGTGAAATATCATGGGCTTTAGTAATCTTTTGCTGGCACATGGAGGAAAAGAAATGGTGTTCTGGTCTAGGTTGAATGGCAGATGGGGGGAGGGGTAGACTGCAAGGGACTAGAAAAATGCTGGCATGGATTAGTTTGGGTGAGCTGCATGTGAATGAAATACTTCCAAAACAACAATTGGAGTGTCTTGGGTTACAAAGCAGGTTTTGGCCAGCTCACTGATGACAAAGTCGATTGCTTTTCTGATTATATCTTTAAATTACAAGTGATGTGAGAGTAACCATAAACTGTAAGTAAATCCTTGAGTGTTGGTCTGTCTTACTGCTGAGTTTTATAATCCTTTTCTAAATCCATAACCTCTCTAAACTTTTTAAAAATTGTACTGTATGTGTTTTAAACAGTAAAATTGTCCTGTGTAGGACAACGTGGTATATTTCTGTCACAAAATCTGGCTGCAGTTTGCCAATCTGTCTGTTACTAAAACAACAAAGCCTGTCTCCCTTTTGTCTTCTTCCTAACTGCCCAAATGGTATCTCCCAGACCCTTTCTTAACCAGGTTATGGCTCATGTAGTAATCAGATTATTGCAAATGTAATTGGAGTCTCTGCTTTAGAGAAAGCTCTGCCCAAACGTGGCAGCTGGAGTCAAGTTAGTTGCTCGTGGCTACATGGATACATGAGGAGTATGTGTGTAAGAACCCATAAGGACTGCCCTCTAGGAAGAGTGAATTGCTAAAGTTCAGTGTGTTGGTTTATACTACTGAATCGTGCCTGTTGGTATTACAGGCCTTTTGCATAGTTATCTTTTGTTATTTTGTTATTTGCAGTCATTTCACCAATCTGTATTACTACTGGGTGGGGGTTTAAAAATTTATAATTTATTTTATTTTGTGGAGGATAAGGATTTTTTTCAAGGAGAGTAGGTCCACCACAACCTTCCTTCTTTTAAAAATAATATGTTTTTAAAAGCCCTCAAAAACACCCCATCCTCTTTGGGAGCTTCTCCACAAATTCTGAAGTATCCAAAAGCCCCAGATTACTTGCAGATTGGTCTGTGACAGCAGCACAGTAGCAACTATGGCAGGCTGCTGTGGATCACACAGTATTACATGAAATCTAAGCAGGCAGCCCTTGCAGGAGGAGTTACTTAAGAAGTGAGTAACTTGTGTTCTTGGACTCCAGCTCCTCTCCTTGATGTGTGGAGAAGGGCACTGTGCAGCCTTGGCTCACTGTGTGTGTTTAGTTCTTAAGAACTTCAAAATATTCTAGGCTGCACACTGAAATGCAGCTACTTCTCTGATGGGTTATTTACCAACTGTTCTGTTATCAGCAGTTACGTACTCCCTTGGCTGCAGAGCTGGGGAAGGAGTGCCCATTTTGAACCCACAAGATGGGTGAGGCTGGAGCAGACTGTTTTTAGGGCAGTTTTTAAAAACCCAACACACGAAAAGCCACTAAAACCCCAACGAAACCCTCAGTTGCCTACAGTCGCATCTGTGTGTTCTTTTGAAATGGGCCAGCAGCTTCCTAGAGTAATCTGTTGTGAAGGAAAATACCTTGTTCCCTGGAGCATCAGGCTCCAAATGTATCTGCGCTGCCAAAAAGCGTGATTGGTGTGTTGTCACTGGGGAGGTGTCCCATCCGGACACAGCGCTGACTTGCTGCAGTGAGTTACACTGCAGGGTATGATGCCCAGGGAGACAGCCCCTGGCTGGGCTCACGGCCTCCCAAAAGAGCTTAGGTTATGGTGCTTACAGTGAGCCAAGGCACAGAACACTTGTTTCTGTGACTGTTAGTGCAGCTGCCTCTGTTCATAATTCACTGCCTCATCTTCAGTTCTGCTTCCTGCTAACCTAGAGCTGCTCCGGACATTTTTTAAGAGTGGTCTGAGGTGACATTACCACACAAAGTTTCAGAAAATAATATGCTCAGAACAGTTGATCACTGTTGAAAGACTTGTGTGTGTTTTCCCCTGTCCTTGCCTGTCACCTCTTGTATAAACTGTCCCCTTTGCTTGAATCCTTTTAGGTAGAACAAGTTTAGAAGTTCCATTCCCTGGGTAGGACACTTTTGCTTTACACTCTCCTGAGGTGGTCATTGGACCTCTCAGTCTGACAGGATGTAATCACTGACATCACTCTGAGAAAACACAATAATGCCTCAACGGTCTTTGAGGAGATCATGGTATTTGGATGAATAAATTAGTCATTGCTGTCTGTATCAATTACTTACTTGAATTTCTGGATTAGCCAGCAGAGAATGTCCAGTTGCAAAATTCTATTACGGTTCTTCTACCTAAGCCTAATTGTGGTGGATACCAAACCCAGTGCTTAGCTGGGATTAAAAGTGTCTTGTATAGGTGATGGGCATCCTGCACTACATCAGTGGTTGCAGTGAGGAGCAGCACATCTTACAGTCCATTCCTTGTTTTACTTTTCTTGTTTTTCATCATTAGAAAGCTGACGAGTGAAATCTGAATTGCAAGGAGAAAAAGGAATCTGACAAGCTGTCAGATGAAAATACACTCTTTAGCCTGGGGACATACACCACTTCTCTAGTCCTAGTATTGATCATCTGGGGCTCCTGATATGGGGTAAATGGCTGTTGGGAAGAGAATGTTTTAGTCAAATCCAGAGACCTCACTGATGGTCCCCGTGCTCTTTTCTGATGATAGGGATCAGGAAAATTCCGTGGTTTTCCTTTGGTGTTTCAAGTGGTGTACTGAGCTACAGGCCTGACTGCCTTCTTGAATTGATCTGTACTGCATGACAGGGATGAGAGGCTGATTGCAATTTTGAGATTGTTTACATGGTCTGGTGCTCTTGCCATTCAGATGAGAGCTGGGTTCTGCTTCATGTGAGAGCAGAAGGTCTCTCATGTCTTATGAATTTATATGAGGACACAGTGAAGACAATTATTTTCCACTTTCCTGTATTCTTAAGTGATGTTTGAACACACGGCACAGAGAATGCAGACCTGTCACTGTACCCATTTAGGCTTTGGAGAGGCACTTCCTCTGTTTGACTTGCTGAATTTCTTGAAGGTCCTCCTAAGCACAGCTGAGCAGTTCCACAAACCCATAAGCCTTTTCTCTTGTAGTTGTTGAGAAACCACACTGTTTTGTATGGAAATATTTATGTAGGATTTACACATCACTTTGACCCTTCCTAATCCAAATTGATTTTGCAACTTCTGTATGCACTGGGTGAAATATGCAGTCACAGAGCTAAAGTCAACTTGCTATTACCAATTTTTCTGTATTGGTAAAAGGGTCATTGTTCTCAGTAGGAAAAAAAAGCAGGGAAGAGGGTATGCATTTGGAATAAGTAGCGAGGAAGAAGCAAGAGAGCTTAAAGAATTTTGGTTTATTGGTTTTTTTGCTTGGATTATTGTTTTTGTTTTATTTAATAGTTGAACACACCAGTGGCTACTCATGAGACCTCTAACAGGATCTTGGGAAAGACTTGATCGAGTTCTTGCTAGTGCCCGGGGATTTCTAGTGACTGTTTTGCTGTGAGTGAAGCTCCACAGCACTAGCTGTTTGTTTCTATACAACTACCTGAACCAGAATTTCCCAAGATACTTTGATTTTGAAGTCTGGGCTTGATCTCTGACTTCAAAAGAGCTGATAGGGTCTTCACAGGCTTAGGTTATAAATGTTTTAAAACTGATATGCATGCAGGTTATGCTGTTTCAGTAGCAATTCTGGTGTGGCTGAGAGCTGGCTCAGAGCTATGCTGGGCAGGCAGTTCAAAACTGTAATTTTGTTTTGAAGTTTCTTGTACCTCTTGGAGAACTGTGTTAGCTGTCCATATGCATCTGCCATGTGTCCTGGATAGGTGCTATGGAAACACTAATGCAATTTGGAAGGCATTTTTTCTTTATTTAATAATTCTTTTAGCCACACTGCATCTGCCATCTTAAGGGGAAAATGGCCTGACAAAGCGATAAAATGGTGTTTACATCAAAACATCAGGTATGTTCTTTCCAGTTTGGCCAGTCCTCTGAGCTAGGACTCTCTCAAAATGAGTTTTGGTTAGGTAGGGTTTTTTTAGTATGAATGGAGAGAAAAATATATCTATTCTGTCTCTAGAGTATCTGAGACAACAGCAGAAGGTGCCTTCCTTTCAGCTGGCCATTGTCTGTGGGCAGCTGAGGTTGTGTCACTCGCTGGTGACGTCTGGGCTGTTCAAATGGCACTGACCTGTCGTGTGTGTGCTCAGCCAACGTGCCCTAGTCCTGACCTTGACTACCCCAAATTCATTCTGGCTTGAGCACTGACCTATACATAATTTGTTGTGGTCTCTGCTCAAACCGAAATACATATGAATGTGATCTAAGCTCTGTTTTGTTCTGTGCTTGATATGTAAACTTAGTAAAATTTCTCCTGCAGATAAAGGGTTACACATCTTCCTACTCTTAGTGCCTGTCCTCCATTCCCGTGCTGGTTTGAAACCTCAGTATCTCCACTTAAAGTAAGGAAGGAGACTTGATTATCTGTATTGTAAATGTGTTCTGAATGTCTGTGTGCACAAGAAAATTCTGAGGAGGAAGATTTTTTTTAACTTGAATATTTTGTTCTGTATATAGGCGTTTCAGACTGGTTTCAATGAATGTGCAAATATGCACTGATACAAAGGTACAAGCAAATTTAGAGAGTTCTGCCTAAACTTTGTAAGAAACTTTTCCTTGTAATTAGACCAACATCTAGTTAAGGAAACATACTGATGCTGAAACTGGTTTTCCCATTAATAGACACTTGCCACGTAGGGCTGATGCACATTGAAACAGGCTTGTTTAATAGTATTTAATAGTTGGTTGCTTTGTGGTTGTGTTTTTTTGTTTGTAAGGAAACGAGTCATTTGCAAGTTTTTTTCCAAACACATGTAAAGAATGAAAAGGGAATTTAAAAAGCAAAACAGCCTTAGGTTTATAGCAAGCTTTTATCTTAATATATTGATTTGCATAAATAAATTTTGAAGTGTTTTAATGAGGAAGCATGCAGCTGAGTCTTTTGAGTTGTTGAAACTCGGGGGTTTAGCTGAATTTTGGTGAGCTCTAGTGTCCTGGAATCAAATTAGGTGCATTTCTCCCAGATCGTGCTTCTTTCAGTTAATAAATAGATTAACTTCCTCTGTAGGTATGTGTTTAGAAATTAGTATATATCTATATTCAACTTCTAAAGGAAAATACTGTCAAAAAGAAAAAACACAATGAAAAAACCTGAGTTCCGTTGCTGGAGGGCTTGCCCTTTCACTGATTTCTAAAATTCATATGCTTGCTTCCACTATTTCTTTTTTTCTCCTTAATTCTGTGTTCATATTAACTCGTTCAGTTTCCTCTCTAAGTAGGTCCAGAATCTGGGTTATGTTTGCCTGTGATTGTGGTGGCTGCTTATGTGTTAATTTCTGGGCTTCCTACTTCTTCCTTTTTTTGGTTTATTTGCTTAAAATCTGAAGCAAGGGCTGCCTTGTCTTACAACATGTATCTGTGTATGTCTTCCAGTATTTTCGTATTATGCCCCTTGAGGCTAAGTCTTGATTTAAATTGTCTCTGGTGCTAAAGCCTCATGCTGTGACCTGCTGCCCTGTCAGGCGTGCCAGCAACTGCTCATTTCTAAGTTCATGCTGAGAAGTGGATCAGGGAATTTAGCTGTGGCATTTTGGGGGGTTTTGTTTGTTTTTTTCTGAGCCAAAATCAGTCAAACAAAAATCACAGAACTCTCCCAGCCAAAGCACAAAACCCCTCTAACCACGGATGCTATTCCTCCTCCCACAAATGTTGCTGGTGAAGCAGTAACTGGGTGGGTGGTGTTGGGGGACAGAGTATAATGTCATCAAAGACACTATACAGTTAAAACCCCAGTCCCCTGGGACTCTTAATTCAAATAACAATGGAACGTTAATGCTGGGAAGTCTTGTTTAACTTCAGCAATTTCACTTATGATTATACAGCTGCTCTGGGGTTTCACCAAGAGGTTTGGGGTGTCCTTTGAGCAAAGTACCGCTTCCCCAGGCAGATACTTTGTTTCTGCTTCTGGGGGAGCGTGAATGAGTAAAAGCTGCCTAAGGGCCTGCAGATATTTGAATTTGTTCTGTAGAATAAATCTAAGTGGAATGCTGGGACTGGAAGTGGGGAAAGGTGTATTTACAGTCAGTCTTTTCAAGACAGATCAGATGACATCCTGGTCTGTATGACTGACTCCCCTTCCAGTTGCCTATGTAAGTACTTTGTGGTTTTAATTATTACATCAGCAAGTACATTGACTACTTATGACCAGGAGAAAATGGAAAAGAAGATACAGGTATGCATTTTGGCTAAGACTTAAAAGGTGTCCAGCTTCTTCCAAAGGGTTGTTTAGGTCATAAATCATCTGGAAGGAGGACAGGATGGATGCCATGTCAGCACAGCTTTTAGAGGTGAATAGACCTCCTTCAATAACTTGTGTTTGCTTTCTCAGAGTGTATGTGTGAGTGTTCATAGGCTAAGAATTCATGTCATTTTTTATGATGCAATTACTGTTATGAGACATCTGTAGAATTACATCTTATAACGATGTGAATATTTTCCCTTGATGAGTGTTTTTGGGAAAGAAGAGTTTTAGAGGTTATTCCTAGACCTTTTTACACTTGTTTGCTTTGAAATATAAAATGCTATGTCCTGGCCTAATAGTGCAACTAAGATTTCTGTTGGATAGTGTGATTTGCTTTAAAAGCTCAGTCTTGAACGAGGAGAGGGCAAGAGTCATCAGGAGAAAATACACGTAGCTTTACAGCATTGAAACATCTTTACAGTTTCTCTGTTCAGTTTTATTTTGAATGCTTCTGTGACTACCAGATAAGACTTCTATTTTTACTTGTGACTGCTGGCTCTGCAGAGATTTATGAACTCTTCTGACTTAACTCTGCTGAATTCCTGCCTGTGCAGCAGCCAGGTGCTACATTTCTGGCTCCCAGCTTCTTTTGCTTTTTCTGTTCCTGATCAGTCCACAAACATGGAACAAAAATGCCCCACCCTGCTGACTCATTGAGCCCAGAGCACTCCCTATATTCCTGAAATAGGATTACTATCTGAGGCAGTTCGAGCAACTCAGCAGAGCTGGGTCTGGTTCTCTTCTGTGGAACCTTTTAAAATAACTGGTTTCTTGTGCTGGGCTGTGTGCTCTGCCTCAGCCCGAAGGTGATTTCCTTAGCCTGTATGCATTTAAAGGGCTTTTGCAACAAATGCAACTGTTGTAGAAATCAACTAGTATGTAGAATAATCCTTTTAACAGGTTTATTCTGATACTCTGTTGGGTATTTAAGTGGATTTGACTGCATCGTTTAATATGTCCCTGAAGATGGCTCCAAATGAGACCTGTCAGAGTGTGTCCTATCTCTGTGTGCATAGCGAGTGTGCCTGGGAGATGTCAGCCAGTGCCCTAGGCAGCGGGGAGGGGCTGCTATGTGTAGGGGAAAACCAGGAGCAGCAAACCACTTCTGCTGTTTAACACTGTGCTGTCTACAGCTCAGTCTCTCAGATAGTACTGAGAAGGTCTCGTTGCTCTGCCAGGACTCAGCACCCTGTTACGAGGGCAAACTCATGTTCTTTTTTCTGTTCTTTTCTTCTCCACCTTGCGCAGCCTGCAAGTGTCCAGTGGCTCACTCCAGGGGCACAGTAACGACTGTGTATATCCCTTTAGCTTGATTTGCCTTGGGATCAAAGGACTGTGTGAAGGCAAATATCAATTATTAATTCTCAGTTTTAAAAATACACAAAGTGACACACTTTTTCTCTTTGATTGAAGTAAACAGCACTCTCTTTTCTGTCAGCAATGCTGTGCAGCTCTGTTGTAATGTCTCAAGTTTTGAGTTCTTGCAAACAAGTGCATCCTGCAAAGGGCTGTATCTGGCAGTGAAATAGTCAGCAAAATGCCTGGAAAAGAACATTACAACCTTGAGCACAGCCCTTTGGAATGTAGCAGGTTCCTGATAAGGCAAAAATTGGGTGGGTGAATGTTTTTCAGAGAAGCAGACCTGGAGAAAGGAATAGTGTTAAGGATGTTGGGAGTCCTGTGCTTAGAAGGTCCTGGGTTTTAAGTATATTGAAATATCGTTTTAATACTATGAAAGTCTGTGTGAAACTTATGAGTAGGATCAGTTATTTACTTTTTAAAGGATAACTTGTTATTTTATGTTACAATGTGCTGTATTGGACATTGGCTTAAAAATGCACATAAGGATCCTACGTCATAGGGAATGGGGAGGAGAAAACTCAGTCTGAGATTTTCTGCACAAGAGAGGAAGGATACACACTGTTAAAACTGGATTTTTCTTTCCATATATTCTCTTGCACTTTTGTAATGATATGGGCTTATTTGCTCTTGGGATCTGCAGGTGTTTCAGAAATGTGGGTACATTCTCTGTCCTTCCAGGGAAACAGAGGCTTTTTTCTGTCCAAGATCAGCTACAGATGATAGGTCTGGGATCTTGACCGTGAACTTCAGTTTTTAGTTCTAGAACTTACTACATACATCTCATCCATGAACTGAGGTGGTAACATCGATGCTAAATAAGCTTTATCCTTGCTCATCTCTGCCTGTGGTGGTTAGATAAGTTTGGTTTAACATTTCTTTTCACTGTTTCTGGTAGAGCCCTGCAGTGGAGAAGGCCTAAAGGAAAAAGTTAGTTAAATCTACTGCCTTTTTGTTGGCTCCTGCTGCAGTATTTGGATGATAAAGAACCATACTGATGACCACATCTTCATTTATGTAACCAACCCAACAGCTATTTTTTAATTACTAATTAATGTAAATGAACTGAAGCTATAAAGTAGCTTTGTGTCCCATTACCAGACTCCTTCCTGGGAAGCTCTTCTGTCTTTGTTTTTGTCACCCAACATTTCTATGGCTCTTGGTACAATTGAATCCAGGGTTCTGACTTCTGTTCACTTTCTACAGTGCAAGAAATACTTCTTTTGACCATAACCGTTGTTAATTGAATGAAACTTTGCCATACAGAGATTTTGTGGCAGGAGAACATTTCAGGGAAGTCCGGTCTATTCTCTCACTGAGTTTGCTTAAGAAGTCAGCCAAGCCTTTAGCTGGCAATGATAAAGGAGACAGGAATTGAAAAAATTCCATTTTTCCTGTGCTACAGGATTGACTGCTAGACTAACCGGCTTTTCTTATTTGCCCTTCTCCAAAGGCAGATCTGTATGTTGGGGTTTTCTTGTGTTGATGTTTGGTTTGGGGGTTTTGTCTGTTTGATTTGGGTTTTTTGTTTGCTTGTTTGTTGCATTGGGTTTTTTTGTTTTTGTTTGTTTGTTTGTTTTGTTTTTTGTTTCATTTTTTGTTTTTGTAGGGTTTTTTGTTGTTTTTTTTAATTTTGTGATGTTGTTTGTTGTTTGTGCTTTAACTGCTTAGAAAGGTGCATTTGCAGTAATTTGTTTTTCAGATTGGCTTACTAACCAGTAAGTTCCTGCCAGAACAGTACTCCCCTAAATTTTAAAGCCTTCCAGGTAGGTCTCATTAGCATTCTCTTGCAAGATCAGTGAGAGAGGCTGGCGTACCCAGCCAAGAATGCAACTGTCTTGTGATCTCTGGTATATTACCAAGCCTCGAAACTTTTAGTATCTTCCTTGCAGCAGTTTTGCCCAGGTTTTCACTGTGTGATTGCCTGTTCATACCCTTTGTACCTATTATGTTTTCCAAAGCTCATCTATTGTGTGCTCTGCTTCTTCTGCCTCATGAGAACTTTAAAATATGAAGTTGCCGCTGGTCTGAATCAGTAGCTCCCTAAACCAGTTCCTGTGGTGAGTCTGTTTACACTAGTATCAAGAAATAAGGTGGCACTGTTCAAAGGAAAAAGAAATACCCAGCCCTCAGGGAATGTGTGGTTTGAGAGGAGCAGTCCCTGCACAGCTCTCTGGACTCTCTTGAGAGCAGCCCTGCTGGGCTAAGCCCTCCTGCATGTGCACCACGTGCTACCCAGCATGGCCTTTTATCAGCAAAGTGCACTCTGATGCACAGGCATTGCTGGGATGCACAGTGGCACACTTTGCTGGAGAGGACTACACCCTTTTTTAGCTGGTGTTGGTAGGATATCTGCCTTTCCTAAAGCAGTGAAAGGGACAACTTGCTTTATGCATTGGGAAATTGCTTTTATCTTCAGTGTTATTGTCCCTTCTGCCCAGCTATGCAGTCTGAGCTGTCAGGTATTGAGCTTAGGATCTCCTGATGCTTTCCTATGACTTTAGTTGCTCTTTTCTTCACTGCTGAAATATGTTCATTTTTGCAGTCTCGTGAAGCAAAGATTACTTCTGCCTGGGAGCAGAAATGTACCTTCTCCAGAAATGGCTGTGGCCATCTCAGATGCTGATTTCTCTCCTTGTTGATGGTTTTTGTTTGTGGTGTTTTTCTCCCATCTCAGTGCCCTTTACCATTCTAGTCTCCCTGCTCTGTGTGTGCCATGCATGATTCAGTTTCATATGTAATTAGTTTCCTCTTTGGTGTTGATTTGTCTGTCCTGAGCCTAATTAAACCTTAATTGCTCTCTGATACCTATGTAAGGATTCTTTCTATGTATGGTTTGCTGCTGCACAAACCAGCACTCCTTCATTAGATGAGCTTAGCCATACCCTGAGCTGGCTTAAAACCAAATTTTATTTCAGAATCTGTGTTCCTGTCTCAACACTTTGCTTTTTATCTTTCTTTTCCCTCCTTCCCTTGGCCATAGTCTGCTTCGAGTGCAATGCACCGTCACCTTTGGGGCAGCCCCACAGTGTGACTGGGAGGGAGGAAGGTGGGAAGGTTGCAGTTACGGCAGCAGCCTCGGGGAACCATAGAATCATGTGAATGGAAGCATGTGAACTCTTGGAGGGGGCTAATGGACTTGGCAGAGATGCTTCTGCTAAAACAGTTATTCTTTATCCTTCATAGAGAGCACATGTGTTTGGGTATCAGGTGATGGATGGGAGTCGGGCTGTAGTAAAGAATGTATGAACAAGAAGCAGTGGACTTTGAGATCTCTGAAAAGGTGTTAAAACAGTAAAGCTGCCCTTTATCTACTCAAAGCCAGTTGTTCTGTTACCCTTAGCCTTTGATATCTTAGTATTTGTTGTCCTCAGGGATCGCCATACTTTTCCTACAAGTTACAGGAGAGCTGTGCTGAGGAGCCGTAGAGTTGGAGGAACTGCACTGCATCTGGGTTCCTTAGTAGAACCTTCAGCAAGGTTTGTGAGACTGCTGCCAGGGCATTTGTAAGCAAAGGCTTAAGGAAAGGGCAGTAGTTCTGAGGATTGCGTCCTCCTAAATTGTTGCCAGACCCTTTGTTTGTTTGTTTTGCCTTGTTTTTGCTCTGACTACATTTTCCTGAAAATTGCACATCCAATACTGAGGTAGTAGGGAGACATATCTGCAAATCAACAGCATAACAAGAAAGAGTGTCTGAGTTCTATTGCTCTGCTTTTGTGTCTAAAAATTGCTGTGGCGCCATTTCTAGCTCCAAGATACAGGCAGGGCTTTTCCAGACCAAATTGTTCGTGATCCAAAATGGACCAGCCAGAGGGAGGGCAAGTAGCTCTCACAAACCAGGATGAATAGGTTGCTTATCTGATCCCTCCTGAAATGTCTAATCTGTCAAAGCTGTCAGAGTCTGGGTATATGCTGGAGGATAAACCATATTTACAAACGTCTTGGAGGGTGTGCCAGAGAGAGGTGAAGCTGAGGGGGGAAGAGGTGACATTTAATCCCTTGCTTGCTGAACCCTAAAGGTTTGCTTTTGTGTTGGTCTGCTCCCCTGCACTTCCCTCCTACTTTAATGGCTGTGTTGAATGACAAATGGAGGCAAAGCAGTGAAAACAGGAAACGTAATCCCTTAAAAATAACTGGTGGGAAAGGAGGAAAGAAACTGTAAATATAGGAACCCCTGCTTTCATGGGGCAGCTCCACAGAGCAGCTAAGTGGCTCGTCAACAAGAAGGGGCTGATATTCTCTGAGGTCACCAGAGACTCTTTTTGAACTCCTGGAAGGGTGAGGAAGACGAAACACAGTGGAGTTGTGATCTGCCCTGTATTGTTTTTGTTGTTTGTTTTGGTTTTGTTTCTTTTTAAAAAAGAAAGTGTAGAACCACTTGTCTTGTCTACAGTGTGAGGTTTGGATGGGGTGTGATTTATATTCACACATTGTTGTAGGCTGCAGAGGCCCTCAGTTTTCTCTGGCTGTGAGAGGCAAGCCTTGCTTCTGTGTTGTCATTTAGTCACTGAGAGCAGGAGGGTGGAGGAGAGCTGACTGCAGCAGTTGTGTCTGCATAGGGAGGGAGCCGTTTAGAGCACTGAGGGGCTGCTCAGCAGGACCTGTTTTGCCTCGGACTGGTTTTCTCGCTTGGCTGCCTCTGGACCCTGCTTCTTGTTTCTACTACGTGAAAGGGGCTGGGAGTGTCACAGTTTTGTTGCACACCAGCAGAGTTACTGTTTGGGGGTGAACAGAAAGAGTTATGGTGGGCACCACAGAAACCTCTCTGTCTGTGGAGCATTTTAGGAGGCATCACATTTGGTTGGCAAGGTTGAAGGCTCAAGATTTCCACTATAGTTGATTAAAGATGCCAGATAGAGACATCTGACCAGTTCAGGTGGTTTATCTTACAATTCTTTTCATGCCATAGCTTTGGGTAGGTGTTGGATGGAGTGCCTTCAGTGGAAAATTCTTGGGGTTGTTTGAAAGTGAAGAAAGCAGAAAGGAGAATCTCTAGACTGCTCTTACACCCTTTGTGAATAGCAGGTGCTGAGTAGCTCATGGGGAAGCTACTTAACCTAAATTGGTAAATAAGGTTTTCCTAGAGCCCAGCCTTCCCAGCTCCTGTCTCCTGATCATCTTACTGGGGATGTGAAAAGGCAATTTGCCTTCTGGCTATGCTGATTCCTGTGGTACAAGAAAGCCTGAAGGGGGTGGGATCCCTTTGATATGTCATAGGACAGTGGAATAAAGTGGGGCTGTTGAGGGGGGATGTGCTTTACCTCTTTGTACCTCTATCATCTTTTTGTGGAACGTGAAGATGATGATTTTCTTTGTAAATTGTTTTGAATGTCAGTTACTGCAAAGGGAGACCATATCCATGCCAGAACTGCCTGTGGATGTGTGTGAAATGCACCCTATGGCAACTCCTTTTGTTAGGAACATCCAATGGCACTGCCAAGTCTGCCTGTGTTCACATGTTCTAGTTAACTTTGGTTTGGATGCCATTCCTGAAGCAAACGGGGTGCAGCTTTCCTTTCTTTTTCCTAAATCTGTAAGGATGAGGGAGCTCCAGTAGCTCTGTAATATCTCATCTGTAATAGCTAGAGGGAGAAAATAAGTGACCTGGATCAGTACTTTGAGCCTTTTGTTTCCAAGTGAAGCCCATGTGAATGGAAAAAGTGGTTCCAAACCTGTGCACAGGGACTGCTGGGTGAAGGCTGGTGGCCATAGTTGCATGGAATGTGGCAGCAACTTAGATGCTGCACAGTCTGGGCTCAATAAAGGGATACTAGAAGGGTAGGTAAAAAATTAGATGACTCACCTGTTTATTTCTTGTTTTCTTAGGACTTCTGTTAGTGGGGTGGGGATCTATAGTAGTTTTAATTTAACTGTAATTAAGTCAGTGTTAGAGAAATTTCCCTGTGCATATTTTTAGGTAGTTTCAGCCACTACTTGTATGTTTGTATATGTTTAAAGAGTCTGAGAAATACTGTTTGTGTGGCTCTTGCACTCCAGCCTCTAATGCAGCTACGCTTCCATTCTTGACTTCCTCTGAGTGCTGCTGCTTATGCATTTGCCTCATCTAACCCCTGTTAATCCAAGAATTTGGTGCTCAAATTTCTGCTGCCTGGCCTGCCCCTTAAGTTTGCAAGAGTACATGCAGAAAACAGCTGGTGGACCAGCTGTGACAGCATTAAAAACCAGAAGGTGCTGTCAGAGCTGAGCTGATGTTCATTACCTGAGCTGTGGAGTGAACCTCCCTACTTAGCTTGAAAGTGGCAGGATGGGCCTGAGAGGAGTGTGATAGGTATCTACATTTGAGTATCACTGCTTACCTGAGTTTAGAGGAATAGTAATTCTTTAGCTGGAGGAACACTGAGGACTAGAGGAAGGCACGGAAGAATTTCTAAAAGGCAACACACATTTCATGTGTTACCACTGACTGTGGGTAATGTTATCCAGGCATATTGCATTGATTCTCCCATTGTCCCTCCTATGGTTACTCTGCCAGTTTTGCTTTTTATCTTATGTTTTATGGTCTGAGCTTGTAGGACTTGGCTCCAGGGAAAGTTGTAGCTTTTCCTGCTGCTTAGATTCCCCTGGCTGTGGCCACCACTCTTCGAACTTGCTGCGCTGGGATCCAGCGGGGCTCTGCTGAGAGCTGTCACCTGTTCAGCTGCTGCTCCCCTTCTGTGGCTTTTTCATTTGCCACTTGTTATAACCCAGCTGTGCCTGTGGTATGGGAGCTGTCACACACCCCGGGGTGGCATCTGGTGGTGGCTCTGGGGCAGGACTGAGGCCCTCCAGCTGCATGCCAGTGCTCAGGGCCTCTTGGGTTTGTTCTAGTCCTTTGTCACCTGGATCTTCCTGAAGCCTGCCTGATGGAAGCTCTGGGTGACTAAGATGCTTTGTCAGACAGACTTCTCTCCTTTTCCCAGGAAGGCTGGAGGCAGGTAAGGTTGTACTGTGCTTCACATTTTCTTTTTTAAATTCTCCAGCCTTAGGTGGACTTAGAATTTCCCCAGCATTAGACATTAGCCCTCAGAATAAATAACTGCAAGCTGAAAGGAAGGAGAGGATGTCAATACATGGCATCTGTGTGCTTGCTCTGTTGCCCCCTGTTTTCTTGAGTCTTCGTTTTGCCCTGCTTGCTGATGCTCTCCCCTGGCTGTGATGGGGAGAACACCCTGCTCCCAGCCCCCACAGCTCTCCCTGCAGCTGCCAGGGGAGGGAGGCACAAAAGCTGTCTGTCTGCTGGCTTCAGGGGACAGCTGATGGCTCAGCAGTGCTTTAGAAACTTGTGCTCTGCTACAGGTGCTTGGTGGGGGATGAACACTGCTGCTGTTTCCTTGGGGACTGGTGGGAATTTCTGAGTTTTTATCTGCTGCAGTGTGGAGTGACAGAAAGGGATCCTCCACAAGCACTTTCTGAAGGATCTTCAGCCCTTTCCTGCCCAATGTAGCGAGATGGGATTTCCTCTGCCAGCTACAGAGATTAGTTTGTTAAAGAGCTATGGATTGATTTTGGAGCACGAGTGCATTTGTCAAGATTGCTGTGCATGTCTGGAATACAAGGGTTATTTCTCTCTTAAGGGAAGGAATTTGGAGTCTGGTTTGCATTGTGAAAGTTCTGTGCATTGTGTCAGTGGTATCTTGTCACTTGTAAATATTCATCACCTTCAAAGAGATTAGTGAGGGTAGTTCCGACCCTTTCATAAGAAACTTACCCTAGAAATCCATGTATTTGTTCAGCTCTGATTAACAGCCATTTGGATCAGTTTGGAATCTGTTGGAAATTAAAGTGTACAGGCAGACTTTGTTTATATAGGGACGGTGGAGGATGGTGAGAAGTAGAGAGGAGTATGGAAGACAATACTATTTTTGATTGTGATAGGGGTACAAAGAAGTCCTTTGTGTAAAGGCTGGGGTGAAGGAGTATTCATCTTTGGTAACAGCCTTTTTCTCTCTAGTCGTTGTGTTTAGGTACTGCTGAGAGTGTGCCATCTCCAGGTACAAAGGAGTGACTTAAGGACAGTGTAAAGTGTGACAGAGAATTTTCTGCTTGTGTTTTAAATAGAAAACTGTCGCCTTATTACATTAATATAGTTGGATTTAAAAAGCTTGAGAAAATTATTGCTTGGATAGACAGTCATTGAAAGCTCTGAAGATGAAACAAAACTGAATTGTCTTTTCTTGTGTTTGTTTTCACTGATAAACTTCATTCATCTTCTCGCAAGAAATTAATGCTCAACAGGAACAGAATGTCTGGCTCTCCTGAGGTTCAGTCAATTCTGTAACTTTTGCACTGCCGAAGCAATGACACTCAAAATGACACTTAGTAGCTGTTACCACAGTTTCTGCTTTTAATTTAGTCTTGTTTCTGTCTCCCTGGCAAAGCATGAGCTGGTTCTTGCATTGGCTTGTTTCTTTCTTTCAGCTTAGTGCTAACCACACCCAGAGTTCAAGTCCCAGCACACTTTACATTCCTAATTCTTTAACTGCTGAAATACTGGTCAGAAAGTGCCAATAAATTTGTTTGGGGGAGTGTGTTTTTTCTGCATGAGTTTGAAGTGTCTGGGAATGTACTGTAACCTTAAAAATCTAAATGTGTCATGTACACCTATGAAATGGTGATAAAGAAGGCTCTTCAAAGCTCTGCCTGACACATTTGAAGCATTGTCTGGGTGGAACTGTGATTTAGAAAAGCCCTGTAGTACCAGCTCTGAAATCCCATTCAATGTCTCACATTGATTTGTCCATGTGAACGTAACAGAAATCCTTCTTGCTCAAAAGAAGTTGGTCTACCGAATATGACGTCATATATTGAAGTCTGATTCCAGAATGTCTTAATGCTAAATTGTTACAAGAGAATCGGTATGTTCCCTTTGGTTGATGTTTAATTAGGGATACACTGTTCTTGGGAGTCTGTGTCTTTTAGCTGCAAAGCTGGACATAAGAAGGAAAATTAATGGAACAGCTTCACGGTAAATCTGTATCTCTTGGTTTACTCTTTTGTAAAATTTCTCTGCCAGTCTGTCATAATCAAGGTCAGATTATATACTGAAGCTGAAAACTGGTATGAGACAGGGGTAATTTATTAAATGAATTGTTACTGAGGCTTTCAAAGCCATGATTTATCTCTGAGCAGGAGGCCAGACTCCTTGTGCTGGTACAGCAGAGTGATGTTCCCACAGTGCTCTCCAACTGGACTGGCAAGCTGTGTCCTCTTCTGCCAGGAGATGCTCCTTCCTGCCTTTTGGTCTGCCTGCCTCCCTGGGGATGCAGTTTTGCTGTGATTAGAACTGAGGCTGCAGAAATACCTACATAATTTCTTAATTCCACGTGTCAGAGAAGCAGCACATAAAACATGTAATGTTACCTCTTTTTCCTGTAGTGATGTGTCATTTGTGACTATGCGTGGGCCTGGCATCAGGCAGGTTCTTCCTTGGAACTGGCATCCATTCTTTTTGTGCTGCCTCTGGGGTAACTGTTTTCAGAACCATCTCTTTGCTGCATTCCTGCTCTGTCGGTGTCTGCTTAACCAGGCTCGTGGCTTGTTCATCGTCCCTTCCTTTGATGTCCTTGCTGTCACTGTAAGGTGATACAGAGGGAAAGCGGTTTTTATCACTGCAGTAATCCTCAGACAGCTGGTTCTGCTGGTGGTGAAAAATGGCTTCATACTCTCCAGGAGGCTAATGTCTTCAGAATTTGTTGAATAACTGTGTTATGACTGCAGCCGTAATAAGCTATAATTGCAGATAAATGCATGTATGAGTTGGTGGCTGACACCATTTTTGTGCATGCATAATGTCCTTATCTGTGTTCTTTTGGAGAGCTGTTGCAGTCTGGTCTCACTTACTCTACTGTGGCAATGTTGAGAGGCTTCTTCCCTAGGAAATCTGGTTTTCTAATGTTCTGACAGCAAGACAGATCCACTCCTTCACGTGTGCTATAAAAGATGTGGTTCTGATGTTTGCTGTGCATGCATTATCAAATGCTTTAAAAGTCTTGTGGAGTGTGTTAATGGTTTTTGTGGGTTTTTTTGGAATTGCAATGTGCAGAACATTTTATGGTTCAGCAGTAAGGCCTTTTCTCCTCACATTTGTGTGATACATAAAGTGTGAGTTCATTTGAAACTCTTGTGTCAGAAAATACAGTCTCATTCATTGACATGCCAGGTTTTGACATCCAGTATTGTCTGTATGCATATAATGTAAAATTGTTTGTTTAGTCAGCATAAGAGCTCTGACCCTCGAAATCTTTGGCACTGCATAACTTTTTCCTGCTTGCTAAGTGTGCAAGCCTTGAGTGGAGTGGTTTGGTCACCTGGAGCATCACGGCGCTGCCACAACTGCCCATGAGAGGTTAAAGTTGTCCTTTCTCAGGGCAGAGGCTGATGCAGAGCTTCTCTTCCAGAGTCAGTGTAAGGAGGCAATGGCTGCTGCAGAGCTCTGTGCAGGCCCTGATTTCCCTAAATATTTAATTGCATGGTGTATGTTACCCATTGATGTGTGTGTAGCGTGGTCTCCGTTATCTGCGTGTGCTGCACAGTGTGCTGCTTGTACAGCCCCTGAGCACGCTGTGGGACTTGTCAGATCTAAGCCCCTTTTCAATGACTTGCCCCAATCATTGCCCCAGGGTTACTCCTTTTCCTCACTGAAGGGTACTTTCCTGCTTGTTTTAATTATGAGTGTTTCTTCTTTCTGTTTTAAATAAAATGCTGTATCTTTTTTTCTAAAATGACAGGCAGTCTTATAGCACACTGTTAGGGGCCACTGATCAAACTAAATATTTGGATTTGCTTATCTAAGTGCCTTTAATTTTTTTTATTGAAACATTTTAAAGAATTGCAATAGGTCAAATGATCTGCAAATCTTAGTTGTGCCTGCATGTACATAATGAGAGCATCTTGCTTTGTGTGTTTGTGTTTGTTGTTCATATTTGGATTATTTTGCAAATTGCTTTCATGTCTCTTAAGCAGCACATGCTTCAAAGCCCTGGAATATTTGCCTTTTTAGTGTTTCTTCTGACAAAATGTTCTGAGATATAGTCCCACTAGCTTCAGTAAAAAGAACTTTCTCAAATGAATTACAAGAATTTTTTCTGGTATCAATTTCTTTCATATTTCTTGGTCCTTGCCCACAGGTATCTGAGACTTTTCACTGGGGAGAAGAAAACAGTCTCTGAGGAAGAGACCAGACCTGTAAATTTTTAAGCCCAGAGTAAATATTTCAGTGCATTACATGTAGGGATCACCCTGGGAGTTCAGTTTAGAAATGTCTCTGAAATGTAGACTATCCGCTGAAGATCAGGGCTGACAAGCATCCACATAGGATTTCAGTTAACAGAAGAAACCAGCTTGGAAGTGGAAACAGAGGGAAAATCTACTTAAAGTACTCGGCAGCATTTTGATGAACAGAGCACATTATTCAAGTGCAGAAACATTTGTCTCAGCTGTTTGACTAAGAGTTTCCAAGTGTTTGATAGTACAGACTTGTTTTCTTGCATCTCATTTCTGAGACCTTATTTCATGTTAAGTCTAAAGATGGAACTCCAGATTTGTAATGGCAATTGCCATGCTGATAGCTGTCTTCAGGAATGTGACAACAACTAGAAAACATTGGAGAATGCAACACATGAGCATAAATGAGAAGCACAGTCGTAGAAATGGGTTTAGGAATTCACTTAATCTGCATCTGTATTTCTCCAAATGCTGTCCGTCTTCTTTTGTTCCAGGGGACAAACTTTATCTATAAAGATGAGCAGGGTGACGTGGGTATTAAAAATGCATCTGTTCCATTACAGCTTGAGGTGGTAAGAAATCCAGGCTTTACAGTGCCGTGATGCTTGGAGTACATTTTCTTTGCCTGTGGGCAGCAGCATGCGCAGTTAAGGTGCACCAAGTAAGTTTTCACACACCCTTCTTGAATCATACCATTGTATTTTGGGACAAAATAAAAGGCAGGACTTTGGAATTTCCTGGCATTCGTTGAAGTACTGCAACTACAATATATTTTTAAATGTCCCCCACCTCTTCTTTTTTGCTCAGTCATCTTTTTGACGCTCTTTAAGTGATGCTACCTGTGCCTCTCCGCAAAGGATGAGATGGCAGAGCTTCCTCATCTATTAGACTGTGGTCTTCAAATTCCTTTGTGTTAAAGGGAGTTAATGTGGCAAACAGCTGGCATGAAAAGCTTTGCCAGTACATGTTGCTCTCCAAAGAATGGTTATGCACTTCAGCTCTTTGCCCTCCGTTTTCCTAGGGAGGAGAACTAATTTTCTTTCCTGCGGAATTATACTATTTGGTTACTTCCTGAGCCTAAAATAATGTGCCCTGTTGCTTAAACCTTGTTAGCAAGCTTTGACTTGCTGAAGAAGCATTTGCTGCTTCTACTCCTCAACCTGTCAGTTTTTCAGATTATCCTTGCTTGTGTTCTGCCAGTAGAGCCAGGTGGAAAATAAAGCCCCTCTGCTTATCTGTGGTCAGCACTGACTGAAAGGGAGAGCTTATCTCTCCTCCCCATGTGTCCTAGAGGAAGCCAGGCTGAAGCAATGAATCCCCATTCCTAACAACAGGAAAACCCAGAATTTTACTTAAAGGGGATGATTGATTGGGGAAAAGAAACAAACAAACAAAAAAAGGCACTAAGTAATTGGCATTAATGTCAAGTGGCTGGAGCTGTATTTTGTGGTTTGCTGAGGTGTGGCAATGCCCAGCTGCCTTCCCACTGCAAATACAGAGTTCCCAGAGCAGTGCTGCTTGGGCTGCACCAGCAGTCTGGTTATGTGTGCTGGAGGTCAGCACAGCATCCCACAGATTGATTGCTGTTTGTTTTTTGAAGTTTCATTCTGGAGAAGCATGCACAGCAGGTTCCAGCTCAAGGAAGAGCAGAGGCTCCAGGTGTGAGCAGAGGGACGGTGTGGGATACGGACAGGAGCTGGCTCAGTCTTTGTTAACCTTCCTTACATGTCAATACTATGACAACAGATGTGATGTTGTATTCCAGGGCATGTTTTCAGACGAACTGCAGGATGTGTGGGAGAAATGCCCTTTTACAATGACCTTCCTACCTGTAAGCTCTCAAAATAATAATTCACAAGTGTTCAAGGAGATGTCAAGTTAATTACTGTGTAAGCTTGTCTGAAGACCAGCTGCTGGGACTGGTATCCATCAAGTCACAACCCAAGGGGGTATGCAGGGATAAAAACTGTAAACATTATGAATTTGAGACTGAGGCAGAATTTTCTCTGTGCCCTTACAGAAGCTTTGACTAAAGGACTGGTAGTAGAAAAGGTAAAAGAGGAGTAAAGAACTCACACAGAACATCCAGAAGAGCTTGATTGCAAAATAGTGCCTTGTGGCTTAGTGGTGAGGGGCATATATACAAGATTTTGGGGGTCTTGGATTTAAGTAATTCTGAGGTTTTTCTGTTGCATATGGCAGTGTGTGTTGCTTGTTGCTATAGTAACTTAAAGCTGTCTAGATTTCCTTGTCTCAAAAAGCTGTTTCTGTGTGATGCTTTGGAATTTCCCTTCTTTGCAACTGAATAATTCAGCCCTTAATTGTATAGATTATCCTGATTCACTTACCAAACCCTCCCTGCTATGAAAAGTGCAAGTGAGCAGCCTAAGAAGAGTTAGTTACCTGTACTAAGTGACTTATGCCCAAAAACCTGCAAATATGTTTTTCTCTAGCATTTACTTTACAATTCTGAGTATAGGTAGGTATTTTCTCAATTCAAAAATGGAGAAAGTCAAGGCATTGCTGGATGCTAATTTGGCTCTTCCTAGAGTCGAACTGCTCGTGTGTAGAACAAAAGACCCTGATCTCAGCTGCTTTCTGTAACATGTCCTGATATTTATGAATAAAATTGTAAATTTAGGACATCTATGCATTTTAGAAAGTTAAAAAACAATGGAAAAACTTGGGGTGTTGGATGAGCAGCCGCACTTCTAAAACACTGTGGCTTTTCTCTATTACATGAAAAGAATTGTTGTTCCAGGTGGTTAGACACAAAGGGATTTGGATACAGCAGCGTTTTGTGCCATGTATTGTCTTAGTAACCATGGTGCCACACTGTCAAACCTTGCAGAAGAGTTTCCTAGACCCTTTCCCATGATTGCTGTGAATCACTGACTCTTTTTTTAGTCAGGCTTTGTACATCTGCAGATCCAGGGAAGTACAAGTTCATGGTGCCAGTCTCATGAATAATGAGCTGCCCAGCTGATACTGCAAGTAGGGATATATTTTGCCAGTTTCCAGAGCAGTCTGATTGCATTCAGAGAGCTGTAATGTTACAAGCAATTGAATTTAAGTTACTGGAATACTCCTAATTTCCAGCAGTCCTGGAGGCGTGGAAAGTGCTTTCTGCCTTGGATTTCCTGCATGCCAGGGCTTCTTTTCTCCAGCTGTCATTCTCAGAGAATCCACCTTCTCTTTGCCATCCGGTCTCTTTGGATTGAATTTTCTGTTTGTCACCAGGTCTTCTACTCTTCTGTGTCTCCTCAGCTCAAGTTTTTGTTCCTAGCCTTGCAGAGAGAAGTGTACCGAAATTAGGCTTTAGTCCCGATTTGCAGCTCTACCTCAGCACAAAACTGTTTCCCTTGTAAATTAGTTTTATCCTTTGTGGTGGAATTTTGAAATTTTGATCTTACCAGGATCATTTATTAACCACTGCCAGGAGAGGCATTAACTCACATCTATTACACAGCTAACATTAAATGTGTTCCCCATGTAAGGGAGAAAAAGGTTTAAATTCCTTTAATGGGGTAAAAATCTCTGTAGGCAGGAATTGTTGACCCTTTGGATGGAATACTGAGGGAACATTGAGAAATTACTGGGATTTGTTTGCTTCTGCAGCAGAAAGTTGTTTGATGTGTTTCCATTTGAAGCAACTGCTTTTGAACTTCTATTTCAAGCTTTTTCTTCAGTCTTTTCTTCCATTTCTTCTGGACAGTACTGCAGGATGTCTGTGCTCCATTTCTTGCAAGGAACGACATCCCCAGAAACGCCGCTTCTTTTTCCATATGCGCGCTCTTTTCGTCACGGATTGAGAGCCTTGCTCTGTAGGGCCGCGCTCACGGGCTCTGCTCTTTAAAGGATGGAAGAGGTTTTGGCTTTGGTTGCCGTTGTGTATAATACTCCTGGTATCTGGCATGAGAACAGAGGGAAAGCTAGCACTGGGAACAGGGAAATAGGTTTGACTAGACCTGTTGTTACCATTTAAAGAAACTAAGCAGAAGGGGCTTGTCCAAGGTGGTTTCCTCCTTCCCTTTTATCAAACTCAATAACCATGGACAGTGGAGAGGGGGAGATTTAAATTACCCAACAAATAGATAGGGAGTAACTCCTGACATCAAAGCTTCTATTCATGTCTTGTCCTCCTCCTTGCTTCCCTTAAATAGTATGTATTTTATACACAGCTTTTGGGCCCATTAATTGAGCTGGTTTTGGTAGGTTCAAAATGGGAATGTGGTGTTTTGAGGCTGGACGCTAAACCACAGAGCTGAGCTCATTGAGTGGTGACTGAAGCTTTGTGGCCTCGGCCTCCCTTTGCTTGCAGGCCTCCAGATGTGGAGGGCTGTGTGCATGACCCACACTGGCATTCTTAGGATTTTTGTAATGTAAGGACAGCATTCAGTAGGAAAAGCAGATTATTAACAGAATTTGAAGGAGGTGGGATCTTCACTGAAAGTGTCCTCATCCAAGTTTCTTACCAAAATGCACAGGGCAACCTGCTGTGGTGTAAGCCAAGTTTCCTGGCCTCTGTGCAGCGATAGGGTGTGGCATTCTTCCCAGCATTTTTGTAAAACAGGGATAGTGAATCAGGCATATTCACATCCAAAATCTTTTTCAGCCTTGATTTTTTGGCGGACCTAAGCAAAAGAAGTCTCAGCTTCTTGGAAGGCAAGAAAAAGCTTTACAGTCTGTTCAGAGAGAAGCAATGAGGAGAAGGAAATTTGTTCTCTCTAGAGGGCAGATTAGGGAGAAAATACTGTTACTGGGAGAGAGGGACATTTTAATTCTGGACTGTTCATGTGCCTGAAAGGTGAATTTGAGTTTGAATAAGAAGTTGTATATCCAGAGAGAAGTTCATTTTGCAATATGGTCATTCCAAGTTTTAGCAGAGAAGTGGATTTTAAATGCTGTGTTTTGAAGGCACAAGCCTCCTTAATGCCAGCTAGTGCACATCTCTCCACCTTCCCAGCTATAGGATGGAAGTGCCTGAGCTTCCATGTGACAGTGGTATCTGCTGGGTGTTCACCACAGCTCGGGAAGAATAGCATTGATCACGCATGTCCTTATGAGACTGTGCTCGGGATGCCAAGAGCTGATGGTCTGTGGTAAGCACAGGTTTCACTTGTGCCATTTGCCTGCCCTGGAGTGTGGGGTGGAGCCTAAACTCCTGTGTTTAAGAGCTGCTCTGGGGCTGAGCCCCATTTGGTGCACTGTTGGTAGCTGGAGAGTTAATTCTGCCGTTTGACAAGGCCCCCTGGTACAGTAAGTGCATTGCCCTGATTCTCGCAGGGGGTTCATCCCTAGTGAGCTGGGTTGTTGTGGCTGTGTTACCTCGTGTCTGTGCCATCCCTCCTGCTTGGACAAGGGCCAACCTCGTGTAAAGAGCCCCCTCTGAGAGTGGCTGATAGCCAGTAATCCCTTTAGAAAAGTCTGTGTGCTGCAAGACTGTTGTGCTGCAGATCCCACTGTTACTAAATTTTACATTTCACCCTTGGCTTTTTGCCAGGTCCCATGGGGACCTTGGTTTCCAAGAAGCAGTTACAGAAAAGGAATAGTGGCTGCTCTTTGCTAGGGACCTATCAGGCAGTGCTCATCCTTCCCTGGGAGGAGAGGGAGGCAGCTGTGGAAGGAGAGATCCCAGGTTAGGCTCAAATCCTTGTAACCAAGACACAACAGCAGCAGGGATACTTTGTGGTACTCAGTTAAAATAGTCCCTTGTGTGAGCACTTCAGGTCCTGAGACTCTTCCTGCCTTTGCTCCCGTGACCCTTTGTACCTCTTTGAGGCAGAGCAGTGTGTGCATGACTTCAGGGTAACTTCAGGTTTAGTCCAAGCCTAAATCTCCAGGCTTGGGAAGAGGGACCTGGCAGTTGAAGGTCCTGCAGTGACTGGTAGAGAACAGGGAGAGCGACTAAGGAACCAAGTCCTTTGGTTAACATCCAGTTTATGTGGTGTCCAGGCCATTGTAGTGCCACCCTTTGGTAGGGGTCAGCTGTGCTTTTGGTTTTCCTCTTCTTGTTCCCCTCCCATTTATCAACATCAGGTGCTGCTCATAGAACCTGTCTTGTAACAGTTGAACAGTGTGGGTCCTTGTGCTCCTGCTGAAGAGGGGCATACTAAACCAAGGCAAGAGACCCCATCTGCTTGACATGCAACTGAGGACTGAGTGCTTTAACCTTTGAGATATAGTTGGTGGGCACAAGGGTGTGCTGGCTTTACCTGGGAAGTCCTCACTGCCCGCTGAGTTCAGCCTTCAGCTTCCTGAAAAACTTCGTGTTTAGATTAATTAATGCACATAGACCAGCAGTGCAGGTGATTTTGAAGCTGTACATTTTTTTCTAGGCTGTTACACTCAGGAGTAATATGCAAATGCAGTGAGTTATGCTTGTTTTGTTTCTCTTCTCCTCATTCCCATCTGTTAAAAACAAACCCTTGAACAAAAATGAGGTTATTCCGTTGTCTTTCATCCCTACCAGGCTGCTGTTAGAAGACAGCTTTCCCTCTATAACTGCTGAGGTCCAGCCCATATTTATTTTAGGATAGAAGAGACATAGAGGCTTGTTTCACTTCCTGCCGCTCCTGCTGAGTGTAGCCACTTGTGGTCCCCGGGCCCTGGGCTGCCGATGTGAAACTAACAACTTAAACGGTTGTGATTATTAACAGGAAGAAAGTGCCTGAGGATGTTTGTCATCTCTTTTGTGTGAACTGTGTTTCTTCCATTACAACTTGATGTCATTCTCTGTGGCATCTTTAACACCTGCTGTTTTTATAGTCTACACTTATTTGATTGAAAGCTTCTTGGCCAAGGATCTAGGATAAAATTTGCTCAAATCGCTGGAGTCTAAGTCTTATTTTCATAGTTACTTGGGCTTGTGAGGTACCAGTGTGGTCCCAGAAATTCCCCATTTTAACTTACCTTCCCAGGATCCTTCTTTTTTATTTTTAATTGATTTTTCTTTTTATTTTTAGGATGAGAGGTTAATATTTGGGACAGAAAAGGAGCTTCTTGAAGGTGGTGATTGTTATTTTGTGGTAATGATGTCCTGAACAGGGTTTCCATTGCCGCATACAGTTCTTATAATAAAATATGTGCCCACTGTGCTGGGTGGGTGCATTTGATGAGCTATATAAAATCTGGACTGGGGCAAACCCCACTCTGAGGAAGTAAAACAAATACCAGGTTAAAGTTTATTTTTTTTGAGGACTGTCTGTCAAACCCTGTTCTTGGAGAAGGATCAAACCTTCTGCTTCACGTGAGTGGATGCTGGGCTTGAAATAATTGGCTGGCTAGTCCCATATAGCAACTTAGATGTAGTGTTTCCGTCTTTCTGCTATAGTAATATTGACAGGAACCTTGTCTTATACCATTAATTCTTCAGTATTTCAAACCTATCAAAGTGTGTGAATCTGTCAGACAGTGTAGTTGTTGTTTAAAATTGCTGCTGAAAATTAAAGGAAGCATTAATGCAGGAAACATAGCAGCGTGCAGAGGTTTTGTAGAAAACAGTTACTGTGCTGTTGAACAGTATCTGCTCTGTGCAGCTTGCAGTCTGAAACGTCACAATTTCTATTTCAGGGCTGTGGCAAATTGCTTGAAGCTTTTTAGGGCTGGACCAAGCATCAACACAACACGTCTTCCAAGTTTCTGTAGAAGTCCCAGTAAAGCAGTATCTAAATATAGTGCTGATGTACAAGTGTTCCTTTATTTTTCCCCTGTTGTGTTTTACTTGCTTCTGGTTGTATGTGTATTCCATTTAAAGATGGTTAGGTTTTTCTCTGAAGTTTTCACTCAAAATATTTGACTGTCTGCAAACACGATATGAAAGGCAAGAGAGGAAAATAAATAAATACATTTCCTATAAAAGGAATGAAGATACGAAGCAGCTGTGCTGCATGAAGGAGTGCAGCCATCCTTCTGGGTGTGTGCTCCCTTACTGGCACAAAGATTAGCTGTACATACAATTTACTCAGTTCAGAGCAAGTATCTGGGCCTGGCTAAACTTCTTCCCTTTCGAAATGGTCCAGTCAAGTCAGAAACCATGGCCAGGATCCTCTCCCTCTGACAGGGGGAGCATAACTGTGAGGATTTCTTCTGTTGACAAGTGATTGATCCCTTTCCCAGTAAGAAGTTTATCCCATCTAAGATTTTTGTTTGCTTCCGGACATGCCTCTGGTCTGTGTAAGGAGTTTAGGTTGACATAATTTCTAAATCAGTTCTTTGGGGGTAGGTGGGGTTAAAGTAGCTTCCACTGCAATACAAATTGCTGTGACTTCCTATCTCCCCAGCTCTGTAAACTTGAATTGAATGAGGCCAAAGAATCATTTAGGTCTATATTCTTTCTAAGGTATCTGGTTAAGGTGCCAAGACCATATATGTACTTGTAGTGCATTTGGGCACAAAGTTCTGTTACCTCTTGCCTGACATAAAGGGCTTTTGGAAGCCCAGTGTCGAAGATTTTTGATCTTGTCTCAAATATTTGACGTTTTTCTCTTCATAGTTACAGGTGGCCCTTCTGAGAGCTTCTCTTTGTGTGTCTGGGTTTGTAGAACCGTTCTCCTCTCAAAAGACAGATTTCAGTGTCAGTTCATGCAGAACGTGTCACAGCCAGGGTTTCCACAGCCGCTGGTCTGGTGCCAATGCCAGGCACCCAGGCCAGCTCACTGCTCAGTGCAGCACTCAGCCACAGCCAAGGGCTGAGGCTCAGGGGGGGTCCCTGGCACAAGGGGAGCTGGTTCCCATCACCAGCTGCCCGCTGGGAGCTGCTGGGCAGTGATGTGGGCGCTTTGGGGCTTGATAGCTCCTGAAAACAGCCCCTGTTCCTGCTTCTCCCACGTACTTTCCTTTTTAATCCTTTGTTCTCTAGCAAAATGTTGCCTGTAAAGGGGGGAGGGAGGAGATCCCAGGCTATTATCGGCTAAGTAGGTCGTAATTCTGGTAAATAATTGATTTTTTTTTTTTTTCAGGCTGGAAATCAGAAGGAGGCCTTAAGTGCCAGTGTCAGACCACTGTGATTATCACTCCTTCTGGAATTTCAGTGCTTCAGCTTGAAGGATAGTTGTCTGGCTCTTTTGGGAGGGGCATGCCGCTGGAAATAAAAGGAGAACATAATTACAAAACCACACGGAGAAAGCATTTCTTTTGCTGCTATATTGGTTTTAAAGTTTTCTTACTTTAAACTAGTTCTTATGGGAATTCTCGCTTCTGGCTTCTGTTGTGCTCAGACTCTTCACCTGTTTTTATTAAGCAATGGAATTTGGAAATGAAAGTGTTAACAGCAGCAAGCATCATCATTGGCCGTGTCTGGCTCTGTATGTGACTGTCCATGCTGTACTGCTTAATCTTTTAAAATCTTATCCTGCTGTGCAGACTGCTCAGTAGGAATCTGCTGTGGATTGCTTGGGTTCAGCCTGTATTTTGGCAGACCAAATCCTGCTCCCAGATAGCTGGGGCAACTGATCAGTCTTCTACTGTGGGGTGTACATGTATATGTACGTGTGTGTGTGTGTTTATGTACAGATACTTGGTGTGTATATGTTGTGGTTTTTAACTCTGTGTCCAGAGTGCTTCCTTAACAAGCTTTTTTTCACCTCAAGGGAAAGAGGTCTTGTGCAGGGATGTGGGGTGTGGGGATACACTCCCCTGGAACTCTGTGTATTTTGTGACTTGCCTGGGGGTGAGCCCTCACTGTGGGCAATCTTAGCTCCATCATCTGCAGTACAGCCATAGTGCAGAGGCTGCTCTGGGGCCTGCAGCGGACAGAGCTGGGTTCACAGGTAAGTCCTTCTCCTGCTTTGTCCTCTCCTGCCCCAGCTGAGCTGAATTGCAGCTTCTGGGTGCCCTCGAAGGATGTGTGGATGTGTGGCAGTCACAGGTGGCTGTGCAGGCAGCCAGCCTCTGATCCTGCCTGGCTCTGTGTGTCCCTGCATATCCACAGCTCCCCTTGAAATACTGGGGAGCTGCAAGAGCTCAGTTCCTGGCCTTGGTGCAGAGTTGCTGAGGGAAACTGCTTTGTGACTTGCTGGGCATGAGAACACTCACAGTCTGCTTTGGGAGCTGCTGTCTGAGCAGGAGCTCTGCTTTGTGTATACAAGTCTGGGTACAGAACAAAGCTCTTGGGGGGAACACCATCATCTACACAGGTTGTTTTGTCCTAGCTGGGACTGATGTGATCCTGTTTTCCTTTGGCTGAAATTCATTGGCATTTTTGTGCTTCCCCTTGGCATGGCTTCAAAATCCCTTGTTGGCTCATTCATGCTGTGGGATGGCAGGGCTTAACCAAGTGGTGGTGTAACACATCTGTGTTACCAAAATAAGCTCTCTCTTATCCCATGTTTTAATAAAATCTGAACAGCAATGAATCAGTCAATGATGCTGAAGTGTAAACCAGCATTGTTGGTGTCTGATGAAGTACACCATGAGCTCAGACTGAGAGGTCTTTCGTGCTTTTCAGCTTCCCAGAGAACTCTGGCACCACTGTTCTCCTTGTTCTTGAATCTTGTTTTTCTAAATTTATTCTTCATAACAATTAGAGGAGGACTTCCAGTTCTAAAAACAGGTTCTTTACAGAAGCACACAGTTTGTTAAAAAGCTGGTGTGGTTTGTCAGCTTAGAACTTATTAACCTAGAGCAAACCTTGACATGTGACACCTTCATCTAAAACTAGTAGTTTCAAGGGGAAAGAGATGGGACGTAGATGGTATTTATTAATGCTGGTAGGAAGCTGTGTTCTACTTTCAGGATCTTTAATTAAAAAAAGTTCCTATAACTACCTTGCCATGATTATGAATGACACAAAAGTGTTTTTTATTCTCCAGCCAGATGACAGGAAGACACTGAGCTTGGGCAGCAGATGTGTTCAGAAAGGGTTGTCGGTGGTGTAGGCAGAACAATCTGCCTAGCAAGGCATTTAGCTTGGGTTGCTTTTTTAGGCCAAGATAGTAAATCAATAGCTTATTTTTCACAGTGTTACAAGTAAGATGTCAATGGGTAGATTTACAGTGTAAACAGGAAAAGGGCAGCTACCTTTATTGGCTTCTTAGTGTCCCAGCTGCACTGGTGAGAAAACAAAACAATATTGCAAAAAAATAAAGCCAAAGCAACTCATCCTGAAAGAGGTTGAAGACCTAGAAACAGAAGAGTACTCTTATCAGACATTTTACTCTTTTTTAAAATAGGCTTTAATACCCCCCACTGCCTAGGGCTGACCCTCCCTTCCCTTCTCACAGAACTGTCAGTTCAGTTAAACTCTTGTTTGAACAGGCCTTTTCCTCTCCACATGCCAGGACTGTTGGCCTGCTCTAGTTAAATACAGGAAAAGGTATGTATAAATGGGGAGGGGTTTTAAGAAGTCACAGGGTGACAATTGCTCCATTTTGTTTCAATTAATTTTATAATATACTTCTCTGGAGATTCTTGTTGTCAGATGTTGTTTGAAGTGACTGCAAAACCCTGAGACAACTGTGAAATGCAAAATAGTAAATAGTATGCTGATCATGGTTGGAATTTTTTTCCATTCACCTGGCAGATGACACAGCCACACAGGGTATGAGGCAAGCAACCCTCCCAATGCAGTCAGTACATGCAGTTTCCACTTGGGCTTTGTTACTGGGGTGGTTTTTTTAGAACTGAAATGAAGGCTGTAGTTTGAGCACAGCAGTGGGGCTGACCTGAACAGTCACATTTGCTGCATCCCACCTCTGTGCTGTTATGCTGCTGCATTGTGTGGAGAGGATCAGTGAAATGGAATAGGAACTGCTCTGGGTTATAAAATAACACTCTTTCCAGTTATTTTTAGCTTAGCCAGCTCCTACTGTGGTTTGCCATGCTCCCTGCAGATGTGATTTAGGGGACAGTGGGGGGGACATGGACAGGAACTTACAAACAGAGGGGGAACTGCTTGAATCCCTAAAACTTTAGCCCTCGTAATGCAGGCCCTGCTTTTGTCGGGAAATGGTTTGGCTTCCAGGTTCTTCTCCTTACAGCTGTGCATGGTTCATGGTTGTTTACTTGTTTGGTTTTGATCTTGGTTTTATGACCTTATTTTTCATGGAAACTTTTTCTTTGTTTCAGTCAGTTTGCACCTCTGATCCAGTCAGTGCTAAAGCTCCTGGTGCCTTTGGCACAAAGCCACGTGTACTTCTGAATGTACCTGCCTGTCCATGTATCTGTGTGCTGAAAAGTCTTTACCTGTAAACAACCAGGCCTAAAATTTGCTTTCTGCCTGTTAGACTTGCAGTAAATGAGGACAGCTAAACTTGGTGCACAGTCCTGAGTAAGGAGTGGAAAAGAAAACTGCAAAGGTGTTCCAGTTGCTTTGGGGTTTCCTTTGCCAAGGACATCCAGTGGCCTGACAGCCAACATGAACTGAATGTGGAAACCTTTCCAACTTGCCTGAGAAAACAGAACAGAAGAGAAATCTAAAGACCTAGACCCTGGAAAGAAAGAGATTCAGTTTCTGCTCTCTCTAAGGCAGGAATCTGCAGTATTCATCCATGTTATGGGGTGTAATGTTGTGCTATTATTGCTCAGTGGTAAACAGGAGGAACAGTGAAAAAAGAACAGTAACAGGAGTTTCAGTGCTTTGGGCCTTGGCCAACCCTGTGAGTATTCTCACTCTCTTCCTTGATGCATGGTACCTGTGTAATTCAGGCTTGACCGAATTTCTCTGTCTTTACCTGTTGGCAAGATATTTGCAGGCAGTCATGCCAGAAGCACCCCTCGTTCATGTTATGTGTGTGTTTGCTGTTTAGGGCTCTAAGTGGGGGCAATGAAACCTTGTAAGTGCCTGGGAGGATGTGCAGCACCCAGTGGGACATAGGCACTGTCGGCTGTCACAGAAACATGCTCAGGTCTTGCCTTCTGCAGTGACAGTGGGTGTAATGTTGTCTCCTAATGTTAGTCACACCCCACTGCTTGTAGTATATCCTAAAATTTACAAATGGCTGTGGAGACACCCTGTATTTGAAAGGCCACATCTTCTAAATGTGTAACCTGTTCTGCTGCTAATCACAGCTGTTGTTATCGGTTGGACTCCCCTGTCTGGTTTGTGGTGTGCAATGGTTGTGCTTCCCTCCCAGTATTTTGGTTTGATTGAGACTGCTCTGAGTGTCAGATGTCTTGGGGAGATGGGAGTTCACACCTCTGCTGCTCTTGCCTTGCTGACTGTCCTGCCGTGCTCTGTGTGCAGACCTGGCTGGGTGAGGGCTGTGTGACTCCTCAGCCTGCAGCACTCTGGGGCTGCTGACTGCAGTTGTTGGGAGTAAAGATGAGCAGCAGGGAAGTTGTGCTGGCAGAAGGGAGATCCTTGGAATTTGCATGCTACAGGGCAGTCTGGTCTGGACTCTGCTGGATAATCAGGTTAGCTTCCTGAATTTTTCTAATGACTCTCAGTAGCTGTGGTGAGCAGCTCTTTCTGTCCTGTGGGAGGATGCCTTAGATTTCCCTGAGGTGGAGAATGGCTTTGGTAGTCTCAGCTTTTGCATTATGGCTGGATCATGGAACCTCTTCTGCAGGGGCATTTGATCTGTGTGGATGTTTAATCTGTCCCCACAAATACACCAATGAGAGCAAATGCGTGTCTCAGTAACAGACTGCTACAAACAGTTCAGACCTGTCCTCTAGTCTCTGCATGAACTCTTCATGGAATATATGGGCAGATTAAAGAACTCTGATCTTCTTTTTTAGATGTTTAATGATCTGGGTTTGACACACCTAAAAGATTAAAAGTGGACTGTAGTTAATTCATCTCCTAAAGACTTAAGGGCGCTGTCTGCTATGGGGATAAAGCTCATCTGTGGTAGAGACAGAAGTTTCTTGGAGGCTGGTTAACATCCGTGGCCTGGGATCCCCCAGGGGGGAGGGAGGGTGGAGAGAACCACCAGCTGTCTTGCTGCTTCCATATGCAGGGTACATTGCTTCCTCCTCCGTCCCCCTCAAAAATAAGGTGCAGTTCTCAGTCTGTACATGCACACATACACTTGACTCGTATGTGGGGGCCTTACCCTCCCTCAGACATCAAAGCATTGTGTAAAATTTACGTGTGACGGGTCTTGTTTCTGCAGCCACTCCACATGACTGAGAGATTACCTACTGGAATGGGAGAGCAGAGGTTGCAAACCTGAAATGGATATTGGTGATTATGGGAAAATTTGCTCAAGTTTTGGATTCACAAACTCTGTTTTTGCATACTGCATAAGCTGCAGTTGTCATCCTAGTGTCCAGCAAGGTATTTAGAAACCTCCCTTCCTGGGGTGCTGTTTCCCTTTTGTTCCATTCCCTGGAGAGGGTTTCCTGACTCCTGCAGAAGGGGCAGTGCAGGCTGAGTGAAACTGCTTGTTTGACTCTGGGTGTGAGCTGATGGGTGTTTCTGGGGGTGAGCTGTGTTATGTGTTTCACTGCAGTGCTGTTTCTGCAGCCCATGCTCCCAGTCAGCTTGTTCAGTGTGTGAGGGATCATCCTCTGGACATTTTCTATGGCAAATGATGGAGTGCCTGGTAGGAGTCTGTCAGCATGGACAGTTGGCTTCACTTCATGTGCCTAAAGGAGGAATATAATCTGATGCCATAGGCAGGCTTGGAGCTAGCTTGTGATGCTTTTTGTCTTTGTTTTCATCTCATACTGAAGAATGAGTTTACAAATTAATGGGACTTTTTGTTGCCAAATGAATTGGTTTTGTACTTGAGTGGGGGCTTCAGGGTTCACTAAGCATCCTTACATGCAGATGTACTGTCTTTACATAGAGAAGAGATAGAAAGGATGAAGAAAATAGTTTGTTTTGGATCTGTTCAGTATCCTAGTGGAGCCTTTTCTTCATCCATCTGAGAAAAATAAAGTTGTAGGGATTTGACATGGCAAATATATCTGTTTTTTTCATATTTGAGCTTTGTGGCCTGGGGAACAGGCTCCTGGTATAGGTAAACACCATAATTATCATTTGTGGATCTCAGTTTTGTGTGAAATTGTGCATATTGTGTGTACTGTTTCCTGGGTTTGGAGATGATGATTCAGGATATGTCAAGGAAATAAGCAAGATGTGTTGCTTTCCATAGCTTAGTTATTCTATCTTTTAGAGAATGGTGCTGTATTCACCAGGCAACTGGATTCACAGCCCATCCACACTGATGTACTTCTACATGTGCTCAGCACTCGGACTTAATCCTTGATCCTTCTCCAAGTAGTCTGGCCAGTACTAAGGAATAAAATGACATGTTTCTGTATTGTTTAGCACCAAGCAAGCAGTAATGTGTAAAACCTGGAGCTAAGGTTAGAAGGCACATTAGTAACTTCAAGGTTACAAAGCAGAAGTGGTATTGCATTCCAGTAACTTATCCCTAAAGCAGCCATGTTGAAATCCCAGGAATTGACTAAGCTTCAGCCTAAAGGAAAATGAAGCAGTGTTTTGCTAATATGTTCTTCAGTTGCAGTAGAAGCTTTTAAGTGTACCCACCCCGATCTACTGTGCGTGTATCCTTCCAGTTTGGATTTCTGAGCCATGAACTAGATCAGAGAGCTGATCCAGCTTAGAAGGGAAGCGCCAAAGATATTTTTCTTTGAGCTGGCTGAGTTCTTTATCTGGACCACAGGCATCTGTGGGATTGCAGAACTAAGGGGATAAGAGGGGAAAGGGCCATGAAGTGGTTTATGGCTTGGTGGGGGAAACCTAAAACCCCTATTGCTGCCAAGACAATGCATTGTCCAACTATGGCCTCACACATTCCCTGGCATAGAACACAAGGGTACAAACTACCTTAGCTCTGTTCTGCTCTGCAGCTGTGGGGATGTTTTTGGAGTGAGTGTAGACGTTACAAACTTGTGCTAGCCTTGGTACCATTCACAAAGAAGCCACAGTGATGTGGGGCTTTGGCAGGATGTACAGCTCCCTTCCCCCTCCAGGATTCTAGGTATTTACTTAGGCAGGCAGGTCTGAGCTGCTGTGGCTTCACTGCTCTTTTAGCGGGATTAGCTGGAGCACAGCTCGCTTGGAATCTTCTCTGCGTGCTGCTGTTAAGCCTCTCAAGCAGCTATGGATGTTGTGCTGCTGTGAAAGTATGACATGTGCACTTGAACCATTGTGTGGCTGTGGATTAGATGCAGATAATCTTTCTTTTTACTTAGAAGTTAATTTCTTTTACCCTTCCTGCTTTCAAGTTAGGTGTATGATTTCGTATTTCCAAAGAATGAATGTGGCACCCAGCAGGAAGGATGTAGGCAACAGGACAAGGGAGCAGTGTTGCTGTGCTCTCTCTGAGTGCCAGTGGATTTGTAACTGTAAATTTGTTAGATTCTTCCTTACCCCCCAGCCAGGTGAAATTTGAAGCAATGAGGGAGGGAAGCCGTGTACTAGAGGGGAGGCACAAGATCATAGAGAGCAGGAATATTATGTTTTAGAAAAATAAAAGAAAATGAAAATGGGACAGAGATGAGAAAGATGACAGGATGGAAGCAGAAACTGAGGAGGGAAATGCTAGAACAAACTCGTGTAAGCTGAAGGAAAGCAAGGCCAGGCTGTTGCTGTCAGAACCAAAGGAGGAAGTAAATGCTTGAGAGTTTTTTTCAGAATGTGTGAATTGATGATGAGCCTTTGTAGCCCCAGGCAGTTCCCAGCCCATTGTGGGGCTGCAGGAGTGGTACTGTAAGAGAATGTCAGAGGGCCAGGGGTGGAAATAGTTCCTCTGGTGTGCTGAGAGGGCTCATTGCTGTAAGTCACAGCTGCTGCTCTTCTCCATGGTTTGAGATCTCTGTCCAGTCACCCGAAGAGGAGGAGAAAGGGATGTGCCTGGTGGTGAGATGAGCAGCAGGACACACGTGGAGTTGTGTCCTTGGTGTCCCTCTGGTGCTCTCTCAGCACACCGTGTTGGAGCCCATTGTCCTTGTTTGCCTGCCCTTTTTCTTGCCGGCAGTTGTCTGTTGTTGCTGTGGTCCATCTTTCTCTGGCCTTGATGGCTGAGTTGCTGAGAGTAACTGAGACTGGCTGGCTCTAAAATGAGAATAAGAGCCCTCTTAATGCTCTCCCTAGCAGAGACACTGGCTGAGAAACCAAGTGCTCTTGCTTGAGCCCATCTGCTGTCTCCACTTGCCATTGACCATAGCAGCACCTAGAGCAGCTGGAAGTGTCAGGGCAGGTGAGCTCCTGGCTCTGATCTCTTTGCTCTTGTCCGTTTGCTCCCAGGTGGGGGCTGAACAGCCTGTGAGCATTGTGCTGCGCTGAGGAGATCTCAATAACCCAGTTTCCCTGGCAACAGCGGGCTTTTTAATCACACAGATACAAGGCTACCTCTGTTCCTGATGTTAGGGCTTGTGTGCTGTATCTGGCTATGGCAGTACTTCACTTCTCTTGGAGAAAATGGCAGAATAAAAGCAAGAAGGTCTTTCTGCCTTTGAGATAATTAAAATCTCCATAGGTGGATTTCAGTGCTGTATGCAGCAATAATAGAAGAGGGATTATAGCTACTTCTAAGCTTTTTAATGTGTGAAGAATCCCTGGAGGATACAGAAATAAAGTTTTAAATTCTGTGTGGAGCTTCATGAACAGATCTCATAGCAGTCTGTGACACTGATAGATTCATTCCTTGAGATGTCTTATTTTCTTTTTTATGGATAGGGAGACAAAGTGATTCAAAGGTAGACTGACTCTTGTTGCAAAGCTAGGAATAAATATCCTTCTGAGCTGATCCTCCACCTGTCATTTCCTTCAGTTTCAGGTAAAGGTTTTCCTGTGCAGTAGGAGACAGAACACATTATGGAAGGTAGAAGTGTGAAGCTGTTTTTTAGCTGGAAAAAGTGAGGAAAGTGGAAATACTGTGATTCACTGCAAGCCTTTCTGCTAATGTATTTTAGTCTGCATTTACTCCCCCACTAACAAAAGTGGAGCAAACTATACATTTTGAAAGTGAAGCACTGGGAGTGAAAAAAATATTCCTGCCTTAATTTCCGCACAGTGACTTGGTCTTGTTACGGCATGAGTGCGGGAGAAATTGGTTTGGATGAGAATAGTTTGAAGAAACTTCTGCAGGAGAAAGGAGCTCTTCCTTGAGTAGGCATGAGGCCAACAGAAGTGCCCAGTACTGAGGTTCCTCCTTGGATAACACCTGTGTCCGATTGTCGGTAATATAGCACAGGTTTCTTGGGTTAGAAGGTTCTTTTTTTCAGCAACGCCCATTCAAGCTGATTATATCAAATCAGCTTATAGGGTGTCTTCTAAATGGTGGTGGACTCTGGAAACATCTAACATCTAGCCCAAAGTTCCTTCCAGAGAACATGTGCCATCTTCCCCTTTGTTCCTGTGTCCTTCGATCCTGTGGTTGTGCACAATCTCACAAGTCTTTTGAGGAACTCAGAGCTTGAGCACAAGGTAATAAATAACTCAAGCAGGTGGGTGACATAAAACTCACTGAGTTTGTTAAAATAATATTGCCACAGTCCTTAAGCAACCCAAAGGCCTCGTATCAGGCTGTTACTTAGCTGGGTGGCATTTGGTACAAGCTGAGACAGAGGCTCACATCTACAGTGAGTTTATTGTTGGGTTTTCAGTATATTGTTTGTGTAAATTCCCCAGACCAGCTCTCCCTCCTGAAAAAGCCACATAGATCAAGTTTTATTCTGTTCCACGTAAAGTTCACATCTTTTACTGAAATGAGTCATGCTTTAACTGAGTTTGCTGTGAGGGAGGAAAGTGGGCTTTAAAATGTTACTCCTCCACCCTGCCTTAGTGACGTATAACAGGATTATTAGTATGCTTGGCAGCAGCTGCTTATTATTTTCACAGAACCTGGATATTTGTGAAAACAAGTAAGAAATTTGTTTTACTTGTGTTCAAGTGTAACTGTTCTTTCCTTTTTGATGGATTTGTCTTCTTTAAGGCTCACTGGCTACTGTAAAGGCAGATCCAGCTTATCTCCTTGGGGTTATTTTTCAGTCTGGGAAGAAGGGTGGCATTCTGTGACTTGTAGCTGAAAGAGGAAGAACAACTCTACCATTTTGTCAGTGGCCCGTGCATAGCTGGTACTGTCACACTAGAACACCTCTGGGCATTGACAGGTGAAAGTGCTTCAGAGGCCCATGGAACTCATGGTGTGGTGTCACTGTGCAGACACCAAATTTGGGTCCTCTATTTCTTTGTGCAGAGAGGTGAGAAGCCTTTTAGCTTATGGTAGAAGGAGCTACTCACTGTGTCCTTGTTACACATTTTTGAAGGAGCAGTCTCTGTATGCAGCAACTAAAGATGCCATAACCAGTTTTACTGCTCATTTTACCTGCAGAAGTTCATTGATGTCTCATGCAATAATGGTTAATTTGACTCTTCACACCACCATCCTTTTCTGCTTGTGTTCTGGATGTGTTGTTTTAAGATTTTTTGGGGGAGGGGAGACGGGATGTATAGAAGGGAACAGTGTGGTGGTTTGTTTATTTGTTTAAGGGGCTAAGCTCAAAATAGGAGGAGGGGCAGCCAACAGAAGAGGACCTTTTAGGATTTTATTTTTGGCAGTGGGTTTGTTTGCTTGACACGTAGGACCTTTCTTTCCTAGTTCTCTTGTTGCTGAGAGAGGAGAGAGTTACAGTTCTCTCCGGAGCTATGTATTACCTGTCTTTCTTAAACAGGGGCATCATCTGGTCTTGTTTGACAGAAAACCCGGGGTCTCTTACCCGTTACATTCCTAAACCCAGACTGGTAACTTTTATGGAGCTGGCAAAAGGATTAATTTTGATGCTAATGCTTTTGAAGGAAAATATGAGGCAAAGAGCTGTAATTAAATGACCACTAATGCTAGAAAGGACTTTACCTTTTAATGCTTATAATGAGTGAAATGAACTTCTGGTGACAACATGAATTTAATTATGTTTACTCCTCTACTTGATCTCTATTTAGCCATCGCTGACTCTGGGTTTACTGATAACTACCCACAGCAGCTGGCAGGCCGTGCCCAGCTGCCCCACGAGCAGACCCTTTGTTGTGTTTTGCAGATGCCCCGTTCGGGGGCACCCCGCCTGGCTACGCGTACGATGCTGACCGCGCCGAGGAGCAGAGGCGGCACCATGACATGATGCCCTACATCGACGACTCACCGTCCTCCTCACCCCACCTCAGCTCCAAGAGCCGTGGCAGCCGGGACACTCTGTCCTCAGGCTCTCTGGAATCCACAAAATCAGTGAGTCCTTCCTGCCTCTTTGGAGTCAGCGGAGCCTTGTAGGTTTGCACGGGGTGGATGGCGTTAACAGGGGACAGACGGGGACTGCCGGTGCTGTGGGGCATGTGGCCCTTCAGTCTACCTTGCTTTGCCTTTGCTTCAGGTTCAGTAGCATGACTATAGCGTGGAACGTAAGGAAAATTCCTATTTTTGTTATTACAATATTCTTGGGTAGTGGGTTGTCTGTGTGCCTTGGTGAAGAGCTATTTGGTCTGCTGTCTTCGCAGTCCAAAATGTCTTCATTTCAGCTTGGATTAATCTCTTTTGACCTTTTATTTCCTCAACCTTTTTTTTTTTTTTTAATCCCTTTGCAATAGATTGCAGAGCACTTGAATCCCAAGTTGCTGTTTCCCTGAATATCTTTGTCATTTGCAAACTTTTGGTTTCCCCAAGTCATTCATAAAAATGCTTAATAGCACAAAGCCAACTGTCACTTCCTTCCTCCTGTATTTCTAAGAAAGTGTGCCAAACAACCTGGTATTCCCACATTGTAAATAACACTTTGAAATCTCTCATCTAAGTGTATTAACTTACGTGTTGCCTTTATATTGTTCTTTCCTGTTAAATAAGATGTCATGAAAGATAATTAGGGATATTTTAGAGATATCAGTGTACATGTAAATCAACATGCTCACCATTATCAGGCAGTTTTACTTATCTTGCATCAAAAGTAAAGAGTCTGAGAAGTTCCACAAACCATCAGTGCTCAGTGTTCATTATACATGTCCTTCTACTCTTTATTGGTTACTGCTGAATCTCTGCTTACTCTTTCCAGGATGTCTTCTAAGTTAAGAATCCCTCCTGATACAGTGTCCCTGTTCTTTCTCATTTATAAAATCCATTGTCAAGATCTCTTAAAGCGTTATCAAGTACATATGTTGTTGATGTTTGCTTGATTTTATTTGACTGTAAAGGGTGGAATTTAGTTAGCTGCTTATGCTTTAGTCTATTAATTGTGAGATGCTTTTTTATCTCTCAAGATAAGAATTCTTGTGATGTGTAAGAGGCTTTTGAATGAAGAAATTATCATTACTAAATTAAAAAGGCTCCAAAACCATTTTAATATTGGCTTGAGATTTCCAGGTTATGTTTCTCAGGATGAAGGAAAATCACTGTGTGACTACACATGGCTGAGAGTTATCTTCAAAGAACCAGTTATGATAGTGCCTGTGACTGGAGGCCTGGAAGAGACACTGCCTAATATTTAATCTTGTTCTTTATTTGTTTCAATATTGCCTCATAAGCATTTAACAGTAGTTGAATTTAAAAGTTACTTTAATAATGCTTGAAGGCTACTTCTTCAAAAATAATTTTTAACATAAATCATTGCTTTCTTTTCTCTGTTTTTTCTTATGGCTTCCCAAAAGAAAGAGGTGTCCTGATAGAGATTCGACTTCTAATGATGAACTTCAACTGCTTTAGTTGATCCTGTTTGTAATCAGTCCAGGCAGTCCATGACAAGGAAGAAAGACTAATTTTAGCTAGGTATTTCCCAAGCAGTTAAACTTTCAGTCATCATGAGCTGTTAGATGGCTTTTGCTGTAGTTATGCTTGCAGCTATAGTGGAAAAGACATCAGTAACAAAAATAAGTGTCAAACACACTGTGCTGAGCCAAACATGTAAAACGTGTTGGATCAGAAATACCAGGACGTATTTTTGCACTAAACTTGATTAGCAGAAAACATGTTTTGTTTACCTGTGTTTGCTTTTGTAGTTGTCTTCTTGGCCTTTTACGTTTTCATTAGGTGCCTGCAGTTACTGATGAAAATTTTAGATTATTTGTGTGACCAGAGTCTGGAAGTCAAGTTAACTGTATGTAACAACACAGTGCATGTACTACATACACCGTGATAAAATGTTAAAGTTGTGAAGTCATTCAGAAGTCTTGAATCTTTATGATAACTTTGGATTACTCAGTCGTCCCATTTTTCTTGTGGACTCCTGCACTTTGCAGTGGATATAGTGAATGATACTCACCAGATTCAATATTTCATCTCTAGAGCTGTGTGTGCACCTTATTTATAGGACACTGCAAGCTCTAGTCTGGGTACAAAAGTATTCATTTCCATTAACTCCAAACACAGCTGGAATGCTACACACAGGTCTTAATTATCCTTGCAGTGTTCCTGTGAGATAAGAGGATGGTGTGTTCACTAACCACAGGTAATCAAGGCAGACAGGTTATAGAAGCATCTGCTAATTTTGGGTGCTTAATGTGAGGTGCGTAATGTTCTGCAAAACCAGGTTCTGACTTTTAACACAGCTTTCTCCACATTAAAGTAAAATTCCTTTAATTTCACTTGCAACCACGAGTTAACAGCACTCCAGTCAGGCATCCAGAAAATGGAAAGTTTTGCAAACAATGTATTTTGAATTCATTTTTTATAGATATAAATCTAAGTAATTCACTTAACAGCACACCGACATAGCAGCATTTTGGTGTGATGTTCATCTGCCTTATCCATGAGACCAACCTCCCTCTTGGGGATTGCATTGTTGCTAGCTGAATATTGAGGGCATTTTGCTTTGACTGATTTTATGGGGTTGCTCTGGGCTTTGTATTTTTCTGCCAGGTGTTTGACTGAGTTCTTCCATCTCCCTAGAGCACCTATAGCCTCTGGCTGGGTAGCACGTCAGGGTTCACCTGCTCTGTCCAGCCAGCACTGAGAAAGCGCAGAGTGCCAAAAGCAATGTCTCCTGCTCGAAGAGAGTGAAGGGAAACCTCCTGGACTACTTGTGGAGGGGCTTCCTGTTGTTCCCTCAGTGTGTAGGGCGGCCAGTTCTCAGTGTGTTCTGTGTTCCAAGAATTGAGGCTCGCAGTTGACTGTCAGAGGTTTGTGGTGTTTACTCTTTGTCATCTGGGCAGTGTTTTCTAATCCCTCCTACCACCTGTATCGTAGAAGCAGATGAGGAGATGCTGCCTGATCTGCCTCCAAACTGTGCCCCTTCAGCCACCTCTTGTGTATTCCCATTCCTCCTGTTCCCTGCACAAACTGTTGCTGTCCAAGGACAGCATTAGTTTTGTCCATGACCCAGAGAGGGAGAAGCAACACAGGCATTTGTAGTGTGGATCTCAGCAGCCCTCGACTTGTTACTTTTGTGCTAAGGAAGCCTTAACAAATGTTTGCATGGAGCAAGTTGGGTCAGACCCCTTCTTCTGGCTCTTCCAGAGTCTTGGGCTGGGCTGCTGCTGCGTGTCCTGCCATAAAACCAGTGCTTTTGCCAAACCTTGCTCTGAAGCAAGCCCAGACGGAAAGAGGAAAAAGGAGAAATTGGCTCAACTAATGCTTAAGTTGTTTGTTTATTTAACTTAAGTGATTTAATTTTCCCAAACCTTCTTTCTGTAACAGTTGAACTGTTGTGATTGAACTTTTCAGAAATTCTGGAAACCGCTCTTGGAAAATGTCAGCCCAAATGTTTGCCAAATAAGACAGTGTTGGTAGCTTCAGAAGGTGTCAGACTGTTAGTAAAAAATAGTGATAATTCACTCCCAGAAAGACAGAGAATGTGTCTGCCTTTCCCATACAGTGAGGGTGAAGAGTGGTGAAAATACCTGGACAAAGTTAGAGGACAGAGGGAGAACTTACTGCGGTATGCTTAGGCCAGAGGAAGGTGTTGGGACAGCTGGAAAGTCAGTGAGTGACACCCTTCAGTAGAGAAGAGTTACTGCCAGGAGTTTTGGAGTGGGTAGGTTCCAGCCTGGAGGCTACAGAAGGCTGGGAGAGGGCTGAAGCTTCACTCACCGTGATCCTATTGCTGCTACTGAGGAGGAGATTGCAGCCCTGGGGAGGGCAGGAATAAGAAAGCCATTCCAGGACCAACAGAGCCAGGCTCAGAGAAGTGGGTGCAGTACAGGAGGTGGAAAGGCAAAGCTCATTCCACCACCCCAGGAAATGAGGGGAGTCCCTTCTCAGGAGTTCATAAGATGAGTTTTTGATGAAATAGATCTCTCCAATTCTTGCATGTATCAAACCAAGGGAGGCAGGAGTGCTAAAGCTGAGCAGCTACCTGCTACTGTCCGTTCTGTTTGGAGGAGAAATTGGCAGGTACTTACAGACTTCCAGGCAGAATTTCTCTTTCCTTTTCTGCTGTGCATCCATGGCTGGTGCAGCAGTGGCAGCCATTGCCTTTCCTCAGATTAGATCCGTTTGTTCCTGCTGTCTGCCAGCTCAGGAAGAGCAGGGCTGTGGCAGAGCAGGTTGTGGATTTTGCTCCTAGCTTGGTCCCAAGGGGATCCAGAGAAGCTGACCTCTGAAACTACAGCAATAAATGGGATTACTGCTCTTCTTGGTGCTACTCTTGCTAGCTTGTCCTTCCCCCTCCAGCACTTCCAAATCATTCTCCTTTCCTCCTCTCACTATTTGAATTGGTTTGTTTTGTTTTACTGTCAGTTTCCACTCACCACCCCCAACAGATGCAGTTTTTCCTTTTTATTCTCCAATTCTTTGCTCCTTAAGGGCTCTGCCTGGATGTGCAGCCCTTCCTGAGGAGAGCTGGCACACCAGTACTGATGTTATAAATAATGCTGGCTCCTCTCCCTGCTCCTTCCCCTCCCCACATGGAGCATGATTGGCTTGATTACAGAATTTGCCCTGTTTAATATCACCACGACAATGAGACACCTCCAGCAGAAGCTTTCAAATATATTTACGCTTTAAAAATTGAACTGAATGTTTTTTCTCCTTTGTCAGCTTCTCTATGAGATTGTGTTCGAAGGCAAGGTTTCCCGTAAGGACAGCTCACATTCATTGCATGGTGTATGAACGCCCTGTACTAAAGGAAGAGTTAAAGTGCCTTTTATACGCCCACTTTGAATCCCTAATTCTCTTTACAGAGCTGTGCCAGCAGTAACCTTTTTGCAAAATCTTACGTGTTGTCGTTTCTAGATTCTTAATCTGTGCTCTTCTAACATTTGCAAGAAAACAATTATTGCTGTTAATTTAAACAAGAACCAGAAAGCCCTGAGTTCTTTAAACAGAGTCAGGAAGAGCTGAATCTGTCTAAACCTTGGAGCTGGTGAATGTCAGCCTTGCAGTAATTGAGGACAACATGTGATGCCAACCTGGTTAGTAAACTAAAGTACTTAGGCTGACAAGCTGTAAACACATTCAACCCAGCCGTGGCTCAGGGCCACTGTGTGTGCTCTGATATCTCCATAGCTTCCAAACCCCTCTCACTGGCCTTGGTTCAGGTTGCAAGATTGCACTTCTGGCTGTGACTCAATCTTTTGGTTTTTAAGTCTTTGGAATAGCAAAAAGCACTACCCAGTTGAGAAGAGAGGAGAACACCAGGATCTTACAGGTGTGAGATACCTGTGTAACTTACTGTAGCTTGCTTTCCACCTTCCTTGTTGTTTTGGGGGTTTTAAATGTAGTTCACGAGGAGTGGGAGCAATGCACTGATTTCTTACTTGCTTGTCAGATCTGGCTGGGTGCTGGGTCCTCACAGCTCCCATGGCAGGGAGACAGGAATGCTCTGGCTGCTGCCCTGGTACAGTCCTGAAAGATTTATTCTGAAACATGGGTAGAGAGGTAGCCAAAAGATGGAAGGGCAACGGAGGAAGGCTAGACATGGATGCTGGCATCAAAGAGGCAGGGACAGTCAGAGCATGAAATACTAGTCAGACTTGTACAAGTGGAAAACAGGCTAACCAAGCTGGGTAGGATGCATGGGATGGACTGCTGACCACCTGGCACTCCCTGCTGAGTGGTTAGAGTTTGCCAATACAGGCTGTTCCCACTTCCTGCTGGGAACATCCCATCTGCACTTTGGTAATAGGTGTATTTTCCCCATCTACTGTGGTCTGGTAGATGTGGTAGCAGCTCCTCCCCTTGCCACAAGCAGCTCAAAGATTTTAGACTGCTGCCTTCTTGGCAGGATAGGGGAGAGGAGTCCTCAGCTTTGGCAGGTCTCCCTGTACTGGTGGGGACCTTGATAGCGATGCCCAGGATGTTCCCTCTTAACTGTCCTGGCTGGAGTGCAGGACCGGAGGGGCAGCGAGGCTCCTGTAGTCACAATGTTGCTCTTTGTTTCCCTTCTGTGTCAGATAAGGGCAGAGCAGAAATGCCCTCGGCACTGGGCACATCACATCTTGCCTGCTGCGAGGGCAGGGTGGGAGCACAGCCCCGCAGTCTCTGCCTGCTCACTGCTGTCCTGTTCTGGGTGAGCAGGTGAGCCTGTTCCCAGGTCTGTAAGGGAAGAATGTTGTAGTACCAAATAATAAACTTACTCCTCTTCCTCCTGGTTTTGGCACCAAGTGAATTTCTGAGTCTTGGAGTACATTTCATAATAAGTATGACTTAAAAAGCACCCTGAGGCTGAAGGAGTGCAGCGGCTGTTTTCCAGATGTTCATCATGCTCTGTGCAGCCCCAGCTGCCATTGTGAGCAAAGGCCTCCCTCAGCAGGAGCTCTTGTCAGGACACAGCTCCTGGGAGGGAACAGGGGCAGCAGCACAATGCACACAGCAGCGCCCCGGTGCTGCATTGATCCTTGACACAGCGGGAGCAGGGGATCAGCCTTTCACATAGGAGGAAGCTGTATGTAAATCTGAGGTATTGCATTGGAGATCTTGTAATGTGCCCTGTGATTGTTGGATAAACTCCCCTGAGGGTTTCTTCAGCAATTGCTGTACAGAGCATAAAGCAGCCAGGCCCTGCCCTGTGTCCCGGCTGGCTGTGGCCAAGGCTGGACTTTCGCAAGCATCACACTTGGAAAAATGCTCCTATTAAGAAAGGGTTAGGACAAAACTGTGGACTTTGCACACTGCCCTTGTGGTAATGGCCAGGAAGGAAGGCCTGCAGTGTGTCCTGGGAGATGTTTGTCTCTGAAAGCACATCTCTTTTAACGGGAGGAAATTAACATTCTGGCAGAAAATGCTGTCTCCGTCAGCTGACAGTGCCCAGCAAGAACTGGCTTGTAAATTAAAGCTTTTACTTGTGAAGAGGAAAACTGTTCTCAGTGCTATAAGGAAAACTGTTGTGCCACTGTCGTGATGGGGAAGTTTAAGTCATTTAAATAACTTGTCATTGTGTGCTGCTCTTTACAGATGCTACAAACATACCCAGCTGGTTTTTAAATCCTCACCTCCTCCAAGAGAACCTGGTAAAGATAATTATAGTGCTGTGTCAATATTGACCAGTTACCTCATCCCCAGCAGTGGGCACTTTGGAGCACTGTTAGTTTTTCTCAATGCTTCTTTGTGTAGCTGCACTTTTTCTTTTGTAAGTGTTGTAAGAAGGCTTTGGAAACCAAGAGCAATTGTGTTTTTCTTGCACCAGGACTGCCACATCCCTTCCTCTTTGGATGAAGGCAATCTTTGTTAAACATCTTGGGGCTGCCTGTCTTGATTTTGTGTGTATACCATGCCTTACAAAATGGTCCATGAGCTGGACATCCAGGCACTCCTGGGACAGAAACCATAAGAAGTGGTCATGGCCTTGCTGAACATTTCTGTGACAGTCACATGGGTGCTCTGTAGATGCACAGTCTGGTACAGTGCTCATTTTACCATGTCGTTTGTCACTGGTATTTTTCTGAAATCTTCTGAACACTGACTGCTGAATTACAAATTTCTGCCTTCTTTGAAATGCCCTTTCAAGATCCCTAAAGGCACTGTGGTTCTTACTGAACATTACCAAAGGGTGGGATGCAAAGAGAAGTTCTTCTTTCCATGTAGAACCTAGTGTGTGTGTAAATCTTACTCATTTCCTTAGAACAGCTTCTGTCTGCCACTTTTATTTAAGAGGTGGTGGTGGTATTTGACACCTCACAAAACTTTTATGAAGTAGTTGCTGCAAGTCTTTTAGGCTAGAATACAGCTTGTGAAATTTAATGAAACTGCTCAAAAATCAGGATGGTTATTGATGAGACAGAATCCAGAAATATCTGGGAGCATGAGGATCTGTTTCTTTCTTTGTGCTGTGCGTGGGCTCAAAGTCACACTCAGGATGTGATAGTTCCTGCAAGCTGAACCTGTAGCCCAGGTACCTCATCTGTACATCTGCAGAGGACCCTAAGCTAAGTGGAGCTTTTCTGGGGGCAACTGTAGGGCTGTATATTCAGTCTAGTACTAGAGTGGAGTGTCCTGCTCTGATTCCTGATCCTCCCACTGTGAAATCAAATGCTGAAGATTCCTCTGGATATTAAGAGTAGGATGGAGCCCCAAAAAACCTACCCAAATCCCATGAAAAGTATGTACCCTTTCAGAGCCAACTTCTGACTCTATTCTTAGAGACATTTAACAACATAAAAAGGTTGCAAGAATTGTAAAATGCTATTTCTGTGAATGACAGAAATAAAAATAACTGGAATAAGACTGTAAAAGGGGGGTGTTTCTCATTATTTGTAACCTTCATTTCTTGACCAAAGTTTTCTAGAGTTTTTGGAAACACTCAGTTTCACTTTTTCAGGTAACAGTTTTGAGAGGAAGAATAATTGAAATTCAACAGAAGGGATTACTGCTTCTCTTAACACCTCATGCTAGTTTTCCCCATTAGCCCATGAGTGTATTTATGTGGGGTTTTTTTCCTCCCTCTCTTTCTTTGGTTGTTTTGGTTAAGAACTTCATGGAATCCCAAGAAGAAAATCAGCATGTGCATTCCAAGCCATGCTGATTATTCCATCCTCTCACTAAAAATAGACACTGTGAGAGCTGGCACTGAAAAATAATTTAGGGAATAGTAGGGAGTGGGAGGAAGAACAGCCCTGTGGAGCCAGGTCCGGCTGTGGCCGTGGTGTGTCCCTGCACACCTGGGGAGGTGCAGGGGAGTGATCCTGTCTGCTCACAGAAACACGGCTTGGGAGAGCTTCTGTGGGAGGAGGGACGGCATTGCACAGAGCAAGGACCCTAAGATTTGTTTAGGAGGATGAATTCTGAATTTTTAAGTTCCATGTTTTGAATTTTTGAAGAGATGTGGGCACCTAATTGAGGCACCACAGTTGGATGACTAAAGCTAACACCTGTAAATAATCTAAGTCGCATCAGTTGCTGGTAAATAAAAATTTCTTTAATGTTTTATGTTTGCATGTTTCTAGAAACAAGATGCTAAGCACGGGTGGATTTTTTTGTTTGGTTTTTAGTCTGAAAGTAAACTAAAAAACACAAGTATGCTCTGGGCAACTGAATGGTCTTTTACTCTCTATCCTCATTCTTGGGTCTTTTCTTACTCTGCCTGCAACCCCCTTCTTTATTTTTTAAAAATTTTTTTAAAAACAACTTTTTTTTGTTTTTTTAACAACTTCTTTGTAGAGTGAGCCAGACCTGGAGAAAGGCCTGGAGATGAGAAAATGGGTCCTGTCAGGAATCTTAGCCAGCGAGGAGACCTACCTGAGCCACCTGGAGGCCCTGCTGCTGGTAAGTGCTGGGGGCAGATGCCAGTTCAAACACTGGTACTTGAATTTTCACTGATACTTCCAGTGTTTTCCTGAGCTTCACATACCATGGCTTACAAGTTGCTGGGTGCAAAAGGTACCTGTTACTCCTCTTCTCCAGCAGAGAGAGAGGCTTAAAGGGAAGACTGGATATGGCACAGTTAGGGAGTTGTTAGTGTGGCAGTATCCAGGAGCTCTGTCTTTAAGTATCCTGTGCTAATTATTACACACGTTGCTGTACAATTGGACAGAGATTAAGGAAATGGAGTGCAAAGGGATTTTAATTGCAGCATTAATACCCAGGGAAAATCCACCTACCGGGATGGCTGATCCCCGTGAGAGAACTTGTTCATGTCTAACTTTCAGGAGTTGTGTGAATGCAAATATCACTTACTAATAGGATGAAAAATAACTCTATGGAGGGATGTGTTGCAGTGTGGCAAAGGTGAACGTGCATGGTTTACATGATAATGATTTCCTTCTTTCCTCATTTCAGCCTATGAAGCCTTTGAAAGCTGCTGCCACCACCTCGCAGCCCGTGCTGACCAGTCAGCAGATTGAGACAATATTCTTCAAAGTGCCTGAGCTCTATGAGATCCACAAAGAATTCTATGATGGGCTCTTTCCCCGAGTGCAGCAGTGGAGTCACCAGCAACGTGTTGGGGACCTCTTCCAAAAGTTGGTGAGTCAGCTGCCAGCACCAAAGGGTCTGGTACCCCAGTCCATCTCACAGGAGCTGGAGGTTCCCTTTGGTGACTGCACAGACCAAAGGGATCAAAGTCTGTGGCTGCAATGGATGTGAGGTTTCTCACCTTCTCACTTTACCACTGCAGTGGAGGCCCCACAGCAAAAAGTGGCTCTTCCATTGTCTTTAATTAAAGACTGCAGCAAGCTGTGGTGGTAAAATAAATACAGTGTCACATAAATGTTGAATCTCCAGGGTTTCTGCAGTGTCCTCAAAGCGTTTCCTTTAGAGGAAGATGGAAGAGGGGCACTATTACAAAGTGAACTTTTTAACGTGGACAGTGAGTGTTCCTCATTACTGTTGAACTCCCTCACACATCCTTCCTTCTCTCTCTGGTGCTTTGCTCTGCCTTGTGCTGATTTATGGCCATCACCTTTGGCTTTGCATTTGTGCCACCATCCTGGCCTTTCTGTTCCCCTTGCTGTTATGCTGATGCAGTCACCCTGCAGCTGAGAATCCTCCAAGCAACCTCAACAAAATCCTCTGAGTGCAGAACAGGACAAAGACATATACAGCATATTCCTGAGGCTGAATTAAAATTGCTGAGTTTCTGAGCCAGATGACAAATTGTTTGCATTCTAGGAGGTTTTTTTGGCCCCTTTAGCCTCTCCCCTAGCATGTGCAGAGAGCAGAGGATTAAAGGAGCTGTTTTTTCCTTTTTAGAAAAGAAAAGAAGCTCTGCATTCCTGAGGTGCCTCTGATTCTCAGGGTAGGAGTGACATTCCAGTGAGGGGTTTATTGGCTGGGGAGTGTGCTTTACCAGGGTCGATCAATTGTTAGCAGCTGTGCAGCCCAGCATCAGCCCCATCCCCTATGGAGCAGGGGGAGCTGGCCTGGAAGATGATGTTTTCTGTACATGCCAGCAGCTCAAGATGAAAATACAGGAATCTGCTTTTCACTGCCAGCATGTTTTAGCCAGGAGGGGTCAAGTTGGTGCCTTGGTGAATAGTTCATGGTATGCAATTTGAGCAGCTGGTTTGAGAGGACAAACCCAGCTGCTGCAGGGTGCTGAAGCAGACACAGAAGGCTGCTGGAAGCGGCAGCCTCACAAGCTGCACTGGACGTGTGGTGCAGCAATGGCAGTGGCACTAATTGGAGAAGACCTAAACATATTCCTTGACAGGGCAGCGCTCTACTCACTGTGCAGCTACTTCAGGCTTTTGTTTCGCACCATTTCTTGCTGCTGGCTGATCTCGGGTGCAGGAGTTCAGCCCTTCCAGCACTCTGCTCTTATGTTCCCCTGATTTTTCTGTATTTGTGACAGAATTGTTGAATTTTCTGGATTAGCATCAGAAACAAAGGAACAAATTGCCCTAGTGCAGGAGGCTTTGAACTGGCACAGCAGTTTTGGTTTCGGGTGGTTTGGTACAGCATTGGTGGGATTTGCAAACTCTTTGCTGGATGTGAGATAAAGCTAATAATTCTTGGCAGGCACTGGGAAGCAGCTAGATGAGAGAGACAGCAAGAACATCAGGCATTATAAGGCATCTATACTGGATGTGCATCAGATCTTTTGGAGCAGACTGTTTACTCGTGGTCATGTCATGCAGTCTGGTGATAAACACTGAAATACTTGTTATTATCCAGATGTCCCTGGGGACATTAATTTTCTGTACTCTCACACAAAAACCAGCACAGTAGATTGAAGTTACAGATAGTGGATGCAAAGAGTTTTAGAATTTCATGTGTTCTGGCACAAAGTACAATCTATTTGCAACATCAAATTGACTGTTATTACACCTTTTCCTGTTGAGGAAAAGAAAAGATGCCAGGCATGTGGGAGTGAAATACGCTTCTCATTTTTGGGGAATATATTGTACATATTTTTTTATAGCTAGAAAGGAAACTCTTTAGAGCTGTTTTTAGAAATGAAGGAATATTTAGCAAACATCCTCACTGATGGGCTTCAGAAATAGAAAAAAAATTATCCAAAAGCCAGCTATTTCTACCAACTCTTGTTTCATTTTCAGTGTGTTCTTTTTAATTGAAAACCAGAAAAATTAAACCAGCATGAAAATGGTGTGTGAGAATTTTTGCTTTGATTGGAAGATCAGTTTTTAATGAAAAAGATGTCTTTGTGATGGCACATTCAGAGAGGAAAATGAAAGCTTAGAAAGACTGTTCAGGAGTAGCAGGAAATTAAAGAAATGCATGGGAATGGAGAAACTCTACAGCTCTCCGTGTTAGCTGGCATCATCCACATCTGAAGGTAATAAGCCCTGCAAATGGTCAGTAATTCTGACAACAGCATCTTCACAGGATTGTGCCCAGTGGCGAATACAGATTTCATTCTCTCCACGCTGCTGGGGTCATGGAATGAGGGTTGAGATTGGTTTCTAGTCTTTCAGTAAAATGTGACCTAGGAAACAGCTCACTGTTTCTCAGCCTCTGTCAGCTAAGTTTGTGCAGGGAATGTTGTCCTGAGAGTGGCTTTTTCTCTTCCATCACCCCTTGCACAAAGCTCCCCAGAGGATGGGGAGCACAGTGGTTATGAGCAGGAGAGGAAGGAGCACTGGCTGTGGGCAAGTTCCCAGCTGTGCCTCTTGCACGTCTCGGGCAGAAGGCTCAGGGAAGGTGCAGAAGTGACGAGGTGAGTGCAGCCCTCCTGGCAGCGTCTCCTCACTGCACCCTTGGCTGCTGCCCGGCCCTTGCAGGCTCAAGCTGCTGAGGTGTTCCCAGCCCAGCCTGGCAGCTCCGCAGCACAAAGCCAGCTCTGCACTCCAGACAAGCTTGGAGGCTACCCAGGGATTTCCCAGGCTGGATCTTGTGTTCTCTGGCATGAATATGGCTGCAGTTCCTAAGTCAGCAAACAGGATCAGTGCTAAAGACTCTGTGATAATAATGACTTATTACTGCACTCTGAGGCCTGTTTCATCCTCTTCTGGACCAATTCCATATTCCTGCTGCTGAAAAAACTGCCATTTTCTGTCACCTAATGCCCCAGTCACTGCCATCCAAACAGATTGTGCTCTGGATCTCTCTTCTGTATTTTCAGCACTCTGCTGCCCTTATAATGATGTTCACTAATGCAGATATGGGTAATATCTGGGCTTGATTTAGTATATCCATCATGCAAAAGCCAACAAGTAGCTTACTGGGGTCACATTTGTGCTGTTGGGCCGAATTGTTCCTCTGTGATTCATGTGTTGTGGCAAAAAGCCAGCAGCTCCAGTTACATCAATGAGCTGCAATATTAATAGATACTAATCTGGCAGTTCAGAAGGGAAAAATAGATGTCAGTAATAAGGATGTGTCATTCTCGTAGGCTTTCACATCCTTCACAAGTAAACTTGTTCAGCACAGGGTGGAACTGGGTGCATGGGGGAACCAATGCTGTTTAGACCAAATTGACAGGTCAGAGAGGTCGTTCTGGGCCTGCTCAGCATTCCCTGCAGTTCTTTGGTGTGAAGGAGCATGGCCTGACCATTAGATACTGAGGTTGGCCATCCCAAACTGCCTTCCTCCCCAGCATTTATTCGATTTTGTTTTGCTTCCTGCAGGCCAGCCAGCTGGGAGTGTACCGGGCCTTTGTGGATAACTATGAAGTTGCTATGGAGACAGCAGAGAAATGCTGCCAAGCCAATGCTCAGTTTGCTGAAATCTCTGAGGTAATGTCACGGTGTTCAGACACACGAGTGTCTGGGTCTGACTAATACCCTGCCATGTCATTCCTGTCTATTCTCCAAGTACCTCTGCAGCCCTGACTTCTGGAGGAGTTGTGAGCTCTCACAGGCTCCCTGCTTCAGCTCCTCTTCTTACACTGATTTGTACCTTGGGCTGGGCACAGACACAGCCTTTGTGTGCTGTCCCCACCCAGGGAATCTGGTAAAAGCTGGCATTGCATTGAACTTCTCCAGCTCTGTGCCACCTTCTTGCATTTCTAGAAGGGAAAGCTGTATGTGAGTTTCTCAAATGTTTCTCTTGATAATGATGACTCTGGCTGTGGTGTAAAAGCCATCCTTAATGGCTTGCCCTGTGGCTGTCAGTGGAATTGCAGGCTTCACTAGCGTGGAGAAGAGAGGCAAGTGTGTCAACCATAAATCTATAATATTATTCTTTGGTCTACTTTGATTTCCTCCATCAGATGAATACCTGGGTCAAAGCATTTTGAATACTTTTTCAGCTTCCCAGACCACCAGCTTTCCCTGCAGTGCAGGGTCTCATTGACTCTTTCTAATGCAGTGATTGTTTCTTGAAGAACTCAGTTGCCAAGAAAACATGAATTTCATATGTGTCTCCTTAAAAACAACCAGATAAATAATCAGGGATGAATAATACGAGGGGCATTAAGTCCTCTGAGAAAACTCCTGAAAACATTCCATATCTCATGTCCCTTGATACTTTTATGATAAAGAGGTAAAATATGATCCCTCAGTTTTGCTGTTTCTGAAGAACAATTCTGAAATCATGCCAGTATCTACTGTATTTGGAATGATGGTGATGATAGTTTTGCCTTTGTGTCCTGGTGAGGATTTTGGAGCTGAGTACATTAATGCATGTCATGGCCCACGGCAAAGAGCAGAGTCACAGACAGTGTTCCTTTGCTGCTGTGAAAGAACTGACTTGTCCAAGGTCACCCAGCTCTGAGTACAGGAATAAGAGGTATAACCTGGGGGTACTGAATCCCAATCCTCTACTTTATTTATTGCTGCTGGGACAGTGGCTGTGTCCTTATGGACTTCTTTCTTCTGCAGGTGATTTAAAAACTCCCCCATCCCTGTTGCTGTAGGTGGTTCTCTGCTTTGCTACATCTCTATTGACAGGTGCTCCTAAGAACATTGCTTAATATTTGAGATGTGTGGGTGCCTGTGACATGGCAGTGGTAGATTTACCAAGAAGAAAAGCACATTTTTCCATCACTGTCTTGAACTCTGTGTGATAGGGCTGTCCTCCTTTCACACTTAGGCCCTCACCTGGAGGAGCAGATAGTCTGTTGTGTTCCCATGTGATGTTTCAAGGTGATTGACCATCTGCTACGTGGGTTTTCTTTTTCTTTTAGAATCTAAAAGCCAGAAGCACAAAGGAATCTAAAGATCAGACGACGAAAAATTCCTTGGAAAGTGAGTGATCCATGCAGAGGAGACTGGTCTGTCAGGACTGTGTGGAGGCTGTTGCCAAACCTCCACTCTCCCTTTTTCTTTTTGAATGGTGGAAGGCTGTGGAGTCTGCTGGTTCTACCTGGGGAGTCAGTTCCCTTTTGCTAAGTAGCAGAGCTCATGCAGAGTAGGCTGCATGCATGGGGAGGTGCCTCCTGGCTTCAAACCTCATCAGTGCCTTTGGGCAAAGCGAGCCCAACCACAGGGCTGCTGTGATTTTAGGAGAACATCTGCTACCCAGTGATAGCACAAACACAAGCCCAGCAGTGATGGTTTTGTGGGGGCATTTAGAGAGCCTGGTCAAGATGAGGTTCCATGGTGCTTGTGTTTATGCACGTGAGTAGAAGACAGCCCATGTTAGAAGCAGCTTCCATACTCACTCTTCCTTATATTCTTGCTGCTTCTTTTTCACAGCTCTGTTGTACAAGCCAGTGGATCGAGTGACTCGCAGCACACTTGTCTTGCATGTAAGTATCTGAAGGGTAGTTTTCAAACTTTAGACCCCTTTCCTATTTTCTTTGACCTTGAAATTTTCCATGGAACTGCAGGACTGCAAAAATAAACCTGTTGTGCTGCATAAGAGCCTCTTCTCTTTATACTAAGGAGATGGAGTCCATGGGTAGGATGCTGCTGTCTCTTCAGTGGCGTCACCAAGAAGTGCAGAGTATTATTATCTTCTAGAGATAAAGCCTTGCTCTAATCTATATAAAGAAGCTGGGGTATCTTGTCCTAGAGCTCTAGTTAGGGGCCCTCGAGCCCTTCTGCTCTCCAATGCTGCTCATGGTTATGTTCTCTGTGTTCCTGCTGTCAGGATTTGCTCAAGCACACTCCAGTGAGCCACCCGGACCATCCGCTGCTGCAGGATGCTCTGCGGATCTCACAGAACTTCCTCTCCAGCATCAACGAGGAGATCACTCCTCGCCGGCAGTCCATGACTGTAAAGAAAGGGGAGGTGAGTCCTCCTGCTCCCGTTATTTTCTCAGTTTCTAAATACTGGTTATGTCTTTTCTGTAGAACTGACTAGGAAGTTATGCTGTTAATCTCTTTGTTGCTAAGATACGGTTTATGCAGTGTCCTTGTTCTCTAAAGGATGTGGTACAGCTCCCTCTGTTTTCTGTTCAGAAAAGAGTTTGGGAACTGACAGGAAAAGTATGATTAGAGTTTTGTCCTTAGCATTGTTATAATCATTTGTCATACATAATTTCTATGATGCACGTTGCTATGCAGTAAATGGATTTGTATTTTACCTGCAAACTGAAACCAAATGGGAAGCGTGGGAGGAGAAAAAGGTGACTGCATCAGAAGTCATGAAAGATTAGGAAAAGCTGTTTTTCAGAATCTTCATTCTCACCATAAAATTAATTGTCTGCATCCTTATTTCTAAAGGAGATTGTTGTAAATGTGACTGGAAAGCAAAACAAATGGAACAGATTGGGAAACCCAGGGAGGTGATTGAGTCCTAAGAGTGTAATACAACGCTTCTCAGCTCTGTTAGGAGCTGGACTGCACCCAGAAAGGTCCAAGAGGTGCAGATTCTTCACCTGCATGCAGTGTTGTGCAAGGATGTCACAGGGCTACACTCCTTGATGGAGTCCTGCGTTCCTCAATGGCTTGATTCAGGTGCCTCATAATCCTGTTAGAAAGGGGTTCAGTCCCTTCTGATGAAGAAAGGCCAGAACAGGCAGAAGTGTTGAGAGAGAGAAGGATGTAGGAGATTGGACAAAGAGGGGTGCAGCTCAGTTAGTAAATGCATAAGAGGAATTGTGGCAGCATTCCAGACACAGGCTGATCAACAGTGACCCAAATTATCCTGTACAAAAACATCTCTTACAAAGCCCAGAAGATTGTTAAGATACCATGAACCTTCATGATTTATTCCCAAATCCTGACAGCTAAACATGCTTGCTTTTAGCTGTTAAACTGATTTTCAGCTGACAAAAGATTTGCTGGAAGCTGCAGTACTGGGAATTTGGTGCACTTTGTCCTGCAAGTCTTGCTCATTGTCTCATTTTGTCAACTGAGGACGTTTGCAGCTAGAAAAGAAGAGGAGGGGCTGAGCAATTGGAGGCTGAGGTAGAAGCTCAGACATCAGTCACCAGTGCCTCAGTGATGGTGGATGGCCTCGTTAAAGTGGCTGCTGATTGAGTCATAGCAGAAAGCCAGGTTAGAATGCCCCTCACAGGGGAGGGAGCATTTTGTGTTCTCTGCTTGTCTGTCAGCATCTCAATGAGGGATGCAGGCTTTGGAAAGTGTCATGCAGAATCCTAATGAGGTGCCAGAGCCCAGTCAGAGGGGCAGGCTCAGGAGGATCATGCTGGTGATGGCTTTTTGGAGCGGTGTGTTCGTCAGATCTTGGAAAGTAGGAAGGGGAGGCATGGCAGGATGGGGCTCAGCAGGCCTGTTCACACTCTCACTGCTCCTGCAGTGACTGCAGGTATGATGTAGGGAGGGAGCACGAGGACGTACCAGAGGAGAGGGCTGTGAGTGTGCTGGGGGGACTGGGAACCCTTTGTGCCCTCCCTCAGTGCACACAGCTTTTACTGAGCCCGGGGAAGAAAAGGTCTTGCCTTCCGCTCTGGGAATCTGACTATGAATATTTTCTTTAGTCATTTGGCACCAATATCTCACTTTTATCAAAGCAGTAGTACCCCAGTTGAACCCCTTTGTGTCCTGAGAGTAGGTATGTTCACTCTCCATGTAGTAATCCAGAGACACAAATCTGCTCCCAGCTACTCTGTGTGGGTTAGTGATGGCTGTTCCTTCCTACAAGCTGCTCAGCTTGGGGTCATAGCTGGGTTTTGTTTATGCCTGTAAATCTTTCCTTTTCTACTTATCCTTTCCTCCCACTCGCCTTGCTGGTGCTTCCCCTGGGGTGACAGGACAGTGTGTGGATTGCATCTCCTAATTGACTGCTCTCAATGCATAATGCATTTTTTATTTTAATGAATCACCAGCTTGCTTTGATGGCTTTTTTCATTATTTGTCTTCCTCCCATTGAAATTTCCTTGGTGGAAAGGAATGATGGTAAAACAGCCTTTTCCCCTCATGTATTGCTTAGGTGCTGATCTCAGTTATCTTTTTTCCCCAGTCCTTGCCTTTTATGTGGAATATTTTTCCCTTTGAGTGCGTTGTGGGGAGGAATCAAATCTCCTTTGCCAGCCTCTTGCTCCAGCTCTTTTTTTCAGGATTGCTTTGAACTGGGGAAAGCAGCCAGTTGTTAATCTCCCTAGTGACAGGCTGCTGAGGAGGGGAGTGCAGGTCAGGAGAGAGTACAGGCTCATCAGCACAGTGTTCTCTTCTGCAGAGGTGATTCCGTGCTTTGGGAGCAGTGACTCAGCCTGACCTGCCTGCCGGCTCCCTGCGTGGTGCCACGTGCCCATCCTGCACTCCAGCCCCCTGGTTCTGCTGGGCGCTATAGGCTTTGTTCTAATCTAGACCTATGCATAGGAACTGGAAGGTTTCTGTCATGTGGTTTAATTTGCTGGGCTGGATGAGTATTTTAGGTAGTGCAAAGAGATGGGAACAAAGGGACTAAAATCCCTCACCAAAGGGACAGAAAGAGCTGCAGCAGGGAAGGCAGTATTGGTGGATGGAGCCTGTGAAGAGACAGTTTGGTCCTTACTGACTGTAGCAGACTTGTCTGCTGAGGGCCAGTGTACAGAGGACTCAGGAGAGCCCCAGCCCCAGCCTGGCAACACAGGGGAGGCAGGGGGGCTTCTCTGGCCTTTTGGGTCTGTTTCCATTCAGCTTGATCCACTGCATTCTCTTGTTCCCTTCTTCTCTTCCCATCTTAGTACTTTCCTAATTTTACCTTTTTGTACTGTTTTTTAATGAATTATCTACAGGTATCCCCTTTATTAACCCTCTAAATAACCAAGCAAATGCATGGAGGGGAAGGGGTCTTAGTAGCCCTGTACTTTGTGGCTTGGAATGTGGGTGGTGGGGATTCACCCACCCCTTGGGACCGTGGAACAGGCATCTTCCTTGTCACTGCTGATCCTTCTGCACCGCCATTGTCTTGATTTAAACAGGGAATGAGGTTAAGGTTCTACTAGGGACGCTGCCTTGGGGAAGACTGAAAACAAATGCTTTGAGATGACGGATGTGCCACTGTTATGTGCAGAAGGAGGGCAGTAATGACCTTCTCTAGTCTTATTAACAGAGCAGCTCCAGGTACTGCGTGTTGGGTTTTTTTCAGCTAAGCGCAGATACAAATGACTGTAGTGCTTGTGTCTTTCCCTGCCAGAAGTAAAGGCTGGTGTTTCCAGCTAATTCAATCCATTTGTGCAAAGCAGGAATTAATGAAACTGCAAAAAATTGCAGAGTTCCCTCAGGAGGTGGTGGTTCCTTTCTTGACTGCTGCTCTTCTCATGCTCTTTGCAGAGTGTTGTTCCAGGGCAGTTCTGACCAACCTGAGTGTGGTGGCTGCCACTCTGCCTTGACCTGGCCATGCACTCTCGCTCTCTCTGAAGTGTTCCTACTGGTGTTTGTGTGATCCCACAGTGGCATGGAGGAATGGCACCTGGAGTTTGGGTCCTTGCTGGCTGACTGGCTTTGTGTCTGGTCTCAGCACCAGTCCAGACACAAGGGAGCTGACAGGCAGCTTTTTCTGGGATCAAGCCCAGTAGATCACATTGCAGATCAGCTTGTGCTATGGTACACCTTTGCCCTTGCCCTGGAGAGAAGAGGCTGCTTGGCAAGCTGCTCTACTGTTTCTAAACGTGGTTTTAAACAGCAGTCGAGGGACTGGGTATCATTGCCTTAGGCTTCTGTTTGACTTCGTAGAGATCAAGTGTGCTAGAGAAGGGAAGGGACAAAGGACATGTGCAAGGGAGCAGAAGTGCAAACTGAAGCCTTTGAAAAGCTGGAAGCGAAGCTTAGACACAGCCATGCACAGCGTGGGGCCTGGTGCCTACTGCTCCTGGAGGCCTTGGGCAGATGTTGGCAATAGAGCACTCAGAAATTATCTTGGCCTGCTTCACACTCTGTCTTACAGCTGGAGCCAGAGAGCTCCTGGTGACAGGAGCTTTGGGAAGAAGAAAGAGGCTATTAAAATGCTCAAAGAGCAGCCAGTTTAACTCCCTAGGCAGAGTATCCTTTTTTTTTTTTTTTGCAGTGCTGGTCTTGCAACACACGCACACACACGAGGAATCATTTTCTTCCTACGCTCTGCAGAAAGCCAAACCACCTCTTCCTCACTGACATGTGCCAATACCCATCTCCTGGTTTTCCCCTCCTCCCTCTGCCTCACACATGTCCCAGCCCTTGCCGGGACTCTCACCCACGCACGCTGCAGGCCTCTGCTGTCACCACATCGGATGAGCTCTTTCCTCGGCACACAAACGGGGAGATGGCCTTTTGTACAGCTGTGGGTCTGGTTGAGGAGGTTTTTCAATTCAACTTTTTGTAATGTGTCTCAGACAAGCTGGCCACACTTCCTGGAGTTAATCAGTCTGTGACAGCAGCAGGATTTATCATATGCAAACAGCACAAAAACACCGTAGGATGAGTAGATGAGCACACAGGTAGTCGTGAGCTTGGTAGCAGAGGAGGGGAAGATGCTCAGTGACAGAGGTAAGAGGAGGAGGAGGACAGCAATAGGCAACCCAAAGAGGATAACCAAGTACTGGAAAAGGTACCGGGAGAGCTCTTTTGTTCAGGGCACTGAGGTGGGTGGGAGAAGAAGCAGATGAAAACATGCAAAGAAAATCAGGGCCTGTAAAAGAGACTTGGAACCTATATTGCACCAGTACAGGAGCTTTGTAAGAACCACGGAAAGTATCAGCACAGGCCTTGTGTGAGAGATTAAAGATGATCCTAATTCACTATGATACAAAACTGGGACTTTTCCCCCACACATCCTTCTGTAGCTGAGCTGAGCTCATGTGCTCGACACCTGACAGTCTTGGGGGCTGTCTGTGGAAGAGAGGGAGTCACTCTGCCACTCTCCTGCCGCTGCCTCCCTATCACCCTAATCTTATGTTCTCTTGGATGTTTATTTGGTGTTTCTGTAGTCTGTGTCATTTCAGGGTGTTTTAGGAAACCTTCAGCACCTTTGGTAACCTTAACAAGCAGAGTAACTCTGGGAACAAGGTAGAGAGATGGTTTCCCACACATGAGCTATTGTATGTTGTGTACAGCAGGTTCACCCAGCCAAAAGAGCTTGTGTTTCACAAGACCCTGTTTAACAGGAGGCCACCAAAGGAATAGCTGTTGGTGGCCCTGGGTGAGAGGAGTTGACCAAAGTGTTGGTTCCAAAACTGCAGAGCTGAGGTGGCACAGCCTCTGAGTGGCACAGGCTGTGACTGAGGGAGCTGCTGGCTCCCCCAGGGGGGGAGAGGATGCTCTGACTCATGTCAGGAGGTCCAGGAAGGTGCCCTTTGCTCCCACACTGCGGGGTTTGGCAGGGATCTGGTAAGCCATTGGGAAATCCTTTTATTGTTTCCCTCTGACCTGCTGAACCTCCCACCAAGATGACTCATTTGCAGCAAAGGATGTGCCCCTTTGCTGGAAGTGCCCCTCCTCAGCCCCACGGATGCTGAGCAGCCTGGGGCATGCCTGTTGTGCCCAGCCCTAAAGAAAGTCCTCTTTTCCAAGAAAAGCTGGTAGTGAGAAGAGATTTCCTGACTTGATCCACAAATGTTTTCTCCTGTACCCTCCTCCCCAGATGCTTGGTTGCTCTTGTGGCAGTTCACTTCTGCTGCTTGCTGGAGGGAGACCTTCCCAGCTAGTTCCTGTGAGCAAGAAAATATGAAGAATGAAAGGTCTGGGAAGCTCAGTGTTTCCCTCTGACTGACTGGAATATATCTCTTTCACCTCTTCCCTTCTTTTCCAGCCAAACTTAGGAAGTACAGGCTTGTTCTTTTCCACCCAGCTCTCTTTGTGGGACTTTTTGCTGCCTCAGGGTTCCACTGTGTCTATGTCAGTCAGAGGGTTTGGTTCCCAGGAGTGCTAACCCAAATAAACTCAGGGTGACCCAGTGCCACCTGAGCCCCAGGTGGGAACTGTGAAGGTTGTTGAGTCATTTGGCATGGGATGGCTGAGCTTTCTGCTCGGGATCTGGGGAGATGTGCTCTTGGCAGTGGGCTGGGCTGAAGCCCTGGCTCATCTCACACACTGCCGGTGCCTGGCAGAGGTGGACAGGTCAGGTCAGGACTGTGCCATGTCCCTGCCAGGCAGGGAAAGGACAGTGCCGCATCCTGCTGGGTAGCAGAGATGAGTAAGCTGTGAGAACATCTTTACACCTACAAACAATGAGCAGAGGTTGAGCTGGCAGCAAGCAGCTATTCTCATTGCCCCAGAGGAGCTGAGCTGATTTGCAGTGTAATTAATATGCATCAGATCTAGAAACCTGAGATCAGGGTTTTGGCTTGCTCAGAAAATGTCTTTCCCTGCTTATTATTGCTCCCAAATGAAATTCTTTGCAGGAGTGGAGAGTGTTCTTGCTACTGACAACATACCTCCTCCTCCTGTTTGTTTATTTTCAAAGCTCAGTGTTTCTAGTTTCCTACCTGGGGTTTGCTCTCCAGGCAGGAGGGAAAGGCATGTTCAAGTGCCCATCAGCAGCAAAGGCATTAGTGCAGGCAGGAGATCTCTCCAAAACCACCAAGGAGAAGCCAGGAGGATCACACCCACCTAAAAATAAACCCTAACATATGTACAGGCCTTTCTGAGCTGAATCACTGCTGGATGCCAGATCTCCCCAGAGTCCTGCCTAGAGATGGTGCAACTGTCTGCCAGGGAGCAGCCTTGCTCCCTGCAGCTATGGGAAAGGTGCAGCTTTTGCTGCTCTGCTCACAGATTTCCAGGACCTTTGTGTAGTGGAAGGCAGCACCAGGATGAGCTGCTGACACTGCTCCATGTGCTTTCACAGGTAGCTGTGGTGCCTGTGCAGCTGCAGACAGGACAATGCAGGCTCCTAGTCCCTGTCAGGAAGTGTAGGGTGCTGTGGGACCGACTGTGGAAACAAGATTTATGTCTGCAAGGGCATTTCTTTGCCATGTGTTCCTTGCCATGATGCCTGCTGGGCTCAGGACTGATGTGGTTTGTTTTCATTTTGGAGAGCCAAGATGGGAAGAATGGTAGGCGGAAGGAGAGGCAGCGTGGGGCTTCGCACTCTCACACCCTCAGCAGGGAATGCGTTCAGGGCTTGTTAAGTCATGCAGCAAACAGAACCCAGGGGCATCACCTGAGAAAGCTGAGGCATCACTTCTGGTGTAGGTATCCTGACCTTGCCTGGGGAGCTGCTCTCATGGTGCTGCCCCGTGGAGATCCTTCCGTGGGTATGTTCCCAGTGGGGGCATCATGGCCATGGGGCAGGCCAGCAGGGACTCAGGAGCGAGTCCTGAGTGTGGGGCTGGGCAAGGCTGGCAGCAAGGCAGCTGGGGAGGTGCTGGTTAGCCCTGGCCAGGCTAACCTCCCATCTCCAGCCACAGCACTGTCTAGGCAGATGGGGGATGTGTGACACATCTCTTAGTGTTGTCAGAGGAGCATCCTCTTAGCTGGAATAACAAAGGAAGTACAGGTCAGGGAAGAGTTCCTTAGCATACCTTAGCGTGTGTGGGGATGGTTCCTGCTTGTACTGGCTGTGAAGTGGGGCAACACTGGCAGCTCTACGTATTGATGGAAATCAAACTTGCCCAGAGTTGAATGCCCTGACTTCTGTTTGAAAATCAGTGGGAGGTATCTGTTCCAGGTGTGCACTTGAGTGCTGCTGCTCCTGATGGCAGAGTGGAGGACCTGAGCACAGAGCGGGGCATGAAACTCCTGATGTGGTCACTGCAGCCAGCACACAGCCACCTACTTGCCAACATTCTAGCCTTTTGGCCTTTTAACTATGGAGTCCCCCCATAAGGGAATTAGGAAAGCAGTGCTTCTGCCTACCAGTGTCTGCCCCTTCTTTAGGAGGTTGTAAAACTCCCTGGAATTAGAAGCAGGATTAAAGGTGTCAGAGTTGTGCAGCTTCTTTGCATCTTCTAGGTCTGGGTAATCTTTATATGATATATAAAGATTTCAATAGGCATGTGGTGGGGATACATCCAGATGGTCCTATTAAAAAGCGCAGGCTGATAAGGGACTCCTGAGATGTTTGCCAGATACACGTGTTCAGGAATTATCCCTTAACAGCACTTGTAATGGAGAAGCAGCAGTGGTGTTCAGCTGTTAATGTTGACAAAGTCATGCTGGGAATGGGAGAGGAGGGGGTCGAGGAGGGGTTTGCTCTCCCTGCTGGGGAGGCTGAAGCTGATGCAGAGGCTGGGAAGTGACTCGGAGAAGTGACTCTGGGAGAAGTGGTGTGTGCTGCTCTCTGCTGGCTCGGGAGGGGACGAGCTGCTGGCAGGGGTTCAGGGTTTGTGATACCAAGGAGCTGGGCAGTGACTCACAACAAATTACACTTGGGCTTGGGAACAGGTGATGGAGAGAAGCCTGAAGTCTGACCCAGCACTAAGTAGGGAAGAAGATGCATGGCCCTTTCTGCCTCTGGGAGAGAGGGCTGCAGCAGGGAGCAGAGTTGACAACAAAGAATATTTAATAGGATTTTTTATTTTCCTGAATCAGACAAATTTACTGAATTTGCTCTGGTAGGAGTCATGTCTACTTACTGTGTTGCCCCAGTGCCCAATTTGGAACTCTTATTACACTGAAACGTTTTTCCTGTTTTTTTCCCCAGCACCGACAGCTGCTGAAGGACAGTTTCATGGTGGAGCTGGTGGAGGGGGCTCGCAAGCTACGTCATGTCTTTCTTTTTACTGATCTCTTCCTGTGTGCCAAGCTCAAGAAGCAGATTGGAGGGTGAGGTTTTCGTTTTGGACTTTGTGCTTTGCCCCTCAGCTGCAACAGAATCCTGGCTTTAGCCAGCAGTTTTAGTTGCAGGTGGATATCCCAGACCTGGGTAACCATAATCCACAAGATGTAGTTAGACAAGGAATGATCAGCAAGGTGGGAATGTTTACTGTATGAGATCCTAAGTCCCAACCCCTAAGGAAAGGTTAATTCCTTCAATCCCTGCCCTGAGCCTACCTAGGAAGGTGGGATATGCTGTAACTGCTGGTACTCTGGACAAACATCATTCATTTTTCTATTTCCCCTTTCTTTTAATAGGTGACATTCTTCACTTTCTTTTATTATTAAGGTTGTTAATTTTGGCTTTGGAGCTACAGCCCATTACCAGTTTTACAGAAAAATGGCAAAGGTGCAGTGATAGGCCATGTGTCAACCCCAAAGTGCAACTATAAAAATAGTTTTGTTGACCTTTTTCACAAATAAGGGGGGAGGAACCATTACCAATGTACTTGCCTGAAATGGGGCTTCTCTTCATTTGGTAAACATTCTTCTTAGGGAGACCTCTCATCTTCTTGCCCTCCTCAAGCAAAAGGTTATGCCTGTCCTTTCCAAAGCACATGCTTGTGTGGAATGAACCTTCAAAGGAGTGGGACATTCCCAAGAGTGGATGTTCCTGACAGTAGAGGTGAAGAGGGAGTAAATGACATAAGACATAAAAAAAATGAGCTGCTTGTCCTGGTAAAATCCCTGGAGAATGGCACCTCTGAGTTGTAGTTTCCCTCCCCTGGCTGTATTACCTGGAGGTTTCTGTCCATTGGCTCATCTGCCCACTGGGCCCCAGCTCAGTCAGGAGAGACCTGGGTTCAGATCCCAGGGGTCGCCAGGTCACGGTTGTGGCACTGCTTCAGAACTTTGCCTCACCAGAGGCTTCAAAGAGAGAGCACACAGGACTGAAAGGGTCTGCGGGAGGTGGATGTGGTTTCTTAGGATGAGAAAAACCAGATAACAAAATGAGTTGCCTTGTTATGTGCTGTACCAGCTACTGGCCCTGCTAGGCTGTCATGCTGGAAAGCAGCCTTTTGCCAGACTTTTTCCATGTGGGAATCATGGTAAAGTCAGGCCCATATCTTACACATTATAGCAGGGAAGGACTTGTGGGAAAGAGGAGTGGGTGTTGCCAAACATCAGTAATAGTAAAAGGGTTGGACCTTCTGCCTTTCAGAAAAAGCCAACAGTATGACTGCAAATGGTACATCCCCCTCACTGACCTCAGTTTCCAAATGGTGGATGAGTGTGAGGCAGTGCCCAATATCCCACTGGTACCTGATGAGGAACTGGATGCCATGAAGATCAAGATATCCCAGATCAAGAATGACATCCAGCGGGAAAAGGTAAGGTGCTGAGCACTACCTGGCAGTGCAGACGTGGTGTCCGTGCTGAGATGAGGTGCTGGTGGCAGCAGCTCTCCCAGGGCTGCACAGTGTGGGGAGTCAGGCTACAACAGACTGTTCAGCAGTGGCTTGTGATAGCCAGGTGCTTTGCTCATCCCAGTGCACAGCTTTAATGATGCTGCCTGGTGAGGAGGCAGAGACAACAAGACCCTGTAGTTGTACCCAGCAGCAAAACCACCTATGGGCAGCCAGGTGGAGAGCAGGGATCTTATGCTGCAGATGTGAGAAGGACTGGGACTGTTATTTGCCAATTTCTGGCTGTTTAATTGTTATCCTACCAGTGATTTTGGTCAGGAGCCATGTGCTCTTGAATTTTAGCAGGCTCAGTTATGCCTTTGAAGCATTTTCCTACTTCACTGATGTCAAAGCAGCAGCAAATATATGGAAAACAGCAATTATACTGGCTGGACAGTCCGACATAGACATGGTGTCTCTGGCCCAGGCTTCTCTTTGCTTGCAAGACATGTTTTCTGAGAGTTTTTAGATCCCAAACCTTCCTGGAGCCTAAAAGAGAAATGAGTTTGAACACTAGTGGTGTGTAAAGCAGGATATGAATAACATTGATTGTGCCGTGAGAAGATTATTCCCCACACTTCCAAGGAAAACGCTTTTGCCTCTCAGCCCTGGCTGGCTTGCAAAGAGGGCTTCCTGGAAAAAGTAAGATATTAGTAAGAACACTCTGTGGAAGCCTTTTACTCAGCAGGTGCAGGTGTCTAAGGTACATGCTTTGGTGCATCAGTGCTAAACAATACACATGGCTGGCTTTGGGACTGGAATTTATCCAGGAAAAAGCATATTTTTAGTGGACCTCTGATGAAAATGGATCAGTGGGTGGTGAGTGGGAGAGTTCTGGGCAGCTTCTAGAGAAGTTACTTCTAGTCTCAGTGGTGGGAGTGCTATGGCTGCCCAGTGACATGATGCTGCTGCAACCTCTGGAACAGAAAATATAGAGTACAGCTGGGACTGGCCACACACCTCTGCATTTCATCTGGGACAGCTGGGACTGGGGAACAGAGCCAAGTCCAAGTGTAGAGCTAGTGGAGGTAACACCTTTCTGAGCAGCTGGGAGCCCCATGGATCCTGTTGACAGCATTTTGTCTGCTCTGGGGCCATTTACCTACTCACAGGGTAGAGACTCTGGATTTCAAAATAGCTGTTAGTGTACGTGGGGGCAGATTTGGAGAATAACGTTTCCTGTCTCCCTCTCTCTCCCACACCCTTCAGAGGGCCAATAAAGGCAGCAAGGTCATTGAGAGGTTAAAAAAGAAGCTCTCGGAGCAGGAATCCCTCCTACTGCTGATGTCTCCCAACATGGCCTTCCGGGTACACAATCGCAACGGCAAGGTGAGAGCACACCCTTGTCACCCTCATTGTCCAGAGATCAGGGCTTGTGTGTGTGACTGTATGTGCTCCTGCACAGGGGGGGCTTCGTGGCCTTTACTGGATGTCCTCACAGCACATTAGAGAAATAACCACAGAAATGAATCCCCTATTTTAGCACCAGTCCTGGGAGAGCAATAGGAGCAGTTCTTCACCCGAGATCCAGATCTGCAGCAGCTGCCTTCTAGACTGCCCTGTGGCTGCAAGGCTTGGCACACTCAGGGCAGTGTCCTCAGGGCTGCCGCTGCCCCTGCCAGGGTCATCCTCTGCCAGGGGTATTCCCTGCTCTGGCAGTGCTGTAATCTCTCACCATGGCCTTTCCATGGACATGGCAGAGGAGTCTCACAAGATGGTGTTACTGCTCAGTGAAAATCCATGAGCTGGTCACTGCTTCCTGACTGTCACTGCTGCATCAGTGTCCAGGCCTGTGCTGGAGGCTTTTGGCATTCCTGGTGCAGCTGTTGTGAGGAATAGTACAAGCTGCCGTGGGAGCTGATGCAGGGCCACAGCTGCCCTTGGCAGGGTGGGGCTCTGTGAGCTGTGACTGTCTGTGCTGGTACCATGGGCCCATTGCCAGAGCCCTGCCTGCCCTGACAGAGCTGTGATGCAGGACAAATGTCAGGAGTGCCTGCAGGACAGTGTATCCACCAATTTGCACTGGAGGAGGGTTGGAACAGGCAGGCCCAGCCCTCAGTGCTGCATCAGACTCTAATGCATACCCTATTTTCTTCTGCGTTGCTGGGTAGAGTTACACATTCCTCATTTCATCAGACTATGAAAGGGCGGAGTGGAGGGAGAACATCCGGGAGCAGCAGAAGAAATGTGAGTATCCTTCAGCTGTCATTGGTACAAATACTGTGATACTGAGAGCGGGGGGCCAGAGGATGAGGTGTGGGACCCTGCCAAAACAGAGATCTGCATTGAAATCCATAGCACAATATGGATGTCTCCTGTCTGAGGCTGTCTGGGGGACTTTTGCCTTGCAGCAACATGTGGGGAATGTGTAGGGAGAGCACTTAGTAAGTAAATGTGTGCAGACATTCTCCCATTTACCCTAGAGATTAGAACACGGTGCAATTCCAGGGAGAGGGAAGAGGCACACCCTTTTACCTGGTGCCACTCAAAAGAAACTTAGTTACTTTTTTGGCATGGTGCTTTTGACTTTGCAAGGAAGTAAGAACCGTTCTGTTAGCTGTGAACCGTGCTGAGACTTTTTACCTGGAAGAGTAACTAAGCATGCCTCCAGTAGAGCTGGGCTGCAGCAGCAGTACTGCCCTGAGCGCCTCGGTGCTGCCGTGAGCAGTGCCCAGGGAGCACTATCCCATGTGTGCCCACGATGAGGGTAATGCATCCAGCCTCTCCTTGGAATTTTAACTCCTCCCCTTTCAATCTCCTTGGCAGGCTATAAAAGCTTCTCACTCACATCGGTGGAGCTCCAGATGCTGACAAACTCCTGTGTGAAGCTTCAGACAGTCCATAACATTCCCCTCACTATTAATAAGGAAGGTAAGACCTTTGGGTTTTGCTTTCACATGGTGCAGCTGCAGTGAAACTCTCCCCCTGCCTGATTTTGTGTTTTCCCCTAGAACTGTTCTTACTGTTCCCTTTTGCTACAGGTTGCAGGCATCCTTCAGTATATATTAATTGACTATATATAATTGGTCCTTGCATGCAGCTGTTGTGCAAGGTATTGAAGTGCCTGGTGGAGTCCTAGCCTGGGACAGCTTTGAGCTGTGTCTGGGAATCCTTTGGAACAACACTAGATGGCCAAAGTTGTCAGGGGCCACCCTAAATTACTACTTAATGTGCTAGTGTAGACTTAGCCTCTATAATTTACTTTTTAGCCTTTGAATTTCTTCCATGCTGTCTTGCTGATCCTAGGACTGTCACTGTAAAAGCCCCCCCCGGTGCCAGAAGGCATTACAGGAGCCACCTGCAGTGACCCTGGAACAGTCTCCTGTCTTGCTGAAGTGGCTGTTATGTGCTCCTGCCATCCCTGGGGACAGTTCACCCTATGCTCAGTAACCTGTGTAATAAGCAGTCTTATCCCTCTTTCACTCTCGGCTTCACTGTGAGCATAATGAAATTCCTTGCGTCTTTTGTACAGATGATGAATCCCCAGGTCTCTATGGATTCCTGAATGTCATTGTCCACTCTGCCACGGGATTCAAGCAAAGCTCAAGTGAGTTGCACTTCTGTGACACGAAAGGGATACTGATAAGGGTTAGATAAGCCATGTGCTGGGACAACTGGGCATGGATTGCAGCATCTGTGATGATGGTGAGGAGGAGAGCTGTTTTGGGGAACTGGAAGTTCCTGTTCTTAACTTCCAGGAAGATCACCATCAAGGATTGAGCACACAGCACTTATTTTCAGGCCTAGTCTGTTTGAGTTTTAAGCACTGTTTGCTCATTACCCAGCTGTTCCAGAAACAAGTCATACTTGAATTCTTTCAGCTCTATTTTGTTTTACAATGAAACAATAGAAAGCGTTCTCTGACATCCAGAATTTTTGTTGTGATGAAAGAGGTGTTAAAATTCAGGGGAATGATTTGACAGAAGGATCAAAAAAGGTGGCAGAGCTTCTTAAGGACAGCTGGGCTGATCAAAGTGATGAGATTTGTATGAGATGGTGTTACTGGTACTAATACAAAGATGATGGAAATGAAGACACCCTGAAAGTCATTAATGCAAATTAGGAGATTCTAGATATTCTAGAGAGTCCAGATTTTTTTTAAAAGTTTTTGTCCCTGTCTCTCCTCCTCAGATTTGTACTGCACGTTAGAGGTGGATTCTTTTGGGTATTTTGTGAACAAGGCCAAAACTAGAGTTTACAGAGATACCACAGAGCCCAACTGGAATGAGGTAGGTTTGATTTTTCTTGATGTGACTTGTTCCATGTCCCAAACATCAGCCCATGATGGGCAGAAGACCTGCCAATGGAAGAGTTTGCTGCATGCTCAGCACTTGTGCTGCATGTGCTGCTTCTCAGAAAACACTTGTCTGCCAGGTTCATTTGACTGTCAGAGCTTGCAGAAGATTTTCTCTTGGATTAGCTGTAGTTAAAAAACTGATTTAATACAAATGAGTCTTGTCCATTATTTCATCTTTTAAACAGATGCATGCTTGATTATTTTTTCAAAGACACCAGCAAAAATATTTTTGAAGGAGATGGTTTTGTTTATTTGTTGAGGGGGGAAGAATTAGCTATAGACATTTGGCCTGTTTACAGCCAACTTAGGCCTGCTGGTGAGCAAAATTTTTTACAAGGAAAGGAAGGTGAGCAAATTTGTGTCTTTGAATAGTGCTTTGCTGAGACCTGTGAAACCTAAGGAGTGAACCATCTTAGTTTCCGATTTGACCACCTTATAAATACAAAATACAATTTCTGCTTATTTCTAGACCAGTTCCAGTAGGGAGGAGGTTTTGGCCAGTCCTTAAGTTCTCTTCTGATGAGTATTAAGGAGACTATATTGATTATTCTGAGACTGGTATCCTGTTGTGATGCAGCCATTGCTCTTTCCTTTCCTGGTGCCCTGCAGGAGTTTGAGATTGAGCTGGAGGGCTCACAGACACTGCGCATTCTGTGCTATGAAAAGTGCTACAACAAAACCAAGCTCACCAAAGAGGATGGAGAGAGCACAGATCGCATAATGGGGAAAGGACAGATCCAGGTAAGACTGTGCTGAACTCATTCCTGATACCCTTACTGCAGAACATCACAGGGCTTTTGAATCCTGGAGTTCACTGTGGAGGTGTTTTTCTGCCTTCTGATTGTCTCAGCACTGAAGATTTTCCTCCAGATAGTGAGGTACATAGTGTGATTCACAGGCAGGAAATCAGGAGCTTTGTCCCTCTTGCTTTGTGCCCTATGCCTGCTTCAGCACCCTTATGGAATAGCTGCATGTTTTGATCTCTCATTTGCCCATTAACTTCAAAACTTCCAGAGCAGTGTATAGGAACTGCACTGCCCCTAGGCCTTGGGCACTGTTGAGTGGATAAAAACAAGGATGCTCCATTTGTGACAGAAGGATGCAAGAATATTCTCTCCCCTCTGTAAGTCATGTGCAGAAAGGTTGCCATGTGTACGTGCTGGAAGTTGATGGATGTGTTGGCCAGGCCCTGGGACAGGCTGATTGTCCTGGTGACTGCCATGTCCAGAGTGTGGTGTCCATGACAGCAGGCAGCATCTGAGGAATGTTTCTACTGCTGAGAATTGCCCTGGGACACTGTGTGGCAGATTTGTAATACAGAAGGGAGGGGAGGTGATGATTGCAAAGAGCTGCTGCTCTTGGGGGGCTGCTGGGTGATAGAGCACTAAAGCTGGATGCAGGAGAAATGAGGCCATCTGTGGAGGACAACATGGGGATCGTATGTCCCCATCTTGTTCCAGTTTGTTGCACTGTCTGTCTACAACTTCAGGACGGTGTTTAAATGCCTGCTCTGATGACACATTCTTTGTGTTGGACTGGCTGTTGAACAGAACAGAGACCCTGCCCAGATACATCTTCCTTTCTGGCATGTTTAAAGATCTCACCAGTTCCCCTGCACTCACGTCTGGCTGTCCATCACCCTGTGGATGACAGCTTTCCCTGGCACAGGAGCCATGGTCACACAGGCCAAGGCCATTTGTGGGATTGCAGAAGCAGTTTGGGGTGAGGGTGGCCTGTGGGATCACTCCCTACCTTTGCTCTGGCAGGGTTCATTGCCTAAATGACTTTGACCAGGCCTCTTCTTTCCCTCTCTCCTGTTTTCTGGGGGAGCTTTTATCTCAAATGCATAGTGGGATTTGGAAGGGAACTTGTGTGTGGATCAATAAATGCCAGCACAGGGTATCTCCTGTGTGTGTGTGTCTCAGCTGACCAGAAATCCCCATGTCCCTTCTGTTAACAAAGACTATTTTCCATGGATCTGAGCAACTACAAAAGAGTGAATCTTCAGCCCTGAAATGCCCTGGAGATTTGTGTGCTCATAACAGAGAACCCAGAAATCACTGACACACTAAATTCTACAAATATTTTACATAGAATGATTTAAAAAAACAAAATCTTTTAAATTTTTAGCTTTTTATTTCCTCACAGAAGTGGGTATTTTTATGCACAGCAATTGTGTATTCTGTAAATATATTTTATACTTAAGTTAGTAAGTAAAAATACTCTTTGACAATTGAATATTAATTGCATCTTGATTCTTTTAGAGAAACCTAAACAGTGGGAAGGTTAAAAATTTTTTTTCAAAAATCTATGAAAATGTTTTTAATTAATATGCAAAAGTTGCATTCTGTTGTACCATAAAAGGCACGTGCAGAAGTTCTTTTGCTTTCTGTAAATCCCCTTTGCAATTTATAAAGAAACTTGATGAACTGCCAGAATAACCTCTTAATTCTCAGTGATTTCTGTCCCATTACAAATTTTAAACACTATTGAATCAAAGAGAAGTCATATGACAGTTTGATAAGATTTTGGATTGATAAAAATTATTAAAGGTTTGATTTTGGTTTAGTTCTATTTTTGAAGTAAACACCATTCCTCTATTCAGAAACCATAATAATGCAACAACAAAATCCAATTACAGCCTGTGGCTGAAGTTGGCTGTGTTCTCCCATGTGCTTTTTTATAAAATTTTGTTTACCTTAGAGTTGGAAGTTTATCTTGGGCTTTCTGGTTTTTTGTTGTTGCACTGTCATTATTCAGCCCAAGTCTGTCTGTGTAAAGGCGAAGTCTTTGAAGTTGGGTGAGGGTTTTTTTTTTCATAAATTCCCTTTAGTTAAAAACTCTGGGAACATGAAGAGTCGTGCCTGCATCCTCCTGTTGATAAAAACAGAGAAATTTCTCTGTTGGCTAAATTGCAGTGTATTGTTAAGCCATGTATTATTGTAAATATGCAACTTCCCATTACTGGGAATTCTGACTCATCAAATTCTGAGCCTCAATGATGAAGACAATCAAGGAGACAGGGACTGTTTTGGCTGTGAAAATGTTTATTAAATCTCTCCGTTACATTACGGCAGTGGCGGAAGGAAGGCTGGAAATTGGTTCATGTAGTCCCAAGTTTCCAGGAATGGGCAGCAATTTTAATAACTCCTATTGCTCATATTTTCTTTTCCTATGGAATATTTTATTTGCCTCTCTTTGTAGCTACATGCAAGAGCTGCTTCGTTCCTGCCAATCTGCAAGTTTTATCTCTGAAACATAAACCCATCAGGTTTTATTGTGGGAGAACCTCCTATAAATGTAGAAGTGAAGTCCTCACCAGACCTGGGCGTGCAGTGTTGAACTGACTGGCATACATGTCTGGGGGCTTCTGGTGCACCTCAGGCATGAGAAATACTATTCCTGGGTGCACTGTGAAACTGAAATTATTGGGGGATTTGGAGGAGGACAGAATGGACATCACCTTATAGGAGGAAATGTGAGGCATAATTCAGCTGTAAAGCTAGTCTCATTGTGGGCACCCTGGGCTTTTCTTTCTGTTGTTACCTTGCAGTCCATCTTTGGCACTTGGGCTGGCCCTTTGGCTCTTTGAATTTTACACTTCACATGGCAGACACATGCCCATGTTTGGAGTGTAACAGCCTTTGTTTGGCTTTGAGACTCTGTACCTAAGTGGGCACATTTGTCAGCACCAGACTCTGCCTGGGGAGCAGACTGCATGAGTGAAGTGATACTTCACCCGGTGATCCGGCTCCTCCCATTGGTGCCTCCTAGAAATGCTCTTTCCTTTGTTGTTTGCTTTTTCTGCATGATCAGCTCAAGCAAAACATTTCCTTCTCACAGCAGTGCTGGAAAATCAGGGAGGATGTGACCTTAGATCATTCATTCTGTGGAGCAGCACCATTCCTCTGTTGCCTTGCAAAACAATCACTCTTATCTTAATTATCTGGGATGTCTCATAGCAGTGCCCGTGGCTATTTCAGGCACTAAGTTGTTTTCCATGTAAACCAGATTGTTCCATGCTGTACCTCCTAAGTGTCAACTTGGAAACCTTTTACTCACTCAAGCTCATTTAAGCAGTTTGCTGAAGCAGAACATTGTCCCAGCAACGAAAATAGGGGGGAAATGAAGAATGCAATGGGTCATGGCTAAAGGGTGATGGTGGGAAAGATTAACCTGTCAGTAGGGAGCTGTGAGAAGAATGAGGTTATGGCAGGACTGGGAGTTTCCAGTAGCAGTGAGACTCTGACAACATGTATGTCACATCAGTTACAATTCAAAATTGATGAAGTGTAAAGTTGCCAGGGGGATTTAATAAAGGGAAGAAGTAATGTGAATGAATATATAAAACACACTAACCTTAATGTTTCTCAGTCCTTGCTCTTTCATTTCCACCGAGCTCTGCATTTCCATTTCCCTCATTCTGCATGTTTTCTTTTCTCTCTGGGGAAAAAGAAATCATGATCAAGCTCTCTGTGGCAGTTTCCTAGGGCAGAGCACAGACACCCTTCCTAGTGCCTAGCTTGCATTTGCCAGACCAGCATCCCCAGTTTGCCTTTTTCCAGGTTCTCACCACTCTGCTGTGCACTCTCAGCCTTCCCTGACTGCTATACCCTGTCTGAATTCAGTGCTGAGCTGCTACAAGGGCCAGAGACCTGCACTCAGAACCCCCTGTGGTGCTGAGCTGCTTTGTTCTATTGTGTTTTGGGCAGGATACAGAGAAGTATTGGCTTGATTCATTAGGGAATTTGGGGCTGTATCTTGCCATTGCAAATAGCAAAGAACAGGCCACAAGGGGACTGGAGGCAGCAGCAAGCAGACAGAGTGGTTGTTTTGTATTTTCCTGTTCAGCATGAGCTTTTGGTGGGGACTGTGCAAACAAGCCCATGCAATACAGTCTGCGAGGGTTTTAGCAGGTCTGTGCTATTTGCACAGGGCTTGGAAACAACACAATGGCTCTGTTTCAGTGGAGCTGGGGCAGGTCACTCAAACCACGCAACTGTTTGGAGGAACTGTGTAGAGGAGCAGTAAATTCCACTGTCAGATGCAGAGGCAGCCGTTGCACAGTGCCTCCCCTGCTTGAGCTGGCACAGCTTGCTCGGAGCTGCCTGCCTTTGCCATGTTGGCCGTGGATTACATTCTTCTACTCAGTGTTCCTTCTTTCAGGTCATTGATCTCCAAATCAGGCCAGAGGACAGCATGGCCCCATTTGTCCTCTGTGCTGGAGCATCACTGTTACTAATTCTTTGTCCTCAGTGTGCTCTGTCCCTGCCTGCTCCAGCTACCCTTTCCCTCTGTTGCTCTTGCTGGCCTCAGAAGGTCAGTCATCAGTTGGGACCAGGACTGAAGCTTGGTCGAGGTCCCAATGACAGTTCTTGGTTTCCTGTTGACTGTTACATCCTACTGTGACTTACCAGACTGTTAGACCTGATCTTCTTGTCTCACTCAGTGTTGCTGAGAGCTTAGTCAAGCTTTGCTCTTTTAATAGCTTCCCTCATTTTACTTTGTTATTTAAAAAGCACCTTGGAGGGGATTTTTCTTTTGCTGTAATTGCCAGTGATTTATGCAGGGGTGGCTGGGTCAGCCAGCCCTGGTGCCTGTTCTCTCTGGCTGTCCCCATTCAGTACAAGGCATTCTCCAGCAGGAGTCAAACAGCAGGAGGGAGTGCAGGGGTCCTGCCAGCTCTGTAGTAGAGTTCAGAGACAAGGGAGCAAGAGGCAGCAGCAGGTACATGGAAGTTTGCTCACAGTCCTGACTCAGCCCGAGCAGTTACCCAGCAAGGAAAAGTCTTTGTGAGTTCTCAGCTCCAGCACTCTGCTTCTGCTTGTCCTTTGCAGCCATGTGAAAGTCACTCTTGAGACAGAGCAGGATGGTGTTTGGCTCGTATTTTTTAACAACTATTTATTTACTTTTGTTTTGTGCAGTGGCGGGAATTCACTGGTCATTACTGAGACATAACCAGTAATACCTGTTAGCTTAAATAAACTGTAACTGGATTCTGCTTGACATTTCCTTTAAAGTTTTCGGCAAATATTCAAACCCACTTTCCCCTTTAGTCTTAAGCTTTCTCTGCCTGCTATAAATAATACACTCAGTGACTTCCTTCTAAATGCATATGGAAAACTGGTTCCTAGCAAGAGGATTGGCTGTGGCTGTGTCCATCAGCAGGGCCATTTTGGCAGCTTAACCAGATGACTCTTTAGAGCTGGAGATTGAGCTTTCAGGAATACTGAGCATGTTTGCTCCTCATAGGAAACCAGACACTTCAGAAATGGTTTCCTCTTGATTCTGGGAAAGAATGCAGTTGTTGAAAGGAACTGAACTTCCAGCACGGAAGTTCAGGGTAGAGCAGCCTAGAAACTGGCCAGCTCGTAGGGCCCTTGGCCAGCCCCACATGCGGGGGCGGATCTGCTCTGCCGGAGTTAAAAGCAAACCCCCTTGGCGAGCAGTCCTGTGTTCAGGGTGGCTGAGGCACTGAAGCCAAGCACTGCTGCCCACTGGCCTCCTGGACCTTTGCACGGTTCTAAAATGTGGGAGCTGCTGGTTACTGACTATTCCTTACAAGGGGTCTTCAGGAATTTCTGCCGGAGTTGCACCTACAGGAGCCGGTCCAATTCAACAGGGAAGCATGTGTGTGCTGGCAGCATCCCGCTGTGGGCTCACGTCCGTAACAGAGTGCGCAGGGATAAGGTTGGCCTCACTTGCTGGTTCTGTTGCTGCCTGGGGTCTCTGCAGTGGGAGGAAGCAGGGACGAACTTTCCTCTCTGCTGCTTGTCTTTGGGGACTGGGAAGGGCATGGGGGGATTGTCTCTGTAGCTGTCAGCAGCACTGGGCTGCTCTGTTGACGATCTGAGTCTAAGATCTCCCAGAATTTCCTGCAGCTGCCATTGTTCCAGCATTCCCCTCCCCTGCCACAGCTCTCTGGCCCTGCACAGGGCTCTGTGAGAGGGGGGAGCTGTGCTTCAAAGCAGCTCTGGTTATGACTGTCTGCTGACATCAGCAAACTCAAAACAGAGTTTGCTGCAGTTGCCTCCTCCTGGTCTTACTGTGCCTCCGTGTTCAAGAGCCAAGTGTTACAAAGCTGTCTCAGGAGGCACCGAATTCTCGCTTTGGCTGGTTCCTATTGCTGATCAAGCCCCCAGGCAGAGAGCTCTTCCTCCCTCTTGCCAGTCTCCCTGGGGCTGAGTACCACTCCTGAGGCAGTCGGATGTATTTGGGCTCTCCCAGGCAGTACTGGAATTGCTGGGTGACGTTTTTGCACTTGAGTCAGCTGCTCCCCAGCCTCACAACTGTCCACTCAAGAGGTCAAGCAAAGCTGAAAATGGAAGGTCGGAACTTGTTTGTTTAATGAATTCTTGCAATAGCTGGGCCAGGTGTTTTTCCTACCTCTATGCTCAAATAGAAATTAAAAGGAATAAGGTGGTTGAAGGAGGACAACTTTCCATGATTGCTCAGCTGATTCAAACATAGATTGTGCTTCTTGAGGTTGCCTTTATTGTTGAGCAGACACTTGCTCACGTGTTGCTGGATTTTCCATATATATGAACCATGTATTTTCCATATATATGAGCCCTCATCAGCCCTCTTTAGAGAACCGCACAATATCCAAAACCTGGTTTCCCTGAAACCAGGGAAACCTTGAGGTGTGGGTTTTCCTATGGAAAAGAAATAACACGGTAAAAGTGATCACACTCTGCTCACTTGCAGAAGCCTTCCAGGCTAGCAGGTTTCTCTGAAGTCTGTTCCTAGCTCATGGGTAACTTCTCTTTTCCAGCTGGACCCGCAGGCACTGCAGGACAAAGATTGGCAGCGCACAGTCATCTCAATGAATGGGGTAAGTGTGGGAAACAGAAATTAGCTCTGCTTCTGTGCCTCCGATAGGCTTTATTTCTTAGCCCTTCATTGCAGCATGGGGGGGAAAAAAAAAGAAAAGAAAACGTTTAAAAAGTAACAGCTATTCTCTTTGGTTCAGGTGGAAGTGAAGCTGTCGGTGAAGTTCACCAGTCGGGAGTTCAGCCTGAAAAGGATGCCGTCCCGCAAGCAGACCGGCGTGTTTGGGGTCAAGATCGCTATTGTCACCAAGTGAGCTGATGGGTCGCATTTCTCCCTGTTGTGTTTTAGGAAGACAACTGGCTATGGGGTGCACCTGCCTGTGTCCCCCCGAGGGACTTGGCAGTCCAGCCTGCTCCACTAGTGTAATAGTGTAGATGTGGCTGCAGACAGGAGATGCTTTACAATCTCTGAGCTTCATTTTTGGCAGAGATAAAAACCAGTGTGCACACAGGCTGTTTACTGACAGTAAACTACCGCTCCTCTGAATTCCGGAAATCCTCCTTGCCCTTGCCATCTCTGTAGTTAGCTGACATGGTCACAAATTTCCAGAGCCACTGAACAGTGATGTTTCCTTTCCATAATCAAAAATGTTCAAGGTCTTTGGATCCTGTTGTATTATTTTAACCCATGATCTTTTGTTGTGAATCATTTGCCAGCAGAAACCTGTTTGTTCTGCTGTATGGTTTGAGAAGTGTGGTATTTCCTCCCCATGGAATTGCATCAACTTGAAAGCAATAGAGTTCCTGTGTATCCAAGGACTGTTTGGGAATCCTCAGATTACCTGGGCAGAGTCACAGGCTCTAGGGGCACTGGGACCTGGCCAGGAGCTCAATTGCTCAGGGAAGCTGCAGAACAGCCAAAGCCAGGCTGAGACAGTGAGAAAACCCTCTCCAGTTTTGAAAGTTTTTTAGCTCAGTCTTGACTGCCTGCTCACACTTCCCAACACCCCATTTTCCAGAAAAGGTTTGCACAGGGAAATGTTGGGGTGCTTTTAGCTGTCCTGGCTGGCTGGGCTGAACTGAACTCTTCTATCGGCCTTTCTTCAGGAGAGAGAGGTCAAAGGTGCCGTATATCGTGCGGCAGTGTGTGGAGGAGATCGAGCGGCGTGGGATGGAGGAGGTGGGGATCTACCGCGTCTCTGGGGTTGCAACCGACATCCAGGCTTTGAAAGCTGCCTTTGATGTCAGTAAGTATTTGTGTCTCATGTTTTCCTTTGCTCTATGAGAACCTGCCTGAGCTGCCTGTCAGGTGGCTGTGCTATTTTTAATCTTATGTTGCCCAAGAAGCATTAAGAAGTAGAGATTCTCGCTCAAGGAAAATAATTTTAACAGCTGCTTTCAGTAATAGAAGTTGAAATGCATATAAATACAGTCAGTGGGTCTTGTCCAGATCAGGCTGGCGTTGCTGGCACAGCGCAATGAACTCTGGGAGAGTGAAGTTCCCTGGCTTGATGTAAAGCAATGAAATGTTTGCAGTCATTTGTGCAGCGCTTCTCAGTTGGAAGGTTGCTCATTTAATCTGGAGAAATGTAAACAGAAAAACTCTCAGCTATTTGGGCAGAGACAAAAGATAAACAGACCCAAAGCAAGGAAAAGAAGGAATGCAAGGCCAGCAGTTCCATTACCCTGCCTCTGCTCTCCCCTCTTTCAGATAACAAGGATGTGTCGGTGATGATGAGTGAGATGGATGTTAATGCCATTGCAGGCACCCTCAAACTGTACTTCCGGGAGCTGCCAGAACCGCTCTTTACAGACGAGCTGTACCCCAACTTTGCTGAAGGCATCGGTAGGTGCAGCACAAGGAACCCTTGATAACAGAAACTCTTCCATCATGCTCTTAAAGCAACATAAAACCTGTATTTATAGTGTTGGACAGAAGCCTGGAACAAACTGTGAGGGGAGTGGAATGGAGCTCAGAATGGAGCGTTGGAATGATATCGCCTTCCCACATGGCAGAATATGGGTGATTGCCATGCTCTTCTGCAAGCTGCAAAAGCCCAGGTTTCTGAAGGATAGGCTCAGGACAGAATGCCAGCCTGCCTGCTGGGACTGTGCACACTGACTGCACAGGCAGGCTTCAGGGAAGCCCCCTTTGGAGGGGAGGGGGATAGGTAACTCATCCTGATGCAGGGAAAAACATCAATATTGAAAGTCTCAAAGCCCTTGAACTGCTGGAGAGAAAAGGATTCTGAATGCATTTGTGAAATAAAGGAACGAGATGCTGTGGGGTATTGGTGTGCAACTCTGACCTTCCAGCCTGTGATGATGTAATCACAGTCCTTTTGGGACCATCCCTATTGGCTGGTTTGGGACACAGCTCAGTCAGTCAGATTCCCACTCTCTGCCTGTGGTGATGTTTTGTTCTCTGTCTTGTAGCACTTTCAGATCCTGTTGCAAAGGAGAGCTGTATGTTGAATCTCTTGCTATCACTTCCAGAACCCAACCTTGTGACATTCCTTTTCCTTCTGGACCATTTAAAAAGGTAATACATGGTTTCTTGAGACATGCATTTAATCTGTAAAGCATCCCTGTTTTGAAAAGTGAAGCCTTCTCTTTAAATTCCTGCTGAATCACAGAAATGAAGAAGTATTTGCTGATCTGCTGTGAATGCTCATCAGATAACTATTGTCTCATACTCACTTAGTGAGGCAGTAAATCCTGAATTCCATTCCCACTCATACTGCAAAAGGATTAGAACTGGAGGAAAGGAATAACAAAAGAGTCAGGGCTTATCTATCGCAAATGCAAATTCCTGCTGCAATGTCACTGAGACTGCACCTGCATCTGGATGCAAAGATCAGGACAGGATTTTTATAAACTGTGAAACTTAGCCATCTTTAAGATGCAGAGAGCCCTGTCTCAGAAGATGTCTGAAATCCAGTATGATCTATATTTAAAATTCCAGCACTTTGCCTAATTGCAGTTGTTAGTTCCTTTTTTAGTCAAGTCTTTCTGATTTTGTCTATGTAATATGGTTGTAACTGTGAAAAAGTATTTCCATGCATTTGATATTAATGCAATAAGCTGCCTTAATGCTTGCCCAATATGTTGATTTGCATAAGTATGTTGTACATACTAGAGACTGTCCCTGGAGACATGAAAGATCATTTTGTGATTGAGATTGTGGATTAAAATCCAGGAAATCTGACCTTTACTTGTGCTTCTGCGGCAGACTTTCCTGCCCTTGGGCAAATTTCCTAAACTTTGTGCCTCAGTTTCTGATTTATAAGACTCAGATATTTATGAAGGTCTGCCTTGTGCATTGCTTGTTCTCCCAGGGTTGCTGAGAGGGAAGGTGTGAACAAGATGTCCCTGCATAATCTTGCCACTGTCTTTGGACCAACACTGCTCAGACCTTCGGAGAAGGACAGTAAAATCCCTGCTAACCCAACCCAGCCCATCACAATGACTGACAGCTGGTCGCTAGAAGTCATGTCCCAGGTAAAATCCTGAATGTGCCATTGTATCTTATGAAGACACTTTCTGGGAAAGCGCAGTCCTGTGGCAGGCCTGGCTCAGCCATCCCGCTGGGTTTTCATGGCAGTTTTTTTGATAAACATAAACCAACTTTTGCCCTCACACAGACGTTTTAGAGTGTTTGTAGAACTGCGTTCCTTCAGGCAGGTCAGTTTGTGTCTGTATGAATACAGCTTTTCATGAAGGCATGTCCATGTGTGTGCATCCTGTGTGGGTTTGTGCATGGGAAGAGTTTTAGGGAAGCTGTGTCCCAGCACCATGCTGCTGGCCTGGGATAAAAGAATTGGCAGTGTTTCCACAATGCTTCTCAGCAGTTAAACCACCTTCACTGATGCACAACAAAATTCTTTGGCCACTGCTGCCTTTGAAGGCAATGCAGAGGATTGGAGCATAGAGCCTGTGTCACCACGTCAGGCTGGTTTGTACATTCTTCATTAAATAATAGCAAATTCTAGATCAGTTTTTTTCAGTGCTAGAACACCAGTACCATTGTTCTACCTGGAAGCTGAAAAGAATGTGTCTGAAGCACTGCAAGTTTTCCTATTTCTGTTACTGTTATACATGTATTAAATACACAGCTGCTAGATGTTCCCAGAGAGAGCTGTATCACCAGCTCTCACATAGCCAGCATGAGAATGAGTTTTTAGAGGGCTTTCATATTATCTTCTCCTTTCTCTTTCCAGGTTCAAGTTCTTCTGTACTTCCTGCAGCTAGAGACTATCCCTACCCCAGACAGCAAGAGGCAAAGCATTCTCTTTTCCACAGAGGTGTAGGTGTCTGCGGTACCGACAGGACACGAACTGCTTTTGGTGTAACTCTGTCACCCCTGGGAAAAGGATGACTGGTGTTTCCTCAGAATGGCCCTTTCCTGTGCTGGGGAATTCCGGCCCTCAGTGCTTCTGCTGTTTATTAACCAGAGACAAGCTGGAGAGAACGGAGAAAAACCTCTCTTTGTGCTGGTAGGACCAGAACTAACCGGAGATGGAGATGTATGGAATCTCCACTAGAAGGAGCAATAGACACTTGGACAAATGCACCATGGAGTGTGGCAATTATTCTTGTTGGGAATGTGACAGAAGGTATTCCTCATTTTATGGATTTAATTTATCATAAAGAAACTTCAAGATTTCTACTGGACCACTTGATAGGACACCCCTTTTTGGGTGAGGGGGCGTTAAAGGATATATCACAACTGTGTCTTTAATAACTGCTGTTTTTCAAGTACTGTTCTAGGCCACAAAAATAGCATTGCTTTGCAAGAGGAAGGAGAAGAGAAGGGTCTGGGATCTAAAATTCTCTCCACAGAAATTCAAGTCTTGATTTGAATATGGTTCTAAAGAAATCAAACAGTTTTATGTACAGCTAGAACTGTTGTCTGGTTGGGCACTGGGGTTTGGTTTTTTTTGTATGTTTTTTTGGCTCACCCACCCCTTCCCATACAAATGTTTGTACACCCCAGGGAAGGAGATGTCCTGCTCTTGCCGATGTTGCACTTCTGATGGGTTTTGTTGGGTTGAGACAGACTCAACAAAATTACACTATAAATAAGTACAGCAAATTAAAGAGAATCAAGGGAGGATAACAGTCAGTCATTCTGTTGTTTGTTTGCATATAAAAGCAGGGGCAACATTATCTGAGAAGGACCTCTAAATTCCTTAGACCCCACCAAACTTAATGAAAATTAATTGAGAAGACTATTAATTCCCAACACTCCAAAGAAAATACGTTATCTCTGCAAAAGTAATTGAAGAATTTGTGGATTTAAAAAAAAAAAAATCAGTGGCTGTCAGTTTGGCTGGCTGCTTACTCCAGACTTTTATCAGAACATCTTTTTTTTTGATACTTGAATTTTTGGAGGCTTTGTACATTGTTTCTACAAGAGTCTTTTTCTGATAGATACAAACACTCTGAAAAATATCAGAATGTACTTTATGGACAATCTAGCAAGTAGCATGCATTGTGGATTCTCCAGAAATTTCAACTCTGTTTTAAATAAGAGCAGTGGAGACATTTCTGTGGAACTCCATCCAGCAGTACAAAAGGTCTGGCCAAACACCAATTTTGTACTTCCTTCCCTAAATCAGTTGAAGCTACAGGGGTGGGAAGGGCAGCAGTATTTGTCCAGGGAATTGAAAGTGTGGAATCTGATTGCTGGTATCCAGAGCCCAGCATTCTGGCTCTGAAGCAGTTGTGCCAAACATCCTGGGGGGTGGGAGCGAGGCCATTTTCCTAAACTATTCCAGCCCCCGCTACTCCTACCCAGCTCTGCAGCATTCATTTAGTGGCATCTGTCCATCATTGTCCTGGTGAGAAGAAAATTACAGCTGGAAGACAAGGGAAGGAATCAGCACAAAAAGGGGAGGGAGGGACAGATTTTGACAGATTGGTAGGGTCAGGTTGTCAGCATCATTTGTAGGGAAATACAGCACAGAAAGTGACCCCACTTGTGCTGAATTGCACATTTTCTGATGGGCGATCTGCAAACTCTCAAATAAAAAAATAGCAAAGGAGTGTTTCAAGCAAATAGAAAAAAATTGAAGGGAAATGATTTTGTAGTCACTGTAAATCTGACTGCTGCAGAATATTAGAAATTATTGTACTGTGAAGTTGCGAAATCAGAAAGGAACAAATATAAATTTCAATTTTGTGAGTATATCAATATTTTGCATGCTTTGTAAGGATTCTTATAGGAATTTAATATTGCTTAGTATCCCTCCCTCCTTAGGTCTGGGAGCAAACCTCTTTGTAATGTAACGTACAACTAGAAATTCCTTCTCTCTTGTATGTATTTCCATGACATTCCAACTTCTGAACCTGCAAAACAGAAAAAATGTCTATAGTAGGAGGTGCTTTTGGGGGGAGGGAGGGAATGAAGGCAAGGAAACTTGAAGGCTTAAGATTTTAATTTTTTTAATTTTTATGTTCATTTTTTGCCTGTTTGAAGGCAAGTTTAGTCACAATCCTAAAAAGCATTGACTTGAGCCATGTTGTGCAGAGCAGTAAAGCACTCTCTGGGTTTGTTTCTCGGTATTTGTTCTCCCTTTTCCCTGGCAGCTCTACAGCAATCCTTGTACTGAGACTGCACTCCTGCCTGCTCCCACTCCAGGGGAATGCACCTGAGGCAGGAGCACTGCTGATGACTTCATGGGAAAGGGAAAAAACCCAAGCTACACCTGGTGCTGGGTGATAGCCTTTTCCTTTGGTGTTTGGAATCTGTGGCTGCTCCTCGCAGTGTTGAAACTGGAAAGCAATACCATAATGACTGTGCCAATTTACTTTTGCCCAACTTTTTTATTTTTATTTATATAGGAAGTTAATATTAAATTACTGATCTATAGTATGTAACCGTAAGAAAATTGCTTTTGCTTTGGTTACTGTGACAGGTTGTTGCTGTCAGTCTCTCATTACAATGCTCAGTTCTAATGTAATGTTATCTAACATGCAGGCATGTGGATCAGGGAAAAAAAGTTAATTTAACTTAACCCATTAATTATTTCTGTTAAGTATGAATATGTTTTCCCCAAAGCTGGTAATTTTGGGCTGGAAAAGATAGTGGATCGTATTGCTGATGATGAAGTCATGGACTGATTTGAAATATGAGAATTGATTTCTTGAATTTCCTTTAATTTTGCAATTAAGTTTTTTCCAATAGTCTTATGTTTTCAGAAATTAAGTATTTCCAAATGGCTTTTATGTATTTTTCCCAGGGATGTTGATTGGGGTGTTTTGTTTGTTTGGAGGTTTTTTGTGTTTTGGGTTTTATTTTTACTTTATTTTTTTTAATAAGCCTTATCATACTTAAACAAAAAGGGAAATGCAAAACTTGGCTTTAGAGAAGGCCTTCTGATTTCTTCTCTTATACATTCCCTTGTGAGTTGTGTCAGAAAACTGAACTCTTAATTTTTATGTTAAAAGGTACAATATGAACAACACAACAGCAAACTAGGGAAGAGTTATCCTTTATATGTGCACTGGGAGTTTTTGCTCCTTCAGTTTCTAATGTATTGGAGAGATCTTTCTACAAATGTCACTTTCAGGAACAGGAATCTGAAATGTTTAAATTTTCAGCTAAGGAAATTCAGGTGATTAGGACAGTCTGTGTCTCTCCAGTTTAAGGAGGGGAATAAGCATCAGTTTCCTGGCATTTAGAAACTATCTTAAAATTCTCATGGATTTTTTTAAACACTGAATAGGTTTTTAAGTAAAATTTTAAAATGTTAAGCAAATGAAAGGAAAAGTTTTCAAAAACGGACAAGAAATAATAGTTACTAGCTCAGAGTCAGCTTTGTGTTTGTGTGTGCTTTGTATGGGAGGGAAGTGTCGGAAACCAAATTGAAATACATCCATTCAAATGCTGCTGGTGTTCTTATTCTTGCACATTTTTAACAAGTTGAGGTAGTAGCTAAGCTATTTCAGGCTGTATTTTAATGCTGCTATTTTTCAGTGTATCAGCTAAGGGCAAAATCCAGCAGTGTGGTGCCTGTCCTTGCTGGTGCCCGCTGCCCGCCTCGGCTCTGGCCTTCATCGCGCACATGCAGAACTGTCCGGCACCGTGCGGAGCCAAATGGCCGCTCGTGGTGTTGGTGATGAGGTGGTGGAACCACAGAGGATATGTATGGGAGGTGCAGGATTTTTACAGTTTATTAGTTTTACCTGTTTAAAACTCTGTTTTATGGTTGTTCCTGTTAGTTTTCTATGGGTTTATTTAAACAAATGGACTGTTCTTTAAGGCAGATGTGGATCTCCAAGTTAGTTTGCCACCTGTGTAACACTGGGAGGCATCACAATGTGTTCATTTACATTAATGTGCCATTCTTTCAAGTGTGTATAAAATGTAAACTGACCAATGTGGTTTTAAAAAAGTTTAGTCTGATGGCAAAACCCCAACCTTCTCTGGTTCCTCACTAGGTAATCCTTTTGTTTCAGTGCTTGGTCACCTACTGGGATAACTTTATCAGATGTGGCATTCTTCTTACGGAAATTTTAGTATAAAACAGGAAATGTTTTAAGCAAAAACTTCCCCTTTCTCTTTTTACTTTAATTCAAGATGACAGGGACTTGTAGTAACAGAAGACCAATACATTTATGCAGGATCTTGGGGGAGATTTGCTTCTGTTCCTTGAAGAAGAAAAATCTGAAAGGGCAATTCCTAGATACAATCAAATTAATCAAATTCTTGTAGCTAGTCACTTGCTTTTGCCCTCTTAAATTTGTACTCCAGGGATGTTTTTCTTTGTAGACTTTGCTAACATTGTCCTACCGCTGTTAGTGAAAAATAAACATGGTAAAATTCCTTTCTTTAACACAGGGCCTGTGCAACTGAGATACTGGAGCCTTGGACTAGTACTAGCAATTCTCCATTCTGAACTAGGATGAAATAAATATTCATGTATGTTCTCTGAACTTTCTGATTGAATAGAATTAAATCCATGAATTGCCCTTAAAATCAACAGAAGCTGTAAAAGAAGCAGTTATGGTTAATAGACTGCTCCTTAACAATCTTTAGGGAATAAAACCAACACAAATAGAAAAGGGAAGCATAATTAGGAATCACTCAGGTCACATTGCCTGGGACTAGAATGAAGTTCTCATTTTGAGCTACAGAAGATGGCTCATGCCCTAGATAACTGAGCAAATGCTGTCTTGCCAGTAAATAGACATGAATACAGGAACGCCAGGAATTCAGCTACAGCACCCTCACAGCTCTGATGTGCTGCAACCCCTCTTTCTTGCTACTGACCATTCTCAGTTCAGTGCTAAGAAAGCAAAGCTTATCACTTACTCTACCTTTCCCCCCTGTGGCAGCAGCCATAGTGTCTGCGTTAATGTAGGTGAACCATCACCACAAAGTAAAAAGCTTCTAGAACCACAAAGCTGGTCTATTGTTTAAGCTAAATGTCTGGGTTTGGGCTGCAAGGATAAAATGCCACAACAGCTGTAATGACAAAATGGTTGGGGCAGCAGGACCAAAGCCAACCTGAGTGTGTTATGCTTGTTCTGCTCCTTCTGTGACCATATCATTAGATTTATGCCCCCCGGGTCAAGCAAATTCATAAATGTTCTTGTCAAGAATTAGAAAATTGTTAAATCATCTAGTTTGCCTCCACTGTTGATTCTCTTTGTGTTACCATCTTTCAGTGACATTGCTGGAGACCACTGAAAAGCATGCAGTGTTTTTTACATTTTTTTCCTGCTGCCATGTTTCACCTCACAGTAAGACAGTCCTCTCCTTTTCCAACAGAACCACTTCACATCATTCTGCACTGTAGCAACTATCACACTGTGAGGTTCAGTTTGTAGCAGTTCTACAGAGCAGAGCCCTGGAGATAATTAAAATATTTCTGGACTTGTTGTGCAGAATGGACCAGGTACTGCTAAAGTTCTGGGCTCATGCAGGGCTGTGTTGTGAGCTAAGTACAATTCTATTATTTACAGCTGTTCAAGCATATTTGGGAATTAATATGATTATAGAGTGCCCAAGCCTAGCAGAAATGTTTGCTCTACTGCTTTGTCTTAATCACAGTCATGTTCAAATCCTCTTGTCAAAATTGGTTCATCAGAATACAGAAAATTGTATTTTCTGCTAGAGCTTTTGCTTGTGTAACTGCTGTGGTCTGTTCCCCAGTGGTAGGATGTTCTGAGAATCCGAGACATTCTACAGATGAGCTGTTTCTCTAATCTGCAGAATGATTTATACCACACGACATTTTATATCCCTGTGGATGTACAAAAGGGCAGGCTTGTGTACAAAACAGCTTCCTGCCTGGAAGGAGACTGCAGCAGCTTCCTGGAGATGACCCCGGGCGAGGGTCACAGCGGGTCCAGCCCACCAGTGAGCAGAGGCCTTGCTGCTGCTTGGGTGCTCCCATCTTCCCTGGAGCAGTTTCATGAGGCACTTGGGAGTTCCTTTTTACTGGGCCCAACTGAGTGATCAAATGCTGATCTAGAGTAGCTCAAACTTCCTCCATTTTAGTCCCATTTTGGGAGAAAGAGGGACTATGCTAATTCGGGATTATACAAATACCTGAAAATTGACCGGTATCTAAAACCTATTTCATATATAGTAGATGATAATGTAAAAGCTGCCATAGCAAAAGAGCATTTCTCCAGAACAGCCTCTTCTACTCCCTGCCTTCTTTGCTGCTTCTCACAGCCTAAAAGAAATCTTGTCTTGGGTTTCACAGTCACATACAAAACTTGCAGAATTCTGGATAAAATTTAGCTACACAGGGACTGATGTTTCAGGAGTACTAAAAGTGATTACCAAGGTAGCAAAAAGAGGGTTGGGAATAATTGTGTTGGGATAACTGAAAAGCATCACAAGGAAATGTTGAATTTAAAAATGATTTCACAGCAGGACACTGAAATGTTGTCTTTCCTGTGTCTGTCCAGCAAAAAAAAAAAAAACAAAAAAAACCTCAGCCTTCTCTTGCATATGTAAGTTGTGTAGCTTGTTCTTATCACTAGTATTATAAGTGTTTATAATCCATGAAGAATTCCAAGGAAAGGAGTTAAGACTATTTATTTAAATATAAATGCAATTAAATTATATAATTAGTCCTAAATTATCAGGTGTAGAAGACAAACAACTTGTTATTGTTTGGATAATTTTGGGTTTCATCAGAGCTAATACTGTTGGCATATTAAACACTACCATGTTAGGGAGTCAGTTTTTGACATTTTATCCTGCTGTTGCTAGTGCTTCAGTATCTCATAGTGCTCTGTTCTGGGGAAAGAAAACCTAATCCTCATAGTTTAATACTGAAAGGTGCAGAAACCATACTGCTAAACATCTCTCAGTTTAGGCCCAAAGAGAAGGGAAAAGGGAAAGGGAAAAACAGTCATTCTGGATTTTTTTTTTTTTTTAACTTTCTGAGAAAAGTGGTATGGAAAAGGGATCCAAAAACTGTATTTGGGGGGAAAATGTCTTAAGGCATTTGTAGCCTTTCTTTGTACACAATGTTAAATAAAATCTCCTGTATCTATGTTGTAGGTTCTTTTGGTCTTATTTAAATAAAAGTGGGCCTAAATTACACTGAATGTGTGAATTGCATTCAGCTGTGTTTGCTGGAGGTATGGAATTCAACACTGCTGTTTCAAAATAAAAGCTGTTTCTTGGTTTACAAGGTAAAAGCTATATCACTTAAAATCTAGAGGTTAGTAGAGAGAGCTAAACTAAAACAACTTTAATGTGTGGAAATAGTTTACAAGCAAGGTAGAGAAGTAGCTGAGCAACCCAGTCCATGTTCCCATCTGTATGAATCCTTTTGTAGGAGTTCTGCTTCAAAACCCGGCCCATCTCAGACCTTGTCAACTTTACATTTGTGTGCAGAGCACTTGAACTGTAGTTAGTATTTGCTAAGAAATCAGCTCTGGCCTCCAGTTCTTCAAACACTGCATGAAATTAGTGGGATTTTGTAGGAATCAGTGTGGAAACTGGATCAGTTATTTAAATCAAGTTAACTTGGTGCTTTATTTAAATATTGTTTAAGTTATTAATGTAATTAAAGTACATTTATGTTTGAATATAGTCCAAATTTAATATAATATATAAACCTTTTTACAATAAAAAGATACCTGCTTGAAACCTCTCTAGCTGATTTCATTAAGAGTGGATCAGAAAGATTACAGGTCTGCATTGCAACATTGGAAGTAGGTAAAATGTAGCTGAATGCAGTGTTTAAAACTACACTGAATATCACGCTTACCCTGAACTGGGCAAAGAAAGGGAAACTCAATGACTGTTATTAATGCATCCTACCAGTGGTGTGGCTGTATAATATGAAATAGTTTTACAATAGCTTCAATGTGGAATTCTTCTGCCAAATCATTCTCCTTCTCCCAGAAAGTGAACCCTTGTTGTGCAGCCCCATGGAACAGCATTAGGATGCCCCTTGATGAGCCTGGAAGGGATTGTG
>VZTX01022635.1:0-12068 GCA_013400915.1 Pardalotus punctatus | reverse complement strand
TTTCCAAAAAACCCCAAGGCAGTGAATTCCCCCAACGCCCTGTTTCACTGGAGAAAGATCTCACAAAATCACAGAATTGTTTAGGTTGGAAAAGCCCTCCAAGGACATCAAGTCCAACCATTCCCCCAGCATTCCCAAGGCCGCCACTAACCCGTGTCCCCAAGTGCCACATCCACGTGGCTTTTAAATCCCTCCAGGAATGGGGACTCTGCCACTGCCCTGGGCAGCCTGTTCCAATGCATAAAAACCCTTGCCATTAAGACATTTTCCCCTATATCCAACCTAAACCTCCCCTGGCTCAGCTTGAGGCCATTTCATTTGTCCTGTCCCTGTTCCCAGGGAGCAGAGCCCGATCCCCCCTGGCTGTCCCCTCCTGTCAGGAGCTGTGCAGAGCCAGGAAGGTCCTTCCTGAGCCTCCTTCGCTCCAGGCATCTCTCAAGATGATTGGGGTCTCCATCTGCTCCACAGGTCCCAGCCAGGCAGTGGAACAAGGGACAGGGAGGTTTCACTTTGAGGGAAAATCCTCAGTTTTCCTGAGGTGAGAACAACAGGTTTTTTTGATGGTCTCCCAAACCAGATCCTTTGGAGCCGACTCTTCTGCCAGTCAGGGATAGGACAAGAAACAGTGGATCTGGGTTGCAGTGGGAAAGATTTAGGTAACATGTGAGGGAATTACTCCTTTGGGGAGGATAGTTTGGCCATGCAATAGTTGGTTTTTAAAAATTTTTTGGTTTTTTAGAGGTAGAAGGCAATGGTGGGTCTGTGGTTGGAAGCTCCAAGGTGGACCTGCTCCTCTCTCTCTTGCCCAAGGTGCTTTGTCAGCGTCCACAGAAAATCAGATCAGCTAAATCCCATTTTGAGTGTCTGTGCCAGGCTTAATTCCTGGTGCTGTGTCTCTCTCTGAAAGGAGTCAAGTGTCCTTGACTGTGGCTGCCCTGTCTGCAGTGATAATTCTTTTGTGCCTCCACTTGTTCCTGTACCCTCTGGCTGGCTTTTAGTCTGGCCCATTCCCAAAACAACCCCAAAACGCCTGTGCTCCATCCCAACAGAAATAACAACAGGAGGCAGAGATTCCAGAGAAATGCTGTTCTTCTGAAATCTTCATTTACAGTTAGTTTGCAGCTTTTTTTTTTTTTAGGATGAATAAATTTACTGTAATAGGAGTGAGTCAGCGTGGATATATTGCAGGTAAATCATGTCAGACTAATTTGATCACTTATGCTAATGAAATAACTATCAGGCTAGATAGTATAAATCTATCTGCTTGTCCACAAGGCTTTAAGAAAATTTTGCCTGATGGATTATGGTCCAAACTCCCTAAATGTAGGTTAAAATAATCTATTATTGAAAAGGGTAAAATACTGGGAAGAAGGCTTGGAGCTAAGGGTGAGTGTCAGCGAGGAGGGGGCTGAGCAGCAGATGCTCTGCTGGGGCTCTTTAATATTTTTATTAAAGATTTACGGGACATGGCAGCGTGTAGGGTCATTAAATTTGCAGTTATACTGAGCTAAAGAGATCAGGCAAGACTTACTGGTCTTTCTTTGCAGAGAAATTACTTTTTGGTGGAAAACCTTGCTAAATTATGCAGGGAGACTGAAAACATGATCCTGAGTGGACCAGGATGCTCTGTGGCAGTTGCAGAGCTGGAGGTACAAACTGGGGTTTTTTTGTACTGGGAATGTCAGGGGAGAGGAATCACCTGCAGGACACGGAGCGCTTTCCTTCATTTTTAGAGTTTCTTTTGGTCCTGAAGACACTCTCACCATTGACATGTGCCCAGCAGTGTTTGACAGAAGGTAACTGGGAGCAGTTTCCAGCGTGGTGTGCTGGCTGTGCCGCTCCTGGGGCGGCGGAACGCGCCCTCCTCCCCAGCCTCTCCAGGAAAAACGCTCACTCTTGGGAAGATGTTCCCTAAGTAGCAGCTGATTTGTTGCATGAGATTCTGAGCAGGGGAAGAGTGAAAATAACAGGAGAGTGGTTTTTCCTCTATTTTGGTCTCTGATTTAAATCAGCTCCTGAGGCAGAATTCATTTCTGGGAGACGAGCGATGCCTTTGAATTGCGATTTCCGCAAAGGGGGAGAACGCCTGTGTTTCAGAGCCGCTGGAAGTGTCTAAAGGTGCCCAGTTACACTTCCAGCATAACCAGATGCCACACTCCTGATTCCTTCACCACTGAGACACTGGAGTGCAAACCTTACCATTAGCATATTAACATCTGACCCAGAAAAGAAATCTGTTCAATAAAGAAAAGATAGAAGCAAAGATGAAATCAGAAGTCCCCATGGAGTGGGAATAACCCATTCCTGGTGCCAGTTCAAAATCAGCCACCACAGGAAAATGTAATGATCCTGATGTTTAGTGAAATTGGACTTGACACTGGCCAGGGCCCTGTTATTTTGGTTGGTTAGGATTTGCAATTGTTTGCCACCCATTAGAAATCCCAATAACCTGTTCTAAGGGCAGGCAAATTAAGATTCCCTCTCTCTGTGCACGATTACTCATCACACCACAGCTCCACGTTAATTGGAAAATAACTGGTGGCTGAGCACATCTCGCCCAGGCTGTCATCGGAGCCCGGGAACGCTGGGCTGAGCTCACACACAATTTGTTGTACACACAACAGCTCTCAAAAAACTCGCAGGAAATTAATGCTCCAATAGCTTATCAGATGCAAAGATAATTATTAATCCTTAATGATCCTGGTAATTTCTTTATGGGAATTCACCTCAGTTTCCTTCAGGGCCCCCAGCGTGAGAACACACAGTTCCCTTCCTGAACCTCAGCTCTGGATTTTCTTTTATTCAGAGCCTGACGGTGAGTTGGAGAAGTCTGAGGGTTGGTGGTCCAAGCCCAGCTCCCAGGCCGTGGGCCTCCGAAGGCTGCGCTCACCGACAGCTGGAAAATCATGGAATCACAGACTGGCTTGGGTTGGAGGGACCTTAAAGCCCATCCAGTGTCAAGGACACCCCACTGTCCCAGGTTGCTCCAAGCCCCAATGTTCAGCCTGGCCTTGGACACTGCCAGGGATCCAGGGGCAGCCCCAGCTGCTCTGGGCACCTGTGGGTGACCTGGGAGCTCCAGCCACAGCACCTTCCCCCTCCCGCTGGTGGGAGTGTTGGCTTGGAGTGTTCAATAGCAGCGTGGGCTCTGTGGGCCTCTGGGGCTCCTGCCACGGCTGAAGGGACTCCAGTTCTGCAGCCCGGACCTGACTGTAGGAACTGGGAAGGTCAGGAGTCCCCTCAAAGGGGCTGCCCTGCTCCAGACAAAGGCTGACACAGGCGCGGGACGTGCAGGAGCTGTCAGAGCAGCTGCTCCTTCCCGGAAACAGCGGATGGAAGTTAATCTGGACGTGCACAGCCTGGTTTATTGTTTTGATAACACATTCTCTCTGAAATGCTGTTGTTCCAGGGAAGCAATAGCTCGCAGTCAGGAAGTTGCTTGTTTTGTGATTAGAATCTCTGCAGCTCCCGAGGGAGGGGATGGCACTGCCTGGGCAGACTTGGAATCCGCCGAGAGCACTTGCACCTGGTAGTCCACTCGGGATCCAGTCTGCGGTGGAAAAGTTGGCCCTGATGATGTGGGATTTAGGAGCTGAGAGAGGCTGTGCTGTGGGACACAGCGCTGAATGGGAGCAGTGAGAAGTGGAGTTCACCAGTGACTGTGACACGAGCTCCCAGCTTGCTTTGGCGGGAACCTGTACAGGTAAGATCAGTTTATTCAATGCACTCGCTGTTTTATCTAGGAAATGCACTCTTTGTACCCCGCTGCCTGAGTCCCTGTGTTCCCTGTGTATCCAAACAGCAGCTGAATTTGCACTTGTGACAGTTCAGCTTGCACAAACCAAGGGAGAGATGGAGAAAGACCCTCGTGCTTCAGTGCGATGACGGATCGCTTTGTATTTCTGCTCTGATGCCAGGTTTGGATTTGAAATAGAAAAGCAGGATTCTGTTTTGTAGAGTAACTTTGGGAGGGGGCCCTGAAGGAGGAATGTAAGACTGGGCTGGAGAGATCAGACGGGAAGCAGGAGAACAAAAGCCGCCAGTGTTGGGGATGTGGGAGCTGGTGCTGGATGAAGCGGGGCCTCCCGCTGTTCACAGCTCACTGCTGCCCTGGCCAGCCTGGCATCCTGAGCAGGGGGAACGCAGGGAAGAGCTAATCTGTGGAAACAGAAGGACAGACTTAGCTTGAGAAGATGAGCATGCTGAGCTGGTTTCTGCTCTGTTACACCCTGAAACCTCGCTGATATCCGTGCAGCTCCCCAGCTGGAACTCGGAGCAGACGGGGGTTCTTTATGCATTTTCTCCAGAGCCAGACCGGTGAGGATTTGGTGAGGACTGCAGAAACTGATACTGAGATTTGCAGCTCGGCAGGAGGGAATCTCTGTTTGCTTAATTTGGGAAGAGGCAGCCCTATAACTTGCAGTATGTAAAGCTTAAGCAGAAGTATCCCCTTGTGTAGAGTTCGAAGCAGCCAGGAAAAGTCTTTCAGGCCGCCTGAGCCATTCCACAGGCTTCCTCCATTCCTTCAAATACAAAGAGATGCCTGCTGCAAACAGTTTGTGCGAGGGCTGCGCTCCAGCCTACTGATCCAGGGATTCCGACTGCCACGTGTAGTGTAACCAGCCCCTGTATAATTTCTCCCACACGTGAGTTAAAGAGCCCCTTCTGGAGAGCACCTGGCCTCATCATTTCACCTGGTGCCCTGGGAAACTGGGCATCCTGCATGGCTGTTTCTGTTAGGTTTTACTTCGAGCTCAAATTTGCCGTTGCCTTGGAAGAGGTATCATTGTTCCGGACAGCCTTCCCCACCAACTGCATCCCACGGCACTGCCTGGAGCAGTGGCCAGCTCCTGTGTCCGTCACATCCTTGACAAGCCACCACCTTGGGCTCCTTCAGGAGAACGCTGGGCAGCTTCCCTTTCCCGGTGCTGGGGTCACTGTTTGGCTTTGCACAGTCGCTCCTGCATTTTCCCTTTCTCCATGAAGGAAGGAACAGTGCCTGAACATGGCTTTCCAGCAGGTTCCTGGGGCTGTGTGCCAGAAGGAATCCTTCCTGCTGGAACCATCCATTGTCCATTTTAAACACCGAGGGATCACAGTCCCTCACTTGTGGCAGCTTTAGGGCCACAGCAGATCTCCAATGTCCTCCAAGTCCTTTTCCAAACAATTCCTTTCCAAGGCAGCACCCTGTGAACGTAGCCTGTGTTTCTGGTTTCAGATTTCTTACCTTGTATTTGACTTTTTCAATCACATTTCGTGGCATGTAGCCAGCTCACACTCCTGTTGGTCCCAGTGTATTGGCAGCCCAGTCCTGCTCCGTGTTCCCCTCCCACCAATCTTGTTGGCATCTGCAAACTTCCCCATGACAAGGATTTATACAGAGCCATTTAGATCATTGATAAAAACATTAAATAAAATGGCAATGGGAGTTTTGCTCTCCTTTAATCCCAGATATTTTTAGCCAGTGTAATATTGCTGTATGTTTATTGAGTTGTGGCATTTGGAACATCCAGTAAATACGCCTTTGAAGAACAGCCAGTTTCCAGGAATGCTTTCCACCTTAAATGTGCATTCCCAATCCATTATGCTGGCAGCTGAGGCAAGGCCTGGGAAGACAGAAATGTTAAATGCACAGGTGTGTGTGTCACTGCTGGCGCAGGTGTTTGCACAAGTGTAAGCAGATCATGCCCTGGGCTGTCGGGACAGCTTGCTGGCCTTTGGATCAGGAATTGACTCCTTGGCCTTCCCAGGTCGAGCAGAAGGTTCTGCTGTGTGGATTGCAGCAGTTTCTGGGCCGAAGGTGCTGTTGTTTGGGAAGAGCTCCTATTCCTGGCTTTATGAGTAGGAGGCAGGCCTGGGCTGCAGCTCACCAGACACACAGCTCTGCTTTGTGCCACCATGTGTCAGCCAGGCTGGACATCGTCCCTGTGCTGCTGGACATTGTGGTGCCCACCCCCTAAAATGGTGTTAATGCACAGTCTGAATGCTTCTTTTCAGTTGCCAGCCTGGATCCCAGCAGGGAGCAGGGCTGCTCTGACTGCCATGGGCTGAGCTGGATCTGCAGGTTTATCCAGAGCCCAGCAGGTGTGCGTGGGTCAGTGCCAGCATTCCCAGTATGGCAGCGTGGCAGGATCATACCTTTGCCACAAACAATTCCTTTGCCACCAACCCTCAGGTTTTGTGGCTTGTTCAGGACTTGTCATGGGGCAGCCCAGGAGCTCATTTAGATCCCCAGTTATGAGGTTACAAACCCAGGGAATTGTTTATAAATATCCCCTTAACCCTCCGAATGTGCAGCTGCCACCTGGCTTTGGGGGGTTGTGGGCATGGTAGGATCTGGCTTCCCGCTGCCAGAGGGAGGGGTTGGATGGGATATTGGGGAGAAATTCTTCCCTGTGAGGGTGGGGAGGCTCTGGCACAGGTGCCCAGAGCAGCTGTGGCTGCCCCTGGATCCCTGGCAGTGCCCAAGGCCAGGCTGGACAGGGTTTGGAGCAGCCTGGGACAGTGGGAGGTGTCCCTGCCACGGCAAGGGGTGAAGCGAAATGATCTTCAAGGACCCTTCCAATCCAAACCAGTCTAGGATTCTGCGATTTCCTGATTCTCTGATTTGCCTCTTTTGCAGCAGTTCCCAAGAGCAGAGGTGTCACTGTTGGAGGGAGGGATGAAGGCAGCTCTTCTGCTGGCAGCTGGGTAGCAAATCTCCGTGCAGAAATACATCCCCGAGTCTCAGAACTCCTCCGAACTGGCCAAAGATCCCCAGGCTGGTACAGCAGAGCACGAAGGAAGTGGTTGATACTCAGACCTTGGGCTTCGGCTGCACAGGAGCTGAAAGCCTCCAGGAAAGAGGCCTGGGCAGCCTTTGGCATGGGAACAGGAGCTCTCCTGTGCCCAGCTGGAGGCAGAGGAGTCACCGTTAAAAGGAGGTGACTTGGCCTGCGTGGGGACCTTGGAGCTGCCCCGGTGTGCAGAGCCCTGCTCTCACTGTGGGGTCAGCTCAGCACAGCTGGCTCTGGAGGAGCTTGGCAGGGCAAAATAAACCAAAGGGAGTCCCTTGGGCAGGACCTGAGGAATTCTGGCTGTACACAGGATCATCCAACTGCTCCATCTCGGGCTGTTGCTCATGGCACACAGGCAGGAGGGAACGAGAGGGGAAGGCAGCTGAGCTACACTCGGCTCGGTGTGGCCTGGGAAGGCCTTGGGCAGCCTATCCCCCATCCCTGTCTGCTTTTCATTATTGTTTTTATAGCCAGAAATAAGATCTTTATTGGCTTTATTCATCTCCTGTCAGATGCCCAATCAACATCTGGCGATGCAGCAATTCCCGGAAAGTGCTGACCCAGTGGGAGCCGGTGGAGCAGGAGGTGTGCAGGAATGTCTCCGTTCCCCTGCCCACCCCTGGCTGCCCTTTCCATCATCTTCCCAGCCCAAGTGGGGTGTGTACCCCACCTCACTGGGTTTCAGAGCACCACGCTCCTGGGAGATCCCAGGGTTGGAACATACCTGAGAAAATGTGTGGGACATGGAGATAGGGCAAGAGGAACTGAGCGGGAGACAGGGCATCACAAAAACTGCTCCTGGGCTGGAGTTGGCCCATGCATGGGGAGGAGATTGGACAGATGGATGAGAGAGGAGCTGACCATTCGTTTGAGCAGTGCTAGGCCAGTGTAAGGGACAGGGCAGAGCAGCTCAGCTCTCCCTCCTCCCACTTGCCTTCCCTTGGATTTTCACAGGACTCGGAACTCAGGCATGAAAATGCAGGGATCCTTCCCAAGGGGTCTTTGGTAGAGTTTCCTGTAGATTAGAAGATTTTAAGATCCAGCAAAAGACTGAATAGAGAGGAACCCGTTTTTATTTACTTGGGTGCATATTGGACTCATAATAAAATGGGGTGTGACAAGCCAGAGGCAAGTTCTGTTCCACTCGGAGATTAGCCGGCGTGTGGCTGCTCCAGCAGGTCCAGCAGGTTCCCTGTCAGATCCCTGGGCTCCCACACTGGATCTCTTGAGCCCCCTTTTCCCACACAGTCCCGCCCTTACTCCGCCCTCAGGTGTGGGTGGCTTGGTTTGTGCTGGATTGTGGTTCCTGCCTTTCCACACCTTGGCTTTGCTTTGCCCTGTCTCCTACATTCCAGCTCCAGTCAGTCAGGGCACTTCCTCCCTCTTCTCCCCACATTTTGGTCTTTTTCTGCTGGCCACCTCTGTAGGAAGTTCCCTCCTGTTGCTGTGGCACTGTTCCTGTCCCTCCACTTGTGCTCCTGTCCTGGACCAGCTGCTGCCCAGCTCTCTGATGTGCTCTCCTGCCCCATAAACCCTCCACGGGCTCTGCAGCCCCTCTGGGAGCCCTTCCCGAACTTCCACCCCGAGACAGCATCTAACCAAGGCCACTTGGTGGCCTCAGGTGGTTTTGTCACCTCGTGCCTGCACTTCGGTGCCCGTGATGAGTGGAGTGGGTTCCCCTCTCCTCCTGCCCAGAAGGGCAGATGGTCTTTGTCTTCAGGAGGGAAAAGCTGTACCCCAACAGGGATATTCCCCTTGGAGTGGCAAACCCTGCCATGAGACAAGGACTCAGGCCCTTGTAGCCCAAAGCCATGCCGGGTGCCTGCAGCCCGCTCCCATGCTGCTCTTTTTGGGACACACGGCATCCTCGAGCCCCCAGGGCTGGGTGTCTGTGCCCATCCCTGCTCCGGACCCGCAGCAGGAGACACGGATCGCTCAGAGAAAGGTCCCGAGCTGCCTCATCAGCTGCCCACTCATGTGAGCAAATGCCACCAGTGGGAGCCGAGGCATCGCAATCCAGCCCAGAATGCTCCTTTAAAGACATTTCAGCAGCTCAATTAAGTTTCCACTTGTGTGTTTTCTTTCCCCCCGCTTTGCTTTCATGGTCGTTTAAAACAAATAAAGTGAGCAGAACACGGCAGCGTGATAACCACCCTTTAATTCCCTTCCCACGGGTCTCCCGATTATTTGGTGATTCAGCGGCAGCGGGGGGAGCGTTTTCGGAAAGGAAGGCGGGAGCTTCCCACAGGGCCCCCGAGCACTGGGGAGGAAATACGTGCCTCGGGTTCTCCTTTTCAGCCCATGGATGTGGCGAAAGCAGTGCCGAGCCCGGGCCCTGCAAGAGCAGCGGCCCCGTTCTCAGTGCCCTCGTTGTTCTCGCATTGTGCTCTGGGGATGGGCACCAGTGCTCGGGATGTATTTCACGCTTCTGTGCAAACACAATACGAGATGAAGAATTCATACCCTCGCACAAGACCAGAGTGGATTTTCTCATAATAAGGAAAGCAGCCAGATCGGAGCCTGCCAATTCCTGCCCCGCGCTCCCTCCTTCCCTAGGAAGTTCAAACAAGCCTGTGCTTTTAAACTGGCAAAGAGAAGTATATTACATTTTTTTAAAAACCAACACAAATCCTTTTGGATCTTTTTTTCCATTATTCCCCCCACCTCTGTCTCGGTAGGTGACTTTTCCAGCCCTCCCCCACTTGGTCTGCTGGGTCTGAGTGGGGGTGGAGGAGAATTCCATGTGTTTTATGTGTGTGAACAATTAATAGTGGGATTGCGTCTCGCTGGAAGAGCATGTAAAACACACCCCAGGAGGGGGAAAAGAACAACTGCCCAGCCTGCTAAACACTCCAGAGCTTTTCCTGTCCTGGAGGAAAACACAGTGTGGGGGTTTGCTTATTCATCACCAGCAGTAAATAACGGGCCTCACCTTGAGCTCTCCTTCAGCCACTTCTGCTTTTCCCCAGCCTCCGGGCTGGCAAGGAAAGGAAATATTTTCTGTCCTCTGGGTGAAAAATTGGGGGTTTATAGCTGTTCACATTTTAGCTTTGGTTTCCTCCCTAAAAAGCTCTGTTTCCATCCTTGTGGCTCTGCGTTCCCCGAAGCCTGGAGTGCTCCTGCCAGCCTGACACCGGCAGTGAGTCCTGACCCCAGACCTGAGCTGCCATTGCCACATCCCAGGCAGGCATTGGGCACGCAGGTGCTTTCCCTGGGCAGGATGCAGGGTGCACCTGAGTCATTCCATACATTTATAATCTGATCCCTCAGAACAGCCCCGTCAGCAGCTTCTCCTCCCCTCGCACCGTTCGTGGAGACATTTCCATCCCTGGGCGCCCTGGAAGTCCCAAGAAGCCACGAGTGGCCAGGACCTGCTGAAGCGCGTTGATCCGGACACCGGATCCCTGCAACCTGTGCTTTCCCCAGCACCTTCTGAAGTGTCCTGAGCTGAAGTGATTCAGGGAGCACATTTCCAGACTGTCAGCGAGCTGCATCCATCACTCCCCTGAACATGCACCAGATTGTTAATGCTCCAGGCCAAATACCACGTCTTTTTTAATGCCTACCAAATGTAGTGCGTGCTGCTGGCTTTATATTTGTAATAATTATTAAAGTAATGGCAGTAGCTGCATTCCTATAGGCTAGAAGTGGCCAGGAACAGAGAAAAAAAATGATTCATTGTTCCAATTAATGCTCGAGCTCGCACCGGTGATTAATTAGCCTGGCGATAGCACTATGCAAAAGATCAGGGTGAGAATTAATAGGGAGACACGTGCTGACTTTTAAGATGGTTCCAGCACTCTTTAGTGCCCTTCCTTGGGCCTGTTTAATTAGAGGCAGAGGCACGGGCTCGCTCCGCACCGACACCCCCGACGGCAGGCGCTACAGAATATTTATATGACAGGGTGCCATGGAAAACTTCAAAATTAAATTCCCATCCAGGTCTCTAAATATAATTCTGAAATGTCAGAGATGCTGGGGAGAATGCTGGTGCTGGAGAGGCTGCTGTCAGGGAGAGGCAATCGTGTGCCAGATTTATAGTGGCCTGAACAGGCAGGTGACTTTTCAGCTCCGGTGTTTAAGGAGCCTGAAGTGCTGGGATGGATGAGTTTCACCTGGTGGGAGGCACAGGATCCAACGGGAGCACGTGCTGGAGGCTTGTGTGCCTGGGGGAGATGGAGCAGGGGCAGCTCCTGGGAGCCTGCGAGTTCCCAGGAGGCGCAAACCACTCTGGAACACCAACCTTTGAAGGCGAGCCCTGTTGGCAAAGTTTCTCCTCCCGCTTTTATCCATCACTCCTTCTGCTGCCTCATTATCTCTCCCTTCTGCACACTGGTGCCTCCCACCACCCCAATTCATTTTTCCCAGTTGCAGCAGCTATTGAGTGGTTTGTAGAGGTGGGGTTGAGCCAGTCCCCCCCGGGCTGCTCCCGAATCGCTGACGAGGCTGATTCCTCTGTTCACACATCAATCTGAGAGCACCAGCAAAGTTCCATCTTGGCTGACTTAATTGTTAGGAGCTGCAACCCCAATGTCTTTGTAAATAAAATAGTTTAATCTCATGGGGCCTGCCTGGAGAGAGGGGAATAAATACATCAATATGTAAATGGATCCACAAGAGGAGGATGAACTGGGACTTTGCAAAACTGATAAAGCATCTTAGGAGACGTGTTGTCACTGCACTTTGTGCATATTCTGATGAAGCAGACAGCGAGGCTGGATCTCAGCCTGGGCTGGGGAGAGAGGGAGGGAGGGAGGGAAATGAAGAGGGAGCGGGGGGAGGGAGAAGTGTGGGCACCAGCACACCGTGACTGAAATTCTTGTATGGATTGATTTGACTCAAATATATTCCGAGGCTGGTCTAATTGCTCCTTTAGTCTCAGGCTTTGATTTTCCTGTTGTTTTCACATCTCTGCCGCCGAGTCTTTCCTGCATTTCAAGCAGCCTGGCTGGGGCAGTGTCCAGCCCGAGCTGCACCTCTGTGTGACCAAGAGTCAGTCCCTGTCCTTGCCCAGCCCTTCCACGTCTCTGCAGCAAAGTGGGCATGAGCGAAAGCAGCAAAGGTGGGCCTTTTGCCGGATGGGTGTTTTACCTGTGCAACACCATCGGGGGTTATTTCGGAAAACAAACCCTGAAGCCTTCGGGACACCTCGGTCATGATGAGCCTGTGCTGGTGTGACCCTCACGGGAGACGGGAGGGCACTGGGGGAGAGCAGCTGCACGGAGCACGGCCAGGAGAACGTGCAGTGGCCCCCGTGCACCCTGCAGGATCTCCCCTTCCCTTCCCTTCCCT
>VZTX01022631.1:31375-54107 GCA_013400915.1 Pardalotus punctatus | reverse complement strand
CTCCCCCCCCAAGCCCCAGTGGCCTGCATTGCACCCCAGGACCCCGAGAACAACTGCAAAGAGCCAGGAGGCCTCATACAAAAACCCAACAACCCTAGCAAGATTGTAATTGCCTCCAAAGCTAGCAGTGCTGGCAGGAGAAGCTGCCTTCAGCACAGCCTTTCCACAATCACACACATCACCCAGGTGCACAACATCTTTTGCAAAGGCCCAAGGGACTCAAACAGCTCTGCAAGGCCCTAAGAAAAGGGAAATTGCTATCAGAGACTCCTGTTGACTCTACAGCCCACCAAGGAGGCTGCTGGCTTCTACAGGCCATCCCCCATCTGTTGGAATAGCAGGAAGTTTTACGTTAGCAATAAAAAATAAAAAATGCTGGAGTCCAACTGGTGACTGAAGTCTGGTGCCAGGCTCTGCTGCAGAGACATCACAGCTGCTTACAGTGCCTGCTCGGAAAGAGGTTCTCATTAAACATTTGCCTTGGGTTTGTTTTCCCTGTTTGCTAAAAGCAAACATTCACAACAAAAATCTATAAGGGAGGGCTGCAAATCAAAAGTTTGATTTAATAAAAACAAGTATTACCAGCCATCTGACTCTAGGTTCTTCCTTTGCCTTCTGCTTTTAGCCTTTAGGAGTTATTTTGAAGGGCTTAAGGCCACATGAACTAGAAGTGATTTTTATTTTCTAATTGAGAACTCTAGATTTTTTTCAACTAAGAGATCAGGTTTTTGAGAAGGCGCCAAGTAACCAATACATTCTTCAGAGCTGGCAAAAAGGGTTTCATATCACAGAACTCCCTCAAGATGCAGAAAGGACCTTTCTGAGGTGGGTATTTTTGGTGGAGTTCCTGCCTTTTTTCCCAGCTATGGAGATGCTTTCAATAGCTGCAAATATTTTCCATGCATGAGCCATGAATACTGGCAGATCAAAGCTGAGGAGTTGATCAGCAAACTGGACTACTAAAACACAGAATGCTCATCAATGCCAGGCTGCTCAGAGGAAAGCTCTCATCAGCAGAATCCAGACAGCAGAGCTGTGAACAGAATTCAGAAGTACCAACATCCCACGTTAACAACACAAGAGGTCTCCAGCAGGAGTGGGATGTCCACAGCCAGTAAGCCAGGCAGTGCCCACCACTTTGCATCATATGGCCCAATAAATAGCACATGAGCTAACTCTAGTAGTGGTACCATTCAGCTGTGCTTGAAGTAGTTTTAAAAGTTTATTTAGCAGGTTCTTCATGTTGCCAGGAAGCATAGCAAGCTCTGGCTGGTTGCAAGCCCACCTACTGCCATACCAAGGCCTGAGCCTTCACATCTCCCACTGAAACCATCTGAGGAAACCAGTGCTCCCCAGGCACCACTGCTCTGCTTGCACCCCACACCCGAGCACTGCTGTGCAGCATGACATCACCCGCCTGCAGGTCTCCTGGTGGTGCCTCTGCACCTGGAGGCCCACCTGTCTTTGGGCTCACCCTTCTCAGCATGGCCAGCACCAAGCCTGTCTCATCCAGCTCTCTGGGCACCTGGGGGAAGCTGGTCTCCTTGTGGAGCCACACTGTGAGGCACTGACATGAATCGATCCATAAGCCGCCCCTGATGTTCTCCACTTCTGATTGCTACATTTTTTGTGACAAATTGATAAACTGCATCTCCACTCAGTTAAAGATTTGATCTCGCTCTCTTAATCCGCTATCAATAAGATATTAATCGTGCACCCGACCCGTTCTGTTCCCCGTCTGCCTGCAAATCCAATAATCATTTCAGAATTCACAGCCGAGTGGGGCACTCCCTTCAAACAATTAATTATAGGGGAGTCTCATTTATTTTCCCTGTAACTCTCTTCTCTCCTACCCCTCCCCTGCCTGCCTGTCTGTCTCCTTCCCCCCTCCCTCCTTCCTCAGCTGAAATTCGTGCTCAGCAGAGATAGGGGGTGGGAGTGCCGTTTAGACTGGGAGCTGAAGAGGTCCTGCTTAACTCCCTTCCATTTGCTGCCTCACAAAACAGATTAAACCCCACTTGCCCAGCTCCCAGATTTCTCTGAAGGTGGAGGCCAAATTCAGCCCAAAGCTAAAATGCTGAATAATCCCCACTACAGCATAGTCCCTCTGACACCAACCCTAGCATTTGCTCTGCCAGTGACTTGGAATTTCCACCTCGGGCCAGCCAGGACAGGGTTTTTTCATGCCCAGGGCAGCTCAGGTAAAGGAGAGTTGGATAAGAAGTCTGTGTGGGCCATGAGGATGGATGAACTGATGACAATTGAGCTTTATTCACATATCTCGTTGACATTTTCTAATAGCCTGCACTGCTATCTGAGTGTTTCTTGATTTGGACTTCAGAGATTTAATTTCTGTCCCTGGTCCAGAGGAGAACCAAGCTTCCTGGCCAGCTGTGCACTCAGGCAAGGTCTCACTGCACTATTCCTTCCCTGCCCAGCCTCTTCTGGCACTACATCTCAACAGCCAGCCCATTTCAGATGATGCTGTTAGGGAAATTAGTCTATGCAATAATTTCTAGTCACAGCATTCATATGAAGGCCAGATACACAAATTAAAATAGTTTGCGTCCCAAATTTGCTACCACAAGTGCTGGAGACCAAGAATGTAGCCCATGGGGAGGTGAAAGATTGCAAAGAACCACAGAACATGCAAAGTCCTTCATTGTCATGCAACAAATACCAAGTAAAAATGTAAGTTAGAGTATCCCTCACTGTCAGAGAACTCCCTCCTGAGGTGCATCTTTTGCTTCATCCTTTTTGTCATCCTCCCCATTTACCTTAAACCCCACAGGAGACAGAGGCACTATGACCAGAGATGGGAAGGGCTGGGAGAGAGGAGCTGTCACCAGTAATAGCTGCTGTAAGCATTGGCAGGAAGGCCAGAGGAAAGAGCGTCTCTGCTCCTGTGTGGGGACAGGAGCAGGGCTCTGACAAGCTCTTTAAGCTCCCCAGGCTCCAGAAAATGCTGTGCAAAGTGTTTTAGCAACAAAAGTCTTGAGAAGAACAAACACTCTAATCCCTTAATGAGCCGGCTGATCCCCCATCTTGGCTCTGGCTACTCTAAAGAGCCACACGCTCCCCTCCTCCCTGGCCCCCGGCCCCCTTTGGAGCAACCCGCTGCGGCCGCCTCAGAACCGATTCAAGGTGCTCTTCGGGATCCAATCCAATTACCCTGCGTCCTGCTGAGCGGCCCCACAGACAGACTGGCTCTTTCAGGGCAGAGTCTTATGGCCTGTTAATCCTCCCCTCATTAAAAGACCTTGTTCCTTCCCTCCTCAGAGATGAAAAAAAAAAACCCCACAAAAAACCCCTCAACCCCACACTGGGAAAAGTTTACGCAAGAGAGCCCCAAAGCGGAGCATGAAAGCTGGCCTGCAAGCTGCGGCCTCTGCCCGCTCCCAGGGGTCACCTCTGCACAACGCAGGAGTATCTCTGCCTCCTCCTGCCCCCAGACCTGGCTCACCCATGAAGAGGATGGGCAGGCAGCCGTCCCTCACAGTGTTCTTGCGCTGTGGCTTTATTGGCTTCTCTTTAATGGGCCTGTCATTAAGGCAGGAGGAAGCTGGGTGGGAGGGTTCCCATAAAACCAAGGCCTCAGCTAATGAACGCAGCACCTGAGGGGAAAGGACGCAGGAGCGGCGGTTGTTGGTCACACAGGACTGAGCTGGCTGTTGACGGCCTCGCAAGGACAAGGTTCCCTCCTCACTCGAGAGGAGATGTCAGAGCAGCCCCCTCTGCCATCCACCACTCTGGTACCACACATGCAGCAGGGGCCAAGATCTCCATCCCAGAGGGTGGCCATTCCCACACCTGGGAGTTCTCCTCAACACTTAACTGGAGGGATGAGCCGGAGGTCAGTCAGCTGCAACCACCTCCTAACAAACATGTAATGCCGCTGTGATTTTGCACCTCTCCTGCTTTGGAAGATGCAGTCACAAACACCAGCGTTTTCCTTCCAGCTGCACATGCTATGTGACCAGCTACAGTTCCAATCCACTGGTCTTACTGTAGATACTGCTACTGGTACCAGCACTCACTAGCCCATCGGTAGAGTGTAATGAAGAGTAGGATCACTCCTCTTCTGAGGGAAGATCCACGTGTTTATAAGCCAGGCACTCCCTGCAACAGGTGTTCAACTTAACGTATTACACATGGCAAAAAGGAAATGTGATAATGCTAAGAAAATACTTCATAGTCGTGTTTTCCAAAATAAATTATAGTTCTGATTGTTACTATCTGGTAAGCTGGATTTACATTCCCAACAGCACACCACAGTGCAGAACTTCAGTCCGTGAAGTATTAAAACGTTGCTAAAGATGGAGACAAACCTGCTAAGTTTGGGTAGAAGGTAATAAAACCAGAGTTAGGTAGTATGATAAGATAACAGCAGGGACTTCTCTCTAAAGATAAGGAAATAAAAATGAAGCAGAATAAAATTAAGGGAGAAACTTCCTGGCAGTGAAACTCACTAGGAATCTTCACTATTTAAAGCCCCAAGAAAACTGCATTGAGGAAACGGGCTATAGGGGTGCCAGAAGAGCCTCAGCAGACGTTGTGGTACAACACCAGGCTTGGGGAATCACAGTTTTATTCTTGGTCCTGATACCAGTTTGCAGTACAGCCTCACCACATTAAATTCGGCACATGTTCAGCTAATGCTCCCATCCCTCCAACTGCCAACATACAGAAGTCACATGCCAAATTTAGCACAGCCAGTCAGGCTCTCAGTTAGAGGTAGCCTAAGCGTCACGATTTCTGGGCCCAGGAGAATGTTAATAATTCCACAAAGTCTTCTCAAAATTGAGGCAGGCTCATAATTAATGTGAAAGCTACTATGGAGGGGCTCTTCTTCCCTCCAGAGCTGCAGTCATAACATGTATGAAAAGGAGCCACAAGCAACTAATTTTTGTGGGGCAAATGGCTCATCCCAGCTTGGGCTAACCCAGGCACTGGTGAGTCAGGCTCTGCTCTGGCTGTGCACTGTAAGGAGCAACATACCTGTGATGGTTTGATGTGACGGGGCTCAGGATTACAGGTGACTGAGAAGGATTTCAGTGATAAAAAAAGGTATGATTAGGTCTTCCTAAAATTTTTTTATAGCAGGAAATTGCAGCATGGACTTACTAAGCATTTTCACAGTAGGTATCTGATTTTTCTTTCTTACAGGACAGAAGAGGGAAGTGAACGTATTAAGCTGGAAGGGAAATTTTTCAGTGAGGTTTTGGTTTGAGTTAAGTTTTTGGGAGACAGAATTTTAAAAAATTCTCATTTCTAGCAACTACTTTTTTCCCTCCAAAAACAAAAACCAAAAAACCAAAAAAACCAAAAAACCAAAACCAAACAAAACAAAAAAACCCCAAAACCTTACCAGCCTGTCACAGGCCCCAGGGAGGTGAACTGCATGATCTAATTGGGCATTATCTCAGTCTTCTCCAATTTCTCTCTTGTCACACAGTCTGCTTTTTGACCTATGCCAAGAGAAACAACGTTGGCATGTATCCTTTTTGGCTTTGACAGAGGCTGTTTCTGCTCAGCTCTCTTCCACAAATTCTTTCTAGTTATGCCATCTCATCTATTCACTTTGCACTTGCACATTTAACACCATAATTACAACACACAAGATTAGAAATCAGACTCACCTTTTCCCACCTAGGGCTGTTTTCTTCTTGTTCTTTGTACTCCCTTCACAAGGACCAATGAAACCCACTTGTTCGCTTCACTTTTTTTTAATGGTCAGGTTAATTTTTTATTCTTTCTTATTGAACTCAGCCACCTGCAGAGAGCTACTTTGCTCAAGAACTTGGTCTCTGCTCACCAGTTGTCTGCCATCAGGTGATAATTCCTCCCCATCTGTTGTTTGAAGTTATTTTCTAAATAATTTCTGTGAATTATTCCAACTATTTTGGTCAGCTTTGACTGGGTGGAGTGGTCACACACTCCATTTCTTTCCCCATGGGTCTTCAGTCCCTTTTAAAGTCAGGTCTTAGGTGGCAGTCCTGGAATTTTTAGAACAAAATAATTTTCCATTAGCTCCCCCTAAATTTTACTTAAAAGTGCCTTGTTCCACAAATACTCTGACTAGCAAACCTGTCTACTAGAACACTATCAGAAAACACACAGCTAAGATAGAAATCCCAGGGAAATTTAAGTTTTCCGTTGGATAGTACACTAACTGAAAATGCTTTCAGTGTGAAGATTTACTTCATTATAGGCTGAGTTCAGCAATGCTGAATGCAAAAACAGACCTGGTCCTTTGATACCACACAGAATTCTGAGAGCTCTGGACTCAATCCAGCAAAATATTTAAGCACACGAGCAGCTTAAGAAATTAAGTGCATGGTTAAATATCTATCTAGATCAGGGCCAAAACATTTGGCATCTCATAGGATTGCTCCATAAAAATGTTCTTCATTTTAAAAAAGGTCATGTTTCATCAAAAATATATTAGGAATTACCAACTTCCTTTTTAGATGCAATTTAACATGGTTATCTAACATAATATCATGCCCATATCTTTTCTCTGGAGACAGTTATTTAGAGGAAGGTTCATTCTTACATCATGTCACTCAGTTACATGACTTAGCTAATTTCTTGCCAAGGTGTCGCCTGGGAATGCCCCTGCAGTTGTGACCAGTCTCAGCACAAGCACATTCCAGCAAAGAAGGAAAGGTGGTCTGAAGGACACAAAATCGGGAAAACTCGTAATTTACAAGGGGTGTGTTCCAAAACAGTGTTTATAGTAGGACGTCAAGGGGCTGGCCCAGATGTGGAGGTCAGATACAAGTGTATGAGCCAGACTTGCTCTCTCTTTGTCAAGCAATTACTTGCACTGTGGTTAGCACAGACTGTGAGATAGAGATCAGAGCCCTCTGTGCTGCCTACCAGCATGAACACAGAGTTACTGTCCCATAGACCTTCTGTCCAAATAACCACAGCAAAAACTGGGAGGGGAAAATGTGCTTTTCCAACAGATAGAGCAAAGAGCTTTCCTGTCTCTCTTTCCAGAAGCAGTTACGTGGGCTAGCAGTGGAGATGACCATGGGACATAGGCAAGATCTCTTCCTTCATGCTTAAAATACCACCTCAGAAGTTTAATGGAGCTGACATATGGTCCACTGTGTTCTCCTCTGCCCACTACCATCTTCACCATGTCTATGTCTGTACCTGAGCACTGGGGATACTGGAAGCCCATGGGGGCAGGGAGCTGCACCAGTATCTCCCAGCAGTGATAGGTCAAGAGGAAGTCAAGTCAAGCTAGATGGCCCTTTACTGATCCTCCCTCTTAGGGCCATAAATAGCTCGATCCTCTGTGACCCTTGGCCTCCCACAGCCCTTCCCCACCTCCACCCCCTCCCCAGCACAGGCTGCTCCTTGCCCTCTGCAGATCATTGTCTCCCTGTTAATTGCTCTGTCTAGGAGGAACAGGTCAGCAGCTTCAGGTGAGAGCCAGAGAGAGTTGTTAATAAGTAAATGATAAAATAAAAAAAAAAGTTACAGAATGAACTTGTTTCTTTCCAGGGCTTGCCTTGCAATTTGGCAACCACCTTTTGTCTTGTTGCAAAAGGGCTCTTTTTATCTCTCCTTGACCCAAAACTCTGACAGTAATGTTAAGCACAAACATGTGACCCCCAGCTCCAAAAAGAGTGCGTTTGTGCGTATGCACGGGTTTTGCCAGCTGAGAGGCTGCCCTGATAGCTCCACTGTATCTCCCTGTCTATGTTAATAAACAAAACAAAGCCAGAAACAATATGCCCTCAGATCATTCCTACTGTTTAACTACAGGCTCCCTGGCTGGGGGATGGTTCTATCTCTCAGACAGTGCATGGCAACAGCCTGTGTCACCAACCAGCCCCACCAGACAGCACAGTCAAAACCTCCAGCACCATCCAGCATGCCTTGCACTGCTGGACACCATTACTTGCCACACCTCAGGGCCCCATCATGCTCTAAAGCTCTTGAGATACAGTGTGGCTCTTTCCTGTGATGGCCTCTCTCAGCATGAGTCATGTAGTGCCACACGGGAGACGAGGTGCTGCAGAACCAGCAGTCCTAGCCATTGCTGCTGTCTTTAAGTGTTACAAAACACATGGAACTCACAGGAAATCTCTCAAAACCATCATGAGAGATGAAGCATTTGGAGTGCACGCAAGCCACCAGGTCCATCTCGGAGCAGACATTGCAGGAAGAAACTTCTGATATTAGGAGACCTCAGAACAGACTGGTTCCCAGTCCCAGAATCAAGTGTCAAGTAGAGGGCCTAAATTTCCCCTGGAAACACTGGGCTCGTGCCATCTGGCTTATTGGGTGTGCTGTGGCTCCTGCCCCTCTCCAGGGCACAGTGATTCCTGTTGCTGCCCCTTCCCAGGAGGAGGTGCTGTAGGGTGGTGGCCACACTCCTCTGCTCTCCACCTTTGTGAGCCTAACCCTGTGGGGTCTCATATTCCTTTGAAACCTGAGTTGTGTTGATGGATATATTTGCTGGGTGCCTCCCGTCTCTCCTGGGCTCAGGCTGCCCTGTCTGGAGGTTCTGTGAGGGAGAGAGGTCTGGAGTTTAAGAGCGTTATTGTTACCAGAGGAAGGAATTTTTGGTCCTATAAATCAGAGGCAGGCAGGAGTAGGGCCAGCATACTTGGGCTGTGTGAACAAACTTCATTTCCTGGGAGACTGGCCTTCAATCACCCTCTGTCATACTCCACTGATCAGAGGTGGACATGAGAGGAGTTCATTAAGGTGGAAGAAAAATAATATAATAGGTCCTCCCCATGCATGCACTATTCCCGACCCCTGGGGGTGGCAAGACATCCCTTCCTTGTGCTAAGATCCAAAACACATACACACAGAGCCACTCACCCTGAATATGCTAGTATTCCTCTGCCTAAGCAAATTTCCTTCTAAAAATGGACACCCCAAACACAGACCGAGTTTTTTTTTCTGGCTACTTTTCAGATTAACTCAGTTCCACTGTCCATTGACTCGCTTTGTAATTCTTGGCTGCACTCTGTCGGAGAAGAATCAGGTCCAGCACTTGAAGCAAAAGGAATCAACAATTTCCCGAGCAAAAGAGAACACTCAAAGCTCTCCTTGTTGATTTTGTTTCCTGCCTTTCTGAATGGATCTTTTTTTTTTTTTAGGAGATTATCTTTTCTGTTTCTCTTACCATCCTTCAGCACTAATAGTTTTGATTGGAATTAGGAAAAGGGACAAGAATGTCAAGTAGGCAAAAATTGGAAAAATAAATACATTTAATGAAAAGAGAAAATACTTTGAGTAAGGGATATGGAAAAACCTCCAAGAGGACAATAGTTTACAAAAAGCTTTGTTTTTTCAAGAGCAAATTGTGAGCCAACCTGCTGTATGGAAACACAGAAAAGAGCTCTACTAAGGCCTAAAGGACTGAGCTGGTGTCTGACATGGACTGGTGCAGTGATGATACAACATGGAATAAAAGCCTTTCAGAGTTCTGAGCTCAGCTGGGTTGGTGGCATCCCTATATATGCTTGTCACAGAAAGCATAACTGAAAGAAACACATAATTGATTGTTTTGACCACTTTGAAAACACTTTTCTTCGCAGTTCTTATGTTTGTAAGATACAAAACCAAAGGGGAGCTTGGGCCCACAGGACTCAGGAAACTGGTACAAGATAAACAATGTTAATTTGGAGGTGCTGCCCAGGTCCAGCTTGAGGCTGGTGGACAGCTGGTGCTCTCACCTCCTGTGTGATAAACAGAGGCACACATGGTTTAGGGAGCTCCTTGCAAGCAGTTTTAATTGATGTCTGGTTATGCTGCTGGACTCAGCTCCTGGAAAAATTTGTGGCTCTGTCCAGGCAGACAAGGGAGCTCAGGCACTGCCACCCTTGGATCCAGTGTCTTGACTCTCTGTCTGTGATGTCTAGAAGGACCAACTCCACCCAGCAGGCAATGAGGAGGGGTCACTTTAGCACAGTTCTGCTGTTGACATTTGTGCACATCCCAGCAGTGGCGGCCAGCTGCAGCAGGAGCACTCTTTCAGCCTTTGCTGACAAGGGAAAGCCCAGAGACCTGCATCTTCTGCAGAAAAAGCAGAAGGCTGGTGAGCTTACAGGGGCTGAGGGATATGCATCCTCTGTGAAGATCATACCAAGAAAATTCTTCTTCCTTATGATCTCTTTTGAGAGACGTGGTCTCCAAGGAAGGTAGCAAGGTACATCCACAAGCAGGTGAGCAATCCTAAGCAGCAGCAGACTGCTCCTGGTTTGAGAAGTAGCTCTTATATTGGTGGGTATAAAATGATTCATTCCTGGTTAATATCCAAAGGCTGAAGCTGGATGGTGTGGCAAAACAGGCAGTATTTAATCATCCCAGAAAATGTTGGAGGATATTCTCAGAAGATTTCTTGTAGGGGCAGTTGCTGCATAGAAAACAGAACTGTCTGGTACTAACATCTCCTCTAGAGAGAGATCAGACATTTCAGTGGCACTTGATAAATAGTCACTGAAGGATTTTGCAGGCCTCCCAGATGAAAGAGGTTGTTGGAAAACAGAACTATGGGGTGGCTTTTCCACCCTGGTTGTTCATCACCAGAAAGGCTGTTTGCAAAACTGCCTTTTTATTTACTGTGTGAAATCTTTCTGAATGGACTTTCTACACTAGTATCTAAAAGGACAGCTGGATATACACCTCTGTTGGCTTTGAAGCTGCTCAGTATATCTGCATTAAAGAAAAATTCACTGGGTTTGCTTAGAAGTGCCAGAGAACAGGGATAAATTAACTCTAAGCTCTGCTGGACTGAAAAGCAAAGGGAATAGAACAACTGAGCTAAAAATCTAAGGTCATCACTGCAGCAGAGGGGAAAGAACAGTGTGCAGTATTGGTAATGCACTGGCTGGGGTCAGGGGACTGTGGCTGGAGATATCCAAGAGTACTGTCAGAAGAAAGTGTATGACAGAGATGTACCCTATACCCAAACCCAGCTATATGCCCCAGCCCACTCCCACTACATCAGAGCTCTCTTTGGGTCATTAGTGCTTGTTTTAATTTATTTAGCCAATTTTATCGCTGGAAACATACGGTGATTTACAACCTTTCCTGAGTGCACAGATTAATAAGTCTTCTTCTCACTTCCCCTAGAGACAATTAGCACATAGCCATGATGGGGAATGACTGCGAGGAGCACACAGGCAATATGCTGTGAGAGCTAGACAGTGGGCTAAATTCTGCTTGCAGACAAGGTCACTTGAAAGCCACTATCCATGCTTTCCTCACCTTTCCATCACTGGGTAGAACACACAACAAAATGGACTGAACCACTTCTGGGGCACATCTGGTCACAGGGTGCAGTTTGAATGCAGAGTCCTCTGGAAAGATGGCATCTACTGGCCAGGAGGAGTTAGAGACCCCAGCCTCCTGCCTGTTATGCCATTGATTTTGTGTGTGCCCTCAAAGCTTCTTCTGCCTGGCTTTTTGGAGTTGACCCTGCTTTAGGTGGAGGTGAGTCCAGACACCTCCCAGCGTCTCTTCCAATCAGAATTATTTTGTGACTGTGACACTCTGCTCTTAACACAACAGGACCCAAAGTTGTGACTCAGCATTGGAGTTACAGCAACTGTCCTTAAGGATGCAGACTTGACTTCCAGCTTCAGAAAGTTTTACTGTTAGATGAAATATAACCAACAAATTGAAAAAAACCCAACCAAAATAATGCAGTAATCTTCCTCTTTTCTTTCAGGTTTGTCTGTTGCTTTCTTTTCCCAAGCCATCACTCTCTCACTTCCAGGCAGCTCCCTCCCTGCAAGTGCTCTTACAGACTTGGATTTTAAAACAAGAATCAAGAATTCGAACTCATTCTTTCAAAATCAAAGGGGAAAGAGATTGAAAAAATATGCTGACAATTTTCTCACAGTTTTTTTTTAGCTTACTGAAACTTGTTTCCTTCAGCTCTGAGAATTCAACAATACTTCTATTTTTCAAATCAGAAAACTATTCAGATTCTGAGGGAGAATATTTGGGAAAATTTTATCAAAAAATTCGAGCAAAATAGAAGTCCTTTTTATCTCCAGAGGCATTTTTAAATAATCCTTTCCATATATGCTCTGATGAAGGCGAATATGGTAAACCCCACTTTATAAGCAGGAAAACTGAGTCTGATACAGATAAAACCAAATATTGTGCTCCTGCCTCTCTGGGGAATCTTGTTTTTTACTGAAGAGTCCCCTAATTAGCTACGCCTTGTGCTCTCATCAACTTGTGTAGCTGGGGCTCTAAAGGTGCTGTTAATAACCCAACACTTCTCTTGCTCTGCTGACCCACACTTGTTGCATCGCTAAAGGAGTCCCATAAGAAGCTGACAGACCTTTCAGTTGCCCTGAGGCACCATGTAGGTGGTGCAGAGCTGTGAACAAAGGTGTCACCAGAGGTGACAAAGGTGTGTGTCCATCACTGTCCCTCAGCAAAGCCCTTGTCTGCATCTGCCTGCTCATGTGCTTTCCTCCTGAGCAGCTCAGTCTTGGTTCTCTCCTGAAACCCCATCTCTAAGCATCTCTGACTAAACCAGGAAGGTTTGGGAGTGACTCCTGTGGCATCCTAGCAACTCCTGGGAGTTTGCTGGTCTCCTCAGCTGCAGCTCACAGGTCTTGTGGGGCATATGCCCACAGCAATTGTATAACCTCTTGAATAGCACTGCTGTGATTTTGCTCTCTGATTCGGGTTCCAGTGACAGCATTGTCCTGGCAAATTATCCATGGTTCCCATGGAGCTCATCACCATGGCAGAGCCCATATGGATGTCTGTAAGGACAGTTTCTAGTGTTCAAGACATCACTGAGGAGTTACAATTTTTTTCCTCAAACAGAGATTGTCCTCTCCTGTGAGTGTCTCATCACATCTCTTTGCTTAGGTTATTCAGGGTTGCCCCCATCCTTGGCCCCACAGATCCCCTTTTCCCTTCCCAGAGCAGCACTGAGGCTGAGGTGGCAGCAGGACTGCAGCAGGACTCCAGTGTGTTTCTGCAGAAGATGATGGGTTGGAGAGGCCAAGGGGAGCGACTTTTAGGGTGTAACAGTGCTGACTGTGTTGCCTTTCCCTCCTCTCTGAACACAGCCCTGCTGATAGACATTAGTGGGTGGGAGGCTGGCTCACTCCAGAGAGCCTTTGACATAAAGGGAGTTTTCACCCCACCTCTTCATCAATCAAAACTTAAACTTATTTGTGCTTATACGCTACTTCTTAAGTAGAGAAAATAAAAACTGGGTTTAGGAGAGTGCAAATATTTAACAATAAAAAAACCACATTAATTTACCCTTTTTCATTTCTACAGAAGGATCCTTAATGGAGTCACATGACTCTTATTCTAAGTGATAAACCACAGGTCATAAAGCACCACTTTATCACTCTGCACAAGCAGTATAAATAACAGCTATTACCCAACCTCACTCCATCTGATAAGCTCAGAGATTTTCTAATATACATTTCTGATTTTTTTAAATAATATTCATGATCATTTCCTCTTGAGCGTTATGAGTCTCTGGCTATGTGGCCCTTGAAACCAGGGCCTGCAAGCCCTTGTACCATCTCCCTGATTTATGGCCATGTTGGTTGGGACTGACGCCCTAATGAAATCTGTGACACTGCATTAATGGGGCTGTTTGTTACCACCGGAGTTCAGCAGCTGGCTGTAGTCTCAGCGCTGTGCTCAGGATGGTACACATAGAGTCTATAAAACCCACCCAGTGGGCAGAAAACCTACCCTGCTGCACACACCGTGGCACCGGCACAGGCAGGGGCTGCCTGGCAAGGTCAGCGGAACCCAGAGGGTGCGGGTAGCGGATCACAGCTCCACACCTCCTGCTGCAGCTGCATGAGCACATGGAGCGCGCGACAAGCTCGGGGTCTTCCCCAGGCCCACGGCTACACACACAGACACACGGCTCTCAAGCGTGTAATTAATACCCAGCCCCCGGAGTGGAGTCATTCAGTTGCACCAGCCACAGCGACTGTGCACCATCAGATTACCCACTAACAAGCGCGTGCGTACCAAGTGTATCCGACACACATCCCTTGTGCCTGCAGCAGCCCCGCAGCCTCGGCGCGATGTGCGCGCAAAGAAACGCTGCCCACACCTCTCCACCACCCTGCCCAGGGCTGGCTTCCCTCTGGCTCCAGGGCAAAGCCACAGGCCAGCATGAAACACCTGCCTGCGATGTGTGTGTGCTTCCGCCACGTTTTCCAGTGTGATCTACTTCCATCAACTGAGATATCTAAGTCAAATAGCCACCCAGTTCTCATCAACTCTGATGGCAGTTTGGAGAATGATTCATGTCCTCAGTGCAGAAAAACTGAGCCAGCATGTACGCAACAAAGATCTTGTGTATCCACTGCACAATAAAACATATCTGCAAGACAGTTATTTTAATACCAATATGCCCTATATAGAAATACATTATCATGAACTCAGTCTTGAAGCTACCATGGCAAGCAGAGACAATTCCAGCTTTCTGTAACCAGGGTGTGTTGGTACCTCTCCTTGGGCTAAGTCATCACCCTCAAGTTTTTACCAGAGGTACATGCTTGAATATCTAGACCTAATATAGGCTGACTGAAGCAGTTTCCTTTTGTTGCAATCAGCTACCATCAGCATGTGATTTCTCCTGAGTTTTATTTGCTCCTGTTCTTCTTTGTTTAATTTTTCCTTTTTAAAAATAGTGTAGGAAACAAACGCAAATATTTATGTTCATGCAATGCAGACTCCTATGCAACAGGAAATAAAAATTCCAAAACTGAGTATTTAGCCTTAATTCTGCCCTGGGGTAGAACTCTGTCAGCTGCTATAACCATGTATTACCTATCAAATAATTCAACACAGTACACACTTTGCTCCACCTTAGGTACATACAAAGAAGAATCAGTTCCTGTGTGCTTCATTTTACAATTTTAAATGCAGGACTATTCATTGAACTGAAAGCCTTCTTCAGAAATATTTTGATGTGAAAAGTGGCAATATTATGGAATATATTGTTGTGCCTATAAAATTCAATGCCTTTTTTCAGGATTGCTTTTGTAGTATTTTTAATAGTCAAAATGGCTTAAGGAATCAGGGGTTTGACCAATTCACATCTTCTGGAATTATTAAATAATTACAAATAATAAAGCATTGAGCTTAAAAATGACAATTTAAAATCAGTATTATTGATATAGCTGAGTTTCATCTGTCCTGGAAAGGAAACAGCTTTGACAAGATCATATTTTTAAACAAAATGAGTGTGATATTTTTCTATCAGGTCTCTTTAATTCCAGTATCATAAAAATGGGGTATATCTTTATTGATAGACTTTAGCTGGTGCATTCTCTTCTCGACAGCATATATATGTTAATGATTTTCTCAGCACTGACATACAATATGTTTAACCAGATGATTTTTCCTTTCACTCAGAGTTACTTCTCTGAGCAGTAATTTAGTGGGCAGTTCTCAAATGACAACTCTGAGAAATACACATACCATGTCTTGTTAAAAGTGTATTTTAATGATGTCTTGCTTGACCATGTTTCTTTTTTGTAGAATTGTAAATAATTCCTACTCTTCTTGTGATCTGCAGCTGGAGAGACACAAGGCTGGAGGAGACCAGCTATGCAATCAAGTCCAGTGCATTTGCAATCACTTTGAGGTAGGTGTTTAGTCCGAATGAAACCACAATTCCCTCCCTATGCCACAAACCTCAGAATAACTCAACCCTGCTTGTGCTAAAAAGACACGTACGCACACACACACACACACACACACGCAAAACCCCAAAACCAAAACCCAAATCCCTTGAGAAAATTAATAGCACATCACAAGAAAACAGCAGAAGATATCTGGAGCCAGAGCATCACCCACTGCTGGGAGCTGCATGGGCAAGGGAGTGTGGTACGTGAATAGGCACAGCTGATCTCAGCACATTGCAAATGTAACTCTAGTCAGGCAGTAGATGTGCTCTCTTTAATGATATTACTGAACAGATTACATAAATGAGTGAGAATTTATGTACAGAATTTGCATGTGTTTGCAACTGATCTGAAACTTATAAATACATTTCTCTATTTACACGCACAAGTAAATTAATATTGATTTCCAACCAGCAAGCACCACCAAAATGGCATTCAAGTGCATGTTTGCAGGTGCAAAGTATTTAGTTGGAGAGCAAAGCAAGCAAATTTGCAATGAGAACAGTGAAACTGTGAATGCAGTTCTGTAAAGAATGGCTTGCATTGTTTGTGGTGCAGCAGTGCTGGAGGTTGCAGACACCCCGGGGATCTCCTGGGCAAGGCACTCTGCAATCCTACTGCAAAAGAGCTTCTCCCCAGCATGTGCTAGTGAGACAAGTGCCTTAGCTTAGCAACACGGGTCTAATTCCCAAGTGGGTGCTCATTCCCTGCCCTGAGAGCTTTATTACATTGGGTGCTCAGCTCAACTCAATGGATAGGCCATTAAAGATTTACAAGCCATTGACATGATTCAATGAGTCAATAGCTCAGGGACATTGTGGCTATTGCATGTACCAAGTCTGCTCCTGCATTGCTTCATTTTCAAACCCCTGCATAGCTGCCATTTGCACACACTCAGGACCCCTGCTCCCCAGCATCTCACTCCCCAAGCTCTAACACATCCATGCACTCTCCAGAGAGGATCCTCTCCCTGACTACCCACGCTCCTGAGCCTGTATCCACTCCTTCCCTCACTTTCCTACATAGCCTCCTACCTTTCCTAGAACCAGGCCACTACTCCGGGGCAGACATGCTAGGTCCCGAGGCACCATTCCTCACTGTCCTCCTGCTGTGTGACCAGTCCAAAGTGAGAATTTTGGGATAGGGCTGGAGAGGGCAGAGGGAAGAGTAGCTGTTGGGGCTGTGTGAGTCAAGTCTAAACCCTTCTCCTCTTCACCAGAGAAGGCAATTACTTTACCAAGGCTTTGGTTTTTAGTCAAGATATTACAATCACATTGGATTTGCTTTTGTTTTTTCCTTCTCCTTTCCCTGAAACTCCTCTTGATGTTTGGTCCATTTTTCTTGGGTATGCTTTGTTGTTTTTGGGTTATTTTGTTGTTATTGTTGCTTGCAGCCACCAGAGAGTTCCCCTTCCTCTGGTTAATGGCTCCTTAACTCGCTCACTCCATGCAGGAGTAGGGCCTGGGAAGTGCTGAATTCTGGAAAATCCTCACCATCATGGAACCTTTTGCCAGCAACAAAATCCTCTTTTCAGAGGGCCTTTGTGCCATGGGGCAGCAAGGGGAGACAGTCCCTGGATGGGAGGGATAGGGACAGAGCCCACAGGAGTGTGGGGCACAGGCATTGTTGCTGTTTCTTGAAAGAAAGACGCTGGCTCTTGGGAAGAGGGGGGAGAAGAGACAGGAGCTGGATTGTTACAGGATTCAATGAGCTGTGCCCAATGTATTCGAAAGGTGCTTAAGACAGCCAAAGCTCCTCACCAAACATACACTGCTGTGAACAGCACAGCACTGCCCACAGGCTGCAGAGAGGCAGCCCAGCCCCCCTGCCTCTTGCACAGCACACCCTGGAAATAGGCACCGTCCCCTCTGTCCCTGCCCCATACCAGTATGGCATGGCCAAGGCATCAAAGCTTCCACCCATGCTCACCCAGACTTCTGATTACCCCAGAAGAGGTGCCCAGCTCAAACCCTTCCCCTCCCTCCCATCTGCACCTGTCCAGGTAGAAAATGATTTGGAGTTTTATGTTGTCTTACTCTAGCAACCCAATGGCCAGGGAGGGGGTGCAGGATTTTCCATGGACATAAAACAGAGAATTCAAAGTAAGTTTTGGGATCGACAGGAGTAGTGAAACCTGTTTTTGTGTCCTGATGCCTTCACCCTCCCTCTAGCACCACTACAGTAACCACAATGGACAAATTCTCCTCCAGTGCCTCCCATTGCCCCAGAAGGACACTCAGGTTACGTGCTGTCACTGGCTCCAAGCCATGTGCTCTTTGGTCACTGGGCATGGCAGGGTGGTTGGCCAGCAGAGAAGATGGAGTAGTCCTGGTGCTGGCACCAATGTGAACTTTGCTTCTTTATCCCATCTTTAATTTAAACACATTTTGTAGGCACAGAATTTTGTAGACCACAGAAGTGGTCTCTGTCCACGTGTCAAGTATGGCTGACATTGACAGGTAGGTTAAACATATGGCACTTCTGGCTTTTTGAAATACCGTGGGGCAATCAAAATTGAACCCACTCCCACAGTTCCCACTGTTGCTCACCTTGCCAAGAGAGGTCCACCGGCACAGCAGAGACGTGCAGATCTTGGTGTCACACGTGCAGTGACTGTGGCACTGCTTATGACCTAGCCCTGTGGCCATAGTCCCAGCAAGGCCAGTCACCTTGTTACAGGGCTGTTTGGTACTAGCTCACCTACAGATTACCACACCTGATAAAAGCTACAGTTTCTCACCTTGCATTTTTCATACACCTCTAAATTCATCACAGAGGAAGTAATGATGATTACCCTCATTTTAAAGGCAGGGAAACTGAGGTATTGTATGATGGATGACCCAGGGTCTCCCAACAGACTGGTGGCAGGGACCAGAGAGACACCCAAGTTCCCTTAAATTTCAGCACAGTGTGCAGGGACTGGATTATCACTTGGACAGTATTCACTGTGTGATGCCCACACTGGTCTCAGTGGAAGCTTTGTAAGACCAGTTTTACACCCAGGGTGGTCTAGGACTTGAGGGTGGCAGGGCAGAAGGGAGACATTCCCTGACAAGCTTTTGCCTCAGAGAAAGACTTGAAAAAAGTTCAGCTCAAGGTCCTAGTGAAAAGGACGCCTGCAGGGCCACCCGCACCGCTCTCTAGTTGCTCCCAAGCAGTGAATTCATCTGGCTGAAGTTCTGGGGAAAGTGAAAAAAAAGTACATATGAGGAGAAAGAAGCTAGCCCCATCGACCACTCACACTGTTTGACATTAAAAAGTGCTGACAGCAGAGAGGGAGGAAAGGAATGGACGAAGCGACACTTTCATCTCATGACAGTCTCCTGCCAGCCCCAGCCACTGCGTCTCCCTCTCGCCCCCCCTTCTGGCCCCTTGCTTTCCTAGGCATTTTATTAAATAGGGTCACAGCCCGCGTTAGAGTCCCTCCCACGGCCCAGGCAAAATGAAAACACTCGCCCGTCCCCATGACCCCCACCCTCCCAGATCTCCGTCTCCTTCACTGTTTCCCCCCACTCCAGAACTGAGATCTCCACCTCACCGCAGCCTTGGAGTTTCATAGCCAAACATCAAGGCAAAGGGCTCTAGGGAGGAGGAAGGTCTCCCCCATTTTTTTTTCCTTTTACATTAATTATCTCATTTAGTTGAAAGAAAAGTCCAAAATGGAGTTTTCCCTTGGCAATTTTTTATGCTAGAGAAGTAATTAATAGCTTGATACAACTTTATTTTGTTCCACACAGAGATAAACACACACATATATACACTTAAGGAGACACTAACCTGAATTTATCACATTAAGTACCTGCCTGCTAAAAGTAAAGGACTGGACATAATTTACAAGGCAGGATGGGGAGGGGTTCATATGTGGGGGGAAACATTTAGAAGAGTTAATGTTTGAAAGTTGGTCTTTGAAGGCAGGAGGCTCCTCAAGATAGAAAAAGAAAACCTAACTAATTAAAACTGATGTATCAGTTTCAGAAGAAGAATGTGCTGGGAATGAAACTGTGCATGGGCTAAAACAACAGTCAGCAGGGTTAGCCATGACAGTGTAGATACCCCCAGGGAGAAGGTCCCAATTTCAGCGTCAGACCAACAGGGTCTGAGGGCAGTAGCCAAAGCCCCCAGCGAAGTGGCTGGTCTGATGCAAGACACAACTTGGGTGGAGGAGCAAATGTGGGTCATCAGTAGGGTTTGAGTCATGGCCTTGGCATGCCAGCAATGTGACCCACTGAGCTCTGCTTGGAGGAGGGAGGGGACCTTGGGCCACAGATGTGCTGTGGTTTTTCAGCAGCAATCAAGCACTGTGGATGGCCAAAGGAGAGGACTTGCCTGCCCCACAATGCTGACCAACAGGACAGGCAAAAAAAGGGAAAGAGGGCACAGAGAGTAAGTTCTGCATGGGTCCAAGGCCATTGCAGAACCACAGTTGTGGCCGTGCACACCTCCTCAGTCAGCACGTCAGCCTCTTTGAGTCTTTCTGGGAGAGTTCAAGTGGGAACATCCTGGCTTCATCTCTGCATTTTCAGGTATACCTTCCTAAAGTGTGCTGCTCCCACTTAGGGATACCTGTGAGGGCTCTCATAGCACCTTCCCCAGTCCCCCAAACCTCTGTAACTGATGTCTAGGGGAGAGATCCCTCCAGACGCCATCCAGGAAAACATGAAGTCTGAGCAATTAAGTATGCTGAGATGAGAAGCATGTGCGAAGTGTCTCAACTGAGGGTTGGTTCTCTTCTGTGCACATGAACTTCCCTAACTTCGCAATGCATCACTATCTTCCAGATAGCAATCTGAGCCATAAAACACATCCAGTGATTCAGACCTGAGTCACAATGAAAGAAAAGGCAATTAAATCTGTCAGCCAAGTGCCAGGTGAGCCCCCTGCAGCCAGGCATTTCTTCTGCTCCAGGGGACCTGCACCTGATGTGGTTGGGCACTGACTTTACCCCCTCTTCCACTGCCTTTGTACAGGACTGTGCACATGATTTCTTCTGAATCACAGAATTCTATTGCTCTTACAAGCCTCAAAGCTTTTAAATTATCAGGAGGAGAGGTAAGTATGGGTGTGGAGGAAGGAGGCAAAAAAAAAAATCATAAAAGTGACTTCAGAAATACCCCTTACCCAAATGCAGATTCTTTCCAAAATGTGCCTTGATGAAAACTGATCAAGCAAGTGCCCATTTAAAATGCTGAGTCTATGCATCAGGCAGAGGTACACCATACAATAAATGGCCCCTGCTTGTCAGTCCACACAGCAAATTTCTGGAGCCCACCGACAAAAGCCCCAGAAGGTGATTGGTATGTAAACACAGAACACCCACTCCCTTTGGCAGGGAAGGTGTTCTTTGTCTTACAGCTTTCCCTGTAGACATCAGCTTGTTTACAAATCTTACAGCAACCCACAGCCGTGGCATTAAACAGGTGAAGAGAATAACGCTTTTTTCTTATTGATCTAGGGTCAGTTTCATTTGTAAGCAAAAGGGCAGCTGTCAATAGACTGCATGATCTAAGGCACCAATCCAGAGAAATCTTAAGCACGTGAGCACCAGGGAGCAAGGATGGGATTCAGGGTTGTTGAACTGGGGCCAGCAGCCTAAACCAGGCTTTATTTCTTGTTGCATCATAATTCTATTGTGTGAATGAGAGGGAAGCATTAATAAATGGGAGGATGGAAAGGGAAGAAGAAAACATGTCTATTTCTTGTCCAATAATGTTAACAATATATATATAAAACCAAAACAACACTAATCTTCACTCCTCTGTGCCTCTCAGGCAGCCCTGTCTATGTTGTCTGTTTTGTTTAGATTGTGCACTCTTCATGACAGACATTATCTGTATTTTGTGTCTTGTAAAGCACTGGGCACTTTTATATAATAGTAATAATCTATAAAATGCACAAATGAAAATATCAGAGCAAAGAAATGATGTTGCAGAATTGTTTCTGCCTAAAAAGAGCAGCAATATTCCAGTTAAAAATACCCATGTCTACCTTGATAATAAAATGTATGTGTGCGAGTGTGCATGCACATGCAGATATATATGTGCATACAGTAGGGAAAGAGAGTCAAGGAAGGAATAAGTTCATCAAATCTCTAAGTACGTGGCACCTCAGCATCATGCAAGCTACCCTGAGTGCAATCAAAGCCTTCCGACGCTCCAAGGGACTCAGTGGAAGTGTGCAGGATATTAAGAGTGACAAGTCATCAGGACTGCACTCTCAGACCACTAGGGAAGGAAAACTGAAGCAGGGTGTCAGTTTGAATTGTCATTATCCTGTTCAGGAAACAGCATTGGGCAAGGCAAAGTAGTGGCAGGAAGAAAGGAGGTTGGGACATCTGGGGACTAATCCCCCATCCCCCAGGAATTCTGCACCCATTCAGGACCTGGAACCAACTGACTTCTGCATCACTCCTGGTCCTGCCTTTGTCATCTTGAGAAGAGGGGTGACTGTTCCCAGGGTGCTCGGGGTGGAAGAGCAAGGGGGCAGATGCCTCCCTGTGCCCTGGGAAGGGTGTTGGGGTGGTGGGAGGAACTGTACGGTGCAGTGGGAGTGTGCACTACTGGGCAACACCAGGGATGGAGGGGAGGAAGGGAGGGTGGGAAGGGGAAGGCCTATAATCCCCTTGGTAAATCCATGCCTGAACTATAAAAGGATAATCCATGTGCAACCCTGGCCCCACTTATAGGATTTAGCTCTTAGTGTAGAATACTAATATTTGGCTGTTTGTTTACCCCTGTGAACTAATTTGGCAGATTCTTATGATTCTCACAGGGAGAATTTATTTCGATTTTGATATTACTCAAAGCCTTGGGTCCTGGAGTCATAGGATTATATGCAAAGCTCTAAGCAGACTTTTTTAATCCTTTTTCTTAAGAAATAACTATTTGTTGTGGATGCAGCAAAAAGCTTGAAAGCTGGCCTGCTGTTCCACAACACAATGGCATCAGAAAAGAAGCCACTTGCTAATTCCCCCTTTTTTTTTTTTTTTTTACATGGGGTTTTTTTAACCATTTTTTCCAACGTTGAAGGGAAATGGGGGTCAAGCCCCTGATTTTTGA
>VZTX01022631.1:0-31334 GCA_013400915.1 Pardalotus punctatus | reverse complement strand
TTTTTTTTTTTTTTTTTAACATGGTGATTTTTAAGCCAGTTTTGCAACTGTGAAAGGTGAATGGGGATCAAGCCCATGATTTTTGAAGAGTCGGCACAGTCAAACCAGGCTCTGCTTGTAGATTCACACTGGTTTGGTGAGCTTCAATGTCCGCTTGCCTGCTCCTAACCCAGTGGCTCTGCCTTGGGAGACCAGTATCCCAGGCAGAAATTAGATCCTTGAGCTAAAAATAATGTGCAGAGTTTGGGGAAGGAGGCACAGGAAGAAAAAAAGTATGTGTTAGGATCAGGAATTCAGCTTTCAATTAAAAAGTAACTTTCGAACCTTGGATAATGCAGAGAATGGCTTGAAAATGTGATGCATGCATCCCCTTAACACAGAAAGCCAGTACAAGAATCCCAGCTATGTTATTTTTATAATCTTGCTGGTTTGAGGGCTTGCTCTGTGATTTTTCAACAGTTAAAGTTGTTAATACTAGGGGAGAAGTGTCCTTTTATTAAATGCAAAAACCAGCTTTCATGGTAAAGTGCAAAGAAATGGAAGGAAAACAACAGTTTTCTCTAAATGTATTTGTGGTTGTTCCTTTCCCACTGTCCTGAAAGAAATTAAAATTTGCAAATGTAATCACAGCTAGGAGCAGGGCAAAACTGGATATGTGCTGAAGACTTGAGTCTCAATTTATGAAAATATTTCTTTTTAATTCTGTGCCCAAGATCATTTCTTCTGAGAAGATTTAAGCACATGCCTGAAGTGGCATAACTGCAGAGGGAGGCCACCAAATCAGGGCCTTGAGGAGAAAGCTGACAGCAAACTCAAAATTTATTATAAGAAAAAATTCTCTCCCTTGGTAAAAACAGAAGTATTACCTAAAAACCACAAACCTTCATAAATCAGGCAAACAAGACAGTCAGATGAGAGTCTTATCAAGCAGTGGAAATGAGGCAAAAATAATTCAAATTATTCACACATTTTGAAATTTTCAGGACTGAGAAGAGAGAGTGAATAGACCAGGGACTCAAGCAAAATTTGTCCCTAACAGTTTAAGCTGGAAACACACTGGGTATGGATCCCAAGAGTCTAACAGCAGAAAGTTTTTAGAGGATATATGTGCATCACTGGTAGCTGCCTTATTTTCCTCCTTCTCAGATCCTGTTGTGTTCTGGCTCTCTTGCACAACTTCAGTTTCTTGGGCTGCCTCATTCCCAGAGCTGACCGGAGAAAAAGCTCCCGTGGGGACTGTTCGCTCCCCACCTCAGCAAGGCTCTGCCATGTGGCACACAGAAGGGATGCTTGGGCACTCCACAACCCCCCCATAATTCCCACCAATGCCCTGAAAATCTTCATGTGCCTAAATACACTGATTTGTTGTCATTTTACCCCTCACTCAAATGCTGACAGCCAGTTCCATCTCTGGTTATAGGTATTAATAATTAGTCTATAATTACAGAGATTGAGAAAATATCTTTTAGATGAGTGATATTGTCCCAAATTTGTTCCAAAGATCATGTGAAGGGAAGCAATGTGTTCATACAGACAAAGAGAAGGGAGAGTTTGGCTGTCTGATTTTCTAGTGGTTTGGACTCATTTGTGTGTCCTCCTCTTTCTATCTCAGCTTGTATTCTGATAACAGGATAGAAGAACTCCAAGTATTACCCAAAACGGGGGTGGGGTGGGGTGGGGGGAATGCACTACACCAAGGATTTGAAGGGAACCATTTATTTCATTTATTAAAAGGATCAAGAGGTGACTTGCTTCTCACATATAAATTTCTTCCTAGGGAAGAAATTCCAGGTACTAAAAAAACTCTTTAATCTGCCAGAGAAAGACATAACAAGAGCCAATGGATAAATGCTGAAGCCAGACAAGTCCAATTAAAAATAGAGTACTGGACCTTTTTTAATTTTGTTTCACTTTGTCTGAGGAAGTAAGGGTGATTAACCATCAGAGAAGCTGTTACGGGAAGCACTGGAGTTTCCCTTTCTCAACATCTTCAGCTCAAGACTCGTATTCTTTCGGGAAGAAAGTTATTGTGTTCAATAAAGGGGTAGCAGGGGGACAGTCTCTGATCTGTGTTATGCAGGCGATCCAATCAAATAATCAGGAAATGTTTTGTGAGCTTAAACTGAATAAACAACTTAGCACCCCTCAGCTTATTTTTAAGCAGGAGGCTTATTTTTTAAAAATTGGGAAAGGGAGGATAAAAATCCTCAGCAATTGAATAATTGCTCTTATTACAGAAAAAGGGGGAGAAAAGGCGAAAAATTTGTAGAAGCAGAGGGATCTGAAGCAAAAAGGATGCCAGGATCCAGGGCAGAGCAATGCAGCAGGCTCGCTTCTGGTTGAGGCTGGCAGTGTTCTCCCCCAGCACCGCGAGCCTTTGGGGAAGGAGCTGCTCAGGCTCCATGGAGAATCCTGCCTTGCTGATTTCCAGCTGAGCAGCTTTCCGCACTCAATGGCTGTCCCTGCTGCTTTCATGCAGGGATGTACTCTAGCTCGGAAGAGAGCGGTTCTGTTTAGATAGCCCCCAATCCTAGCTTTACCTCATCCCTTCCAGCAGAGTCACTGTAATTAAGATTTGTTAAGGTTTGGAAGAAATCTCATTAATCAGATAAGATCTGAACTTTATTTTCTTTTTAAAGACCCAATTTGATCTCTCTTGCTTGTGGTAATTGCTCTCCTCTTCTGACATGGAAATTCATTTTCCAGGCACATAAAACACAATAGATTTCCATTGTCAACAGCAGCAACCCCAGGAGACTTGAAAATATTCCTCCAAAGGCTAAAAAGAGTATTGGGAGCAAATCCAGATACAGGCAGGGAGAGGGAGCATGAGATGGGGCGCTGTCAGAGACAAATGGGGTGGAAGAAAGGGGTTTGTCTGGCCCAAAAAGGAGCAGGGATGCACCAGGGGCAGGAAGGGCAGCAGGACCCACTCTGTGACCCTCAGTCAGGCTGAGTTGGCAGGTCCCACCATGAGACCCTGCACAGAGAGGAGAAAAGTTGTTGCCAGTCCTGGTTCCTGACCTGGGTTGGTAAAAGCATCTTTCTCCTGAGTTTATCAGAAACCAGTACTTCAAAGAGCGATCAGAAAAGCCTCCTGGATGGCTGACATTTCACATAAGGCAGCACCAGGATAAATGACACAGTGTGAAATATACACCACTGCATCAAATCCTATCCATCAGCAGGATTCCTGGTTTCTAAATGTCAGGTATAGAACAGGAACTCCTCAGGAACATCTGAATCAGAGGGTGGATTCCTTCCCTGCCATCTACTCCCCAGCTCCCCAACTCCTCTTGGTCTCCACCATGCTTTGGTGGGCTCTGCCTTCCCATCCACACTGAGCCCAGGCAGCCAAGCACTGCTGCCAGGCTGGGAGATGTGCCTGGATAATGCACACACCCTGAACAGGGCTGGGTGTACCTGTAGCACCTCTCACCCCAGGGACTGCAGTCCTCAGGAGGGGCACTTGGCAGCCCCCTGCCCACGCTTCAGCCTGGCCACAGCATGTCAGCCCAGTGTGTGGGCATCAAACCCGGGATCACCATCTTCCCCCTGCCCAGGGCCTTGTACCCTGCCACTCCACTGTCACACTGGTCCCCCGAGCCTATGCCCTGCTGCTTGCACCACCCCATCCCTGAGTCTGACCTGGACCAGGAGGGGCTGAGCCTCAGCTGCACCATGAGGCCAGCGGCTGCAAGCAGCCTCCCTTGTCCTGAACTGTCACAGGGAGAATAAAGCTGAGCCACAGTTTTCCAGCACTTTCAGGGGGGCAGACAATCTTGCAGCAGCAGCAGTCCCTGTCACAGCTCAGTCTGGCCACCTTCTGGAGATGCTGAAACTCCAGTGGAGCAGAGACAGAAAGCACTACCAGGGACATTGTGGGCTCCCAGAAATGGGCACTCCTGGGCAGTTGGCCCGCAAGGCTGGCTCTGGGTGACTGGGGTGGCCAAAGCAGGGAGAGTCCCTTGCACCACCGGCCATGTGGAGGCAGAGACCGGGCATGGTGAGTGCACACAGAGGTACTAATAGAGACCTAGGGCAAGCGTCCCAGCCCTGCCTGCCTCTCTCATTCTCTTTGCAGAGAGAATCTGCAAACATATTAATCTCATCTCACACACAAACCCTCTGTCCTGATCCCAGAATCCATATATTAGGAGATTTACATAAATTACCAGCTATCAATAGGGCACATGAGGTGCAGCGGCTGAGAGCCAGCACCCTTGCCAAGAATACAGTACAAGAAGATTGGAAAGAAGGGAAAGGGAGGGGGCTGCAGAGAAGGGCTAGGAGCACAGACCTGGTGAGCAGAGGTCTGGGATGGCAGTGGCTGGCTGTGCTTTCTGGGTCTGAGTCACTCACTGCAGCTGCTGTATGGCTTGGTTGCAGGGGTAGGTACATAACTAGCAGGGAAAAAGGTATGAGCTCTTCACAGCACTGCTTTATTGGGGACTTTGCATTTGCAGCCTAGGTCAGAGCTTGCTTAGCCACTGGCATCCCCAAGTCTCAGGGGCATTGGGGATCCAGAGCTGTGTGGCTCTACTGAGTTCAACAGATCCTCGACTCCCCCGTTTCCACCTGTGGGACTTTACCTCTGCTGGGAGAGGAGGAAGGCATAGGCTCAGCCACTGACCACATACCTGGCCAGAATCAGGATGCTCTCCACCGTAGGTGCATTGAAAAGGGAATTCAAGCTTCTGTGAGCCATGAGAAATATAGGTGACGCTTGGTGAGCATTGTGAGAGCCATGTACAGAGCCCTGGCAAGCAGATGCAGAGAAAACCACCAAAACAGACTCCCTTCCAACGTGCTTCCCAGCACAGACCTCCTCTGCAAGGGGGGTGATGGCCAAGCATAGGGCAGACCCTATGTCTGTGATAGGGAAGTGATCCAACAGGCACCAGGGCAAAGACACAGCAGTGTGATGCCAGTTTCCTCGATCCATCCCCTTGGCATATGCCTAGGGAACAGCCCCATTCCCATGACCCGAAGTCTCAGACCCTGGGCAAGCCTGGGGCGAGCCCTCGTCCCAAGAGGGGACGGAGATGGGTCCTTCCTTCCCTAGGCAGGCAGTGTGCCCGACCTCTTCCGCGGCATCTTCTGACCCTCCCAGGGCAGCAGTCCCGGGCCCCCCTGCCTGTGAAGAGCCCCGAGTCGGGGTCCCTTTTGTCACCAGCCTGTGGCCACCTCGGGCAGAGCCCACTTCTCCCGCAGTGTTCTACTGCCCTCGTGGGTCCAGAGCGCTCATTGCAGCCCCGTACCGGCCCCGCGGCTCCCGCGCCGCACCTTCCCTGCAGAGAGCCAAGGCACAGGTTGTTCACTTCCCTGCCAGGAGGAAGAGCAAGGCGAAAAAGGCAGGCAGCTGCCTGTTTTGGGTCTGGACCGAGGGAAGCGGGACGGGGAGCACTCAGAGGGGCCCCAGGACCCAGTCCCAGCCCTGCTGGTGTAAAAGAGGGTGCAGGACAAGGAACCCGTGCACCAGGGACAGTGCTCACAGGAGTTAGAGCATCACCTCCTCCTCGGAAGGGGCATCACATGTCATCTGTCCCTCCTCCTGTCCTGTGGACAGGCAGACATCACAGCTGAGCCCAGTGTACCCACGGGCTGATGGGGGTGTTCGATAGGTGGCTGTGAGTACAGAGAGGTACTGGAAGCTACTTCCGAGCTGATGTGAGGTACACCCCAGTGTTATTTCTAGTGCAGAGAAAGATAGCAAAGTAGCCAGTGGTGCAAAGAAACAAAGCAAGACATGGAAAACAGGCCTGATAAAGAATCAGATTAAACAGGGGAGAATTTTTCTTTTGTTTTATGGGGGGGGGGCGGGAGTGAGGGAAGTGAGAAAAATGGGAGTAACCAAAATTAGAGTTCACACATACAAGACCTCCTGGCAGTGTGACTAGAGTACACACAGACCTCAGCAGGTTCGGTTTGTGTTGGTATACGACAACATATGTGGCACAATGAAAATACGACTTGCACCATATGCTTGTACTTGTACAGCATCTAGCACAGCAGACAGCATCCTTCCTAATGCCAGTGTTCAGGTGTAGGTACGTGGTCTCACGTACATCCCTAGAAACTCTAGGTATGGCCTAGAAGAGGCAAGTTAAATCCAGGTCTAGCAGGTGGGTTCCAAACCGAGGCTGAAACTGGATTCAGATTCATGCCTGGTGTATCTGACACATGAGGGCTCTGTGCCAGGGCAGAAGATTTTCATGGGAAAGATGCTCCTAAGGTATCTCAGCTCAGAATTAGGGTTTTGACCCTCCTGATAGCTCAGCTTGAAGCCCCCTCCGCAGGCCGAGAGCATCCCCGCCGCCCGGCTCGCACAGCGCGGTGCCCGCGGCAGCCCCGGCAGCGCCGCACGGAGCGCGGGCTCCCCGCCGTGGCCATCCCGCGGCAGCGCACGGCAGCCCTCCCCGGCCGTCACCTGCGGCCGCGCCCACGCTCACCCCACCCCATGTCTCTGCCACATACCCCTAGAGCTGCCCGCTCCGATCCCTGTCCTCGCCGTCTTTTTGCAAGGGAAGGGGCTGGTTTTGTCTGTCTGCCTTCCTTTCAGCAGGGGTTTTTCATTGCTCTTCCCCTCTACTCACTTCAGACACCTTCATCAACACTGTTGTCCCCAAATTTAACCACAGTCCAGACACTTCAAAACCCGGTCCCTTTGGGTCTGAGCTCTTTCAGACCCACAGGATGGCTCTCTATTTGCTCACTAACCTATTATTCATCTGCTTTAAAGCACTGCCACTGTCAGATCCTGGGGGTTTAATTTTCCACCACAGCTACCCCCTTTCACAGTAACCCTCATGCAGGGCCATTACATGGGGATTTGCCCGCCCAGCCCTACTCTTTTATTGTCCCAGTGTGAACGGGCTTTTGCAGACACATCCAGCATCATGTAGATACGCTTGTCCAGTGCCTGGAAACTGCTGGGCAGTGATTGTCTGGTTGTGTTTTGGGTGCAAGGCCAGAATTTGATAGAGCCTTTCCAGAGTAACATCTAGTAAATCAGCAAAAGCAGTCCAGTCTCTTGGATGTGGGAGGCAATCCCGGCATCAGCAGGAACCACCAGCAGCTCTGTCCTGCTGGGGAAGGGGCAAGAGAGTCTGACAGCTGTACAGCAACTGCCAGAGGTGACAGCAGTGCCTTGGCCACTGCACCAAGAGAGAGCTCATCACAGCTGCTCCTGAGGAGCAGAGTCTTCTCTTGCAGACCTCGAGAGTCACTTTGGAAAAGGCAGGTTGTCATCACAGCACCAGAGACTGCAGGCACAGAAAAAGTAGCAACCAGCCTGATGGCAAATCCTCCCACATGACGGGCCAGGCTGACCAGCGAGGTCTGGCTGCTGTTCAGCAAGGGCAGCTGCAGCCCAAATAAACTAAAAATCAGCACAGGAGCTGGATCAGCACCCAGAGGTCAAAGGCAGCTTGAGTACTGGGGGCCAGGGGAGTGTGACCCTTTCCATACAAGTTCCAGATGCTGACAGAGAAATAACCTACAGTAAACCCAGACAAATTTCAGTCAAAAATGGAACCCAGTGATGGGTTTTATATGAAGTGATGGGAGCCTTTCACCTCTGGAGCAAATTCTTTGGAGCGGCAGTAGATTTTCTGTCCCAGTGCCTTCAAACCCTGACAGGAGGCCCTTTGGGATGGAGGGGTTTAGACAATAGAAACAAGGAGAATTCCCTCAGTTACCCGCAAGCTTACACCAAGTGACTGAACAGCTGCTTTTTGACTTAAAATCTCTCCCTGGCTGTGCTTGAGCTGCACAGCTCTTTCAGGTGTGACAGACAGACCTGCCTCAAGTACCATAGCCTCCATGTGGGTGGAGACAACGGGAAAAGTGACTCAGGTGGTTTCATAATCTGTCACAACAATAGCCAGCACATACACTCTATCAACCCTACCATTTCTAGTTTGCCTGTTGAGCATCAAACCACCTGCTACAGCAAGCAAGAGGAGCATTTTTCTGTTCTTGACCTGTGTAAAGGGCGCCACCATCAGTTGCTGGTCTCAGAAGAGTATTTGAGTCATGGAGCAGTTGAGGTGACTGTACCTACTCAAAGAGAGCAGTCCTCTGGTTCAGCAACAAATTACAAAATCTCTCACACAATTGCTCATGGACTTTGTCCCCTCCTCTAGTCATAAGATAGAAGGCAGATCCATGTGCCATCCTCCAAAGGAAACTCACCAGGGTGACAGAAACTGTACTGTAATCCCTGGGCACAGAAGCAGCTGCCAGTGCAAGTAGGACCTTCAGGGCCAGGGGCAGATACCAATTGTCCACTGGGAACCATAAAGCTCTCCCTCACTTAGTCTTCCTCAGAAGCACCTCGCACTTGTAATCAGCTCAGCAAAGGCCCTCCCAAGTAAGGCCACATTTTTTCAGCAGTTCCCTGGGGAAACTGGTAAACATAAGCTCACACATGCAGGGTCCTGCCTTAGCCTGTTCATTTGCTCATGCTGAAGGGCAATGCCATGACTGAGAGCTCACACAGAAGCCCCCTCTGATGCCAGAGACCACTATCTAGGCCAAGGCATGCCTCAGGCAAACAGATCATAATAAGTACTTCCAGGAAAATCCAGCTATCACACATTTACTTCCATCTGCACTTGAATCCCCACAGCCCTGGACCACAGCTCTGTTCCCTTCACCCACAGGCTTCATGCCTGATCTGACCCCAGCTCTAAAGCAGGATGAATGAAATTGCCTCTGAGAATGTGAAGCAAATGCAAATCACAGTGGGGAGCTTTGAGTAGTCCATAGGTTCTGAGAATGAGTTTTCATTTAGCACCACGCATGCAAGGCTTACAAGAGCTTTATGGATGGACAGAGAAGAGGGCAGAGAGTACTAGGACTGATGATACCAGTGTACCCAGAAGGAGAAAGCCTTACTGTTCTATAGTCCTGCACTTCCCTGTGGAAATCAGACATTATATCTCCACCCAAAACCCAGCAGACATGATCCTCTCTCTCAGCTGGCAGGAGGTAAGAGTCGGTGATCTCAGCAGAAAGCCAAGGTAGGTTGGTAGAGACTTTATTGTTCTGGACACCACACATATGTGGTCTAGGAGACCTCTGCCTCCAGATCTATGTGCAGACTGATGACATCAAGCAGGCAAAGGACAGGGGTTAGTAACTGCTTCTTTCATCTGACAGAGGCAGACTCAAACCCACTGGGTTTAGTGCTGCAGGAGCATGGAAATACCCAGAGAAAAGAGGAAGCAGGCAACAAGCTCCTATGCAGAGGTAGTAAAGCAGAGAGTGGAACAAGCAGGGAGGTAGTTCAAGCAAATGCAGAGCCTTTAAAAGGCACAAGGCTTAAGAAGAAAATCACATTCAAAACTGACCATGGCAGAGAGCTTTGTGAGTTTTCTGCACAATCTTGGAGGGCTGACTTCATCTGATTGTTATAAAGACAGGAGAATTCTGTAGGTAAGTGCATCTGTACTCAATAGTGTTAGACATGTCTCATCAGTTTGATTTCCTAGTTGGACAACGACTTTCCTGTGGTACTTATGTATCAGAAAGAGCAAGAATGCTTATAGATGTAAACACCACAAGTGCCTAAACCAACAGGTGGCACAAGGCAAGAAATACAATCTTTCTAATATACCACATTTAAAGACATAAGATTAAAAGCAGGAATTTCTTAAATGGATAAACATATATTGAAAATAGAATTTATTTAATAACAATTCATTAAAAGATTCTCCCACCATTATTTTCACCGATTTTATTTGGAGTTGAATATACAAGTGAGGCAGGTATGTTTTCTTATCAAAGTCCAGCCCTAGGCAGACTGCTAGATGAAGCCAAGAACACCATGACATGCCTGCCTGTAATCTCACCAAAGTTACACTTTGTTAATGATCCAGGTACTTGGGTCTCTGCTTCCAGGATCAAGTACAAGAAAAGGCACGTTCTCATGGTTGTGTATGAACCAGTATGAAAATTAAAGATCTCATGCATAGAGCTGAAGAGAACATACTGCTCTACTTGCATCAGCTTAAGGCCCCACTGTGTTCCCTGAATTCCTGGAAAGCAGCCACTTATGGCCCAGAAACACTGATTTTATTTATTTTTATTTCACTTGGGCAGATCTTACTCACAGGTTAGTTTGAGAAGATTTCTACCCAAAGAGGATTGGAATCAGCCAGGCTTTGCTGGACCAAGCTGCTGATACCCTGTGTTTTCCCATTTGGTGCCGTCTTTACTCCTTCAGCAGCTGTTCTCCCATTAACTTCTGTGCAATGCTGTCTCCCAGATCCAGGACCTCAGGGCAGTCAGTAGAGCCACCAAAGCTATATTCCTCCTAGTACTCAAACTACTTTCCTGTGTCCTTTGGGAAGATACAGCCAGCTGACACTGGCAAGGTGCTTTCCTCCCCCCCACTCACAGGTAACCTTTTTCCTGTCAGAAAAAGAGGAGTCAGCATAGAGCAAGAGAAGAAAAACACCTTTCTGGTACTTCTGTCACTCAGGAAAAAACACTTTCATATGCTGGCATGTTCCCTGTAAGTGGTGGGCTCAAAGTGAGAGGTTTGGAGCCAAACACCGTGCTCAGGCAGTGAGTCCCATGGTTTCAGATGTGAAAGCTCCAAGTGCAGTTCCAGTACATGACAGAGCTCCTTGGCAAGGTGCAAAATAGTTGCCTGAGGAAGGATTTGGACTGCTGTATGTTCTGCAGTAGCTGGAAAGGTGCTGTCCTGGGCAGCATAAGGAGATAGAGCCCGAAGGCACAGGTGATGAACTAGACCCAGCTCTCCCTTTCTGGAAGGCCAATGCAGCCATTGACCTGCAGTGCCTCCACAGTTCCCAACCTGAGCCAGGCCTGATCCACCTCGCCCATCAGTTCTGCCTCATTGACCACATACAACCTCTTCCAAATGCTGCTGTAAACAGCAGGCTCTTGGAGGAGGCTGGAAGGTGGCATTGGTAAGGTTCATGGGCCACCTCCTGCCTCTCTCCTCTCCAAGCACAGCCACATTGCCATGTGGAGGAAACCTTTGGCAGCTGTCTTGAGCTGGGAGACAGGGCTTGTTGAGCTTGGCTGAGTAATCCCAGCCACTCCCGTCACGGCAGCTGCATGCATCCTTGTTCTCCCAACCTAAGGATCGCTGCCTCGCTGAATCACCCCATTAAATTGCTAATATCTTATTGTTCTTTAAGATTTCGAAACTTGCTGCGAAACGTTTACAGATAATTTTTTTTGCCTGCAGTCACTGTGCCTAATGCCCAGTCATTGAGTGCCATATGTGTTTATATGCACTGCAATTTTCCACTTGATTACATTTTACCACAAACACTTTCATCCACTCCGCAAAGACAGCAGCAACACATCCATAATGTTCAGAGCAGCCCAGACAGACAAGAGCTCAGACACAAATGTCTCCACTGGATGGGCACTGCAAAATGTGAGATTCCTAAAACCAGCTGACCCAGCCTCCAATTCTGAAGTTTCCAAAGAAAAAAACACTTTAGTCACCTAACAGAATGTGCAAAGTTAACTCATGTTCACGCTTTCCCATTAAGCACCAGGTGCTGCTTGTAAGTCTGGAACAGCTACACAACATGGACATACTTGCCAATAACCAAGGATATCTCAGATTTTCCAGGAGACAGGGGATGACCCAGACTGCTCAAGGATGCTTAGCACCTGAACCTGAAAAAATCCATAGGGACAGCAACAGCAGAGCATGCAGCACAGACCAGTTCTGAAATTAGATCCTGAACCCCTAAAATTGGAGGCAAGTTCTTGTTCAGCCTTCAACTAACTGGACATACTCCATATTGTCCATTGTGGGGGATTTCAGCTCCTGATAGCTACACCTTCCCATTTGCAACTAGGCAAGTCACCTTATCACCTCACACAGCACAAAGCATCCTGGCCAGAAGGTTGGCCCCTGCCTGGGATCAGGGGTCCCCTGAACTCCAGCTGGCTCAGGGCCACAACACTGCTGCTGCAACCAGGTCACAGCCTTCCAGGAGAGGACAGGCAACATGATCTACACAGTAACACTGGCATCCCCAAGCAAGCTCATTCTTTTTACCAGTTCATCACAGCACATAGCAGAGAACGCCAGCTCAGCTGCAGCAGTGAGCCAAGCCTCAATACTGTGCTGATGTGGTAATGCTGCTTTTGCTTCTACAGTCCTTGCCCTGCGATGTCCCACCCTCACCACTGCCTGGTGTGGAGACTCACTGTGGGGAAGTGACAAACATCTGCCATGTCATGATCAAGAGCTCTCAGTCTATTACCATCTGCCTGAGCCTGCATTGCTGACCTGCTCTGCTGGCAGACATGAAGCTAGTTTGGTGAGGAAGCTCTTCGTAACCCTGGAGACCAAAGAAAGGAGCCTACAACATCCTGCCACAAAGGATTCTACATAGAGAAATAGAATAACTGATACTTCCCTTACATCTTGGGTTGTCTGGGCTCTACAAGCACTTTATGAAATACAGCACTTCAGTTGATGAATTCTCTTGGGTGAACCTATAGAATAACCTAGGTTGGAAGACACCTCAGGAGGTCATCTAGTTCAAACTCCTGCTTAAAGTAATAAAATTGCATCATGTTTCTCAAGTCCTTGGCCAGTCAAGCTAATATTTCTAAGGATGAAGACACGACAACCTTTTTGGGCAACCAAAATTGAATTTAACAGATGAAACCAACAGTGAGAAGCCACTGCTGCTTACAATCAGGCTCCTCTTTCCATGGTTTGGCCTAAAAGAGAAAAGGAAAGCAGACAGCATTGAGTTTGGCTTGCTGCTCATGGCTTGGGAGGGCAAAGACAAATTTTGTCACTGCAGTGCTACATGATTCAAAGCCTTGAGTGCACATAACGGGCTGGGACCCTTAAAGACATAGATTTTACTACATCTGTTGATGATTTTAAACAGGCTTTTAGAATAGCCAGAATTAAGTGCATTGGTTGGACTTAATTTCATACATTCTCTCTGAAAACTGAGATAAACTGTTTAAGATAACCTAGCATGTTTGTTTCTTGTCTTATATCCGAGAGAGAAATGTTACTATCTGTTACTGGATGTAAATTGTCCAGAATCGGCCATTTTCTGTTACTAATGAACATCTTCCATCCTTGACTGAACTCATGGGAGAAAACATAACTACCCTACACTGGAGACAAGGCACTAAAGCTGTTAGTGGTCACTAGTCAGGAAGCCCAAAGCCAGTGTTCTTCACCCTGGACCCATGAGCACAAGTCTGCAGAAAACAAGGCAGATGAGTGAGCCTAGCTGCCAAGAAGGGCCACCACTGTTCTGCCAAGCATTTACAGCCTCTCTTTCAACAACACTGATTAGCACCACCAGCACAAAATCAATATTTCCTTCAGAGAAAGGCTGGTTGAGAGAAACCCAGCAGTGACCTTGGCAGAGGCCACTCCCAAGACATGGGACAGCATGTCTGTCAGAGGGAGCACACACTCCCTGCTGGAAAGTGCCTGTTAACTCCTCTTTTGTTTGAGACTTCCTACCTTCCAGACATCTGATGCCGTCAGCCCTCAAGGGGCAAAGGTGTTTATTCCAGATGGGTTCACTGCCCTCCCTTGGGATTCAGGCTGTATCAGTTTTTAGGTCTGTACCTAAAGGGCAACCTTTTTGAGGAGAAAACAAACAGCAGGGAGATGTAGGAGTGAGATTGTGTTTTCTCGTTGGCTGCTTCACTGAACCCATTCAGCCTGCTGCTAAAACTCTCATGCCTTTCATGTAGGGCAAGAAGTCAAGCTCACATGGCAAATAGTAAGAGTGTGTGAGCTTCCTAGACTCCGTTGGGAGCTATCACCTGCCTGCTCCTCACAGAGGAGAAGCTGCATTGAGCTTTGGGGTTTGGCCTTGCATTGCTGCCTCATCCCATCTCAAGATGTGGTGACTTCAAAACACAGCTCATTCCATCCACCATGCTCCTCAGTCTAATAAAGTGTTGGAACAGTCTCATGCTAGGGCCTTTTATCTGGGATGAGCCTATTCACTCTCCTCTAGGCTCAACTCAGGGCTTATTTACTTGTTTAAGACATGAAACTAGAGAGGATCCCTTGGGTCACTGTATTCAGTCTCCTGCCTTATGATACTTGAGCACCTTGTCCAAGATATTTACATCACATTCTGTCTGACTTCTGGCGCATCACCTACAACTTCTTTCTCTCCTTTACAATCTCTTCTACTTCTGTAAATGTTAGTTACAATCCCTTGCCCTGCACAAAGGACTCCTAGACATCCCCAGAGCCCCTAAGCAGAATGGTTATTTCTGGACCTCTCATTCCCACTGCAGAGCATATCAGTTTTCATGCTTAAGAATAATTCTAGATGTACAGCATTCATTGGTTCCATGCTAAGGGGACAGTGGATACTGGAAAGCTCAGTTATAGCAGATAATAAAATCCTTTTGGGAACATCCTGTACCCTGGCACACCCCATTTTCATTCTAGTTAGGTAACAGGGCATTTGCAAGAGCGGGCGCTGTGGTCCAAGAGCTTCCCAGGCTGCAGGTGAATGGAAGGCATCCTCGTGACAACATGACAAGCCCAGATGAACCACAACAGACTCAGAAGCAACTTTCTTCCTGCACATGACAAAAGGGAGTTTCCCAGGAAGATTTCTGCATCCATCTGCAAAATCATCCCCATTTTTTTCCCCTTGATGATTTCAGCCTGCTCTTCTTTCTCCTCTGACACTTTTTCCCTCCAGCCACTCTGTCGGAGGCTGATATTTTCCTGAGAAGCCTGATTTCTTCTCAACTGCCTTTCCACTGAAACCAAGATTTGAAGGGGAGCCTCAGGAGAGGGAGGGAGCAAAGTATGACACTTTCAAGCTATAGCGAAATGACATATTCATCACAGCTAATGGGGGCCCACATGGCACCCCAACTGGATGCTGCCCCACTGCCCATTTCCCAGCTGACTCTGCTGGAGTTTCCCCCCTGCTCCCCTCCCCACGTTTCTGATGGTGTCACTCCAAGCGAAGTGGCTGATCTGATTGGCGAGAGAACACGAGGGGTGTCAGAGAAGGTGCTTGCAGACATTTCTTGGCTGCCTCAAGGAAATAAAGGCCATCGCTGAGCCTGTCAAAATGATTAATCGCTTACAGGGAATGAGGGGGAGGAGGGAGAGGGAGGGAAAAGGAAGGGGAGGAAGGAGGAGAGAAAGACAGATGGAATGGGGAGAGCTATAAACAAACAGCAAAAGCAGGAGACACAGGATTGCCTCTGTGCTGGGGAGGAATTGGAAGCAAGAGGCCCCAGGCCGTGCTTGGAGTGAACTGGTGGCAGATGAATGGGTCCTTCACAACCCCCCAATTCCACTTGGAGATTCCTTTCTCAGGTGTGCACCACTTCCAAACACAGGCTCAAAGAGCACTAAGGTCCACCCCACCAGAGCAGTGCCAGACCTGACAGCCCAAGTAACATGGCCCTGTGACACCTCAGTTCTACAAATCTCTGCACTTCCCATGAGCTGACAGACCAGAAGCTTATTACCTCAAATGCCAAGCAGGGCCTTGCCTCCAGCTCCACAGCCTGTAGTAGCTGGCATTTGACCCAAATACCCACCAGCATCAGTAATTCTTTGCTGCCAGAAGGATTTTAACCAAATGAAACACAGATGGTTAGGAGCAGCTTCTGAATGTCAGAGGTCCTGGCAGGGGAACTTGCAGTAGAATCAGCCCATCGCCTGTGGTACTAATCTCTTCCACAGAAACTACCCCCTTGGATGCTATTATAACCCCATGTGCCCTCTCTGTGGGCACAGGGACTGTCCTTTTATAGAAGCAAATGATTTGACCTCACCCCTTTAGCTGCTTTCAGCTCAGCTCGAGCCCTCACACAGCTCCCTGCATGAGGCCAGCAGTGCTTAAGCAGCTCAGGGAGCACAGAGCATGCAGCAGATCTTGTACCGCACAGATTACCTACACACAGGACAGCATCCACTTGCCTCCCTTCCTGGCTTCCCAAGAGATTAAGTCACATCCAAAGGTACTCCCCATCAAGGCATTCAATGGCAAATCCTGACTATTCAGGGAAAAAAAACCACCAGAGCTGACACCGAGATTGAAGTCACACTTGTGCTTCTGCCATCCAGTACAGTGACATTTCCTACAGCAAGGGCAATGCCCTGCCATATCAAAGTCTGGGATTGCTCAAGGTTTGCTGCAAGTCTGTGAATTCTGACCCCAGTACACCACAACCTACATTCCCCTCCCTCTACAAAAGAGCATGAGGTGCACTCCTCCAAACGTAAACACGCATCTAAAATGTTGCTGTGAATGAGAAGCAGTCCTCCTCTTGTGTTCAGGAGGGGATAAAAGTCATTACCTGACATTTCTCCCCATCCTAAGCAATGTGACCAGTGGTTCTCCTAATTTCTGTCACGATGAGATCTGGATGAAAAGCCCTGTTAGATCCTGTCCTGAGATCCACTGTTTTCTCTTTCATTTGAGTTCCTGTGGTGAACACTAGCCATGGGAAGAGGCTGAAAATCCAAGCTGCTGTCATTTGTCTGAGCTCAGACAGCTGGGAATGAGACAACATGGCTTCAGCTCTCCCCTTTTTATCTGCTTTGATTTCCAGTCACAGAAAGAATAATCATCCTGATGGAGACCTTCACCTCAAGAAAATGACCCAGCCTTGCAAAGACAGGAATTGCTATTGAAATCAATGAATCCAGTAATCTTAAGTCTTCAGATGAACAAACCAACATTGTATGCCCCACAAATGGTCTGTCATGCCTCCTCCCAAGTTAGAGCTGTTGATTTAATCAGAGGCAATGTCTCTTCATGCAAACTATACCAAAATGTTTAACCTGACAAGGCCTTGAATGACAGCTGTAGGAAAAACAAGTAACAAATTTCATATGTACGGCTAATTTGATCAAAGCCATAAAGCCCAAACAAATGCATATACTGGATAGTGCATGACTGGATGATGAGGTAAAGCCAGCAAATGACAGACACAGAGAAGTCACTACTGCCTTCTTTTCTTTACCTGTCATGCAGTCCATCAGGTTCCTCCTTGCTCTTGTAGAAAATGACATTATCAGGAAAAGAGCCTGAAACTGCTTTCACATTCCCCATCCTAAGCTTTCTGCATGCCAGTCAAGGTCCCTGCCTGCTCTCTTCCACACCAGAAACTGCCTGCAAGATGTGCAGAAAGGAGACAGAAAATTTAAGACACCAGTTTGGTGTTTTTTGCTGTCAGTTTGTGGCCAGGCAGTGAGATGGAAGCGCAAGGTGTCAATGAGGGAAGGACTGGTCTTCCAGATATGCTCAATCCCTTACTAAGCAGGTACCTGAGAATCACTGAACAGGACTGGAAGGATTTTGCCTCACTGCCTTGCTCCACAAGCTTTCCAACCTAGTCAAAATCCTTTTTGCTGCTCTGTACCTAGGCAGAGAGGACTCTGTAGAGCAACAGGAGCACTTAGTTATGCATCTTGTGGACTTCACTGTGGCTCTAGTGGCTGCCTCCATTGTTTGTGGGATATTCTCCCCCCCTTCCCTCCTTCTAACAAAGATTCTGATTAATGATCGCTCATTCCTAATTGTCAAATTTCTTTTCCTTCATCCTGTGTCTAATCACCAGTGACAGAAGCCATTACGCAAATGAGAGCAGACGACTTCCCACAACTGTTCTCGTTGGTAAAAGCCTTGTAATTTAAAGCTCTGATTTGTAGAGGAAAGCTGCGTTTCCCCAAGGCGTCCGGGCATCTGTTCCACTTACACTCCAAGAGCCTCGACTTCCGCTCCCTCCCCCCACAATTAGTCCTCTGCTTGCAACAAATATTTGACTTTTCAATGCAGTAATTAGAACTTACTTTGCATGTGCTTGTCACAGTGACAGCATCTTTCCCTTTCCTTCTAGGCTGCACCAATGCAGAGAAGTGCCCAGGGAAGATGGTGGCTTCAGGGCTTCCAAGGACATTGATGGGAGAGGTGCTTTCTGTTCCGAAACAGGAACAGAAGATGAACACCATAAGCAAGAGTGCAAGGAAGCTCCTCACACACATGTGGCAGAAATGCATTTCTCTAAGTGCAAAAACACATGAGCAAAGGCAGTACCTCTGCTGCAGTTGCTGCTCTGCTTCCAGGGCTGAGACCATGCATCAACAGAGGCCTGCCAGGAGATTGCTGAGACCCTGGGTGCACTACCTCCATTCTAGGGCTTTACAGCACAGTTAGCTGTGTTCAAGGTCAGCTTGGTCATTAAGACAAAAATTCTTTGCAAACAAAACGTCTCAGCCCAGACTTGCCCCCCTCTCTCAAGAGCTGCTTTGATGCTGAGGGTGTCCCCCTTCCCCCCAAGCTGAGTTAGGCTCTCCCTGCACTGCAGCTGTGTCTGATACCTCCTCAACCCTGGCCTGATCCTCACCTCTTGGCTCCACCTTGGATGTGATTTATCACTCTAAATTTCACTAACCTGAGCATGACCCTGATCAACAAGGGGGTGAACCAGTGTGTCAGTTCAAAAACCTATGCACTTCTCTTCACACCAGAAAGTTCCTGCAGCCATGATTTACAAGGATTAAGATGACTTCTTAGAAAAATGCCACTTTTTAAGGAACAGGGAAATGAGGAGAAAAACAAGAGAGAAGAAAGGTATTAAGGGACCTAAATTAATAAAAGAAAACAAGAAAAAGACTAAAAGTACATGTAAAAAATCTTGGACTCTGACCTAGTTTTCAAATGGCACAGTTCTCATCCCTGTCTCCTCTGCTTTTTGCACAACCTGAAACATTTGAGCTTTGTGATGCCAGATGTATGTTACCCAAGAGGCAAGTGAAGAGCAGAAAGACTACAGGATCAGACATAACAGACCAAAAATTTCAGTGGAACAGAGGTAAGGGTGTTCAGAGATGATCCAAGCAGGCACGGCAGGGAATGGTAAACACCCAGTCAGACTTTCTGCACTTGCCTTTCCTACTCCCTTCACATTCACCGTCCCCCAAGGGTGTGAAGCAAGAATGCCATTTGGAGTAGCCCAGGCTGAGACATCTGTCTCTCTCTCCTACCATCCCAACATCCCTCACCTACTGTTCAACTCTCCCCTATTTTACTACATGCTAGGTATTTTTCAGAATCAGTCAACATTTCACCAATGGTTAGATTTCAAGACTGCTATAGACTTAATATTACTATAAAATAACCTGTGTCTACTAAGTAGGGAGAACTTCATCCATCACCCAAGGCTGCTAACATACAGCACATGTACACACAGGAACCTTCCCCCCAGAGTCTCCTTGACAATTGTGTTCATTAGGCCTGGTTGTGTAGTTTGCTCTGTCATCCAGTCAAGTGACCAGGGTATGGTGACAACATTCAGGTCAGGGAAATCTTTCCCTTTCCACCAACACTTCTTGCTGACAGGGTTCAAGGACACCATGTTATTCCCAGCTTTCCTTCCAGGCTTATTGAAGTAATATGGAGAAAGTTGTGAAGACACACAATAATGCAATTAGTACTGCTGTTTTGAAGGCAGTTCTTGAGACCAGCAGCCTTCACCAGTGAAGAACACAAGGGGAGTTGCTAGAAAGACTGAAAAGTAGCTTTATGTGCACATGTCCTTATAGAGCTCTTCCTCACAGCCACTCACAAAATAAATGCCACACCATTCTGTTGTTCAACATTGGTTGTATTTAAGAACTACACTTCAGAAGGTACCATGTGTTTGTCACACCCCACCCCCTGCACACACACACCCCTAGCAGAGAACACAGAGCTTCCCAATACCATGGCAAGGGGCATTGAAAGCACAAGGTGAAAAAGGGAGGGGGGGAGTCAGTCCATCAGTGCATTGTAAATGAGCTTTCACAAAGTCAAGTGCAGCAAAACCTGTTCAGACACTTTAAAAGTTAGACCTTTGGCAAATAAAAGAAAAAAAAAAAAAAGGATCCAAAAGTTCTGTAAGTACCATTCTCTCTCCACATGGGATATGAACTCCCACCCTGAGCTTCAAGAGTTGATGGTGTCTAACAAGCAGTACTGAGGACTACCATGTGCTGAATAAATAGCACAGAAATGGGTTTAATTTGAGCATCTTTCAACAAAGGGCATGTGCCCAGGATTCCTGGGAAGGCCTTGCTTTTGGCCAGTCAGGAGCTTAGCCTTCACCAGTTGCCCAAAGGCTGAGCACTGATAAGCATCCAGCTGAGTGACCTTCATCTGGATCTAATCACAGCTCTGAGGAGTCTGCAACATGGCAGTCACACTACTCAGTGACACATATTTTTTGAACACGGACCCTGTAGCTGCCAATTACACTTCATTTATTCTGACCAGTAAAGCAGCCAGAAAACTTGCCTCAGGACTTCCTGTTTGGGAAGCCTTTCACCTTTGTGAAAGATAAGCCCACTGCAAGTGGGGCATAAGCTGTCCCAGCAGAAAATGGGACCTGAGGCCAAAGGTGGAGCACTTCTCAGCTAGTATGTTCTCAACACTTTTACTAGAACCCACATCAGAACAAGCCCAGAACAGGGAAAACAGGGGAAATCTCAACAGAACAAATTCTCTGCTTTCTGAGATGAGATACATGGGCTATGAAACAGCTTCTCCCACCTCTAGCTCTTATGACCCATTACAACTGCATCAAATACACAAGACCTTTGCACCACCCCCAAACCAGGGACAGCAGTGCGGCACACCTCAGGGAATAAAAAGCCAGCATCCACATGAGCCTCGGGCTTCGGCATGGAAGACGAGGAGGAGGAAAGCAAAATTATTTCTCAGGGTGATTACTGTGGACTCAAACAGGCTTATCTGGTTCCTGTGCTCTGGTCTTGTCACTTCCCAGTCTGCCATGTCAAGTCCCGGAACACAAAAAGGATCAAGATAAACTTAATCACATTTAAACAAAAAGCCCGTAACTCTTTCACATGACTGTACAAGGAAGGGAACCACACACTGGCATGGATTTAACTGATGGACAGGAGCCACACAAAATCACACAAACATGCGCACCTGTGCGCAGCCACACACACTTGAGTTCTTGCAGTTTCAGTAAAAAGGGCACTTTCCTGTTTTAGTCTGAGGAGCCAGCACCCCTGCTGGGGAGAATCGAGGCTCTGTACCTATCTGACACTGTATTTTGACAGCTGAGCTCAGCATCCCTTGGGAATTTAATTTAAAAATGTGGCTTAATTGTTCAAGACTTGGAGAGTGCCCTGGCATTTATGCATCTCCCTTCATAATGCTACATCCCCTTTTAACCACACTGCAGCTTCAGAAGAGCAGGAGAGAAGCCTTCACTCCCCAGAAAAAGCTGTCAGAAAGATTGATCTAGACTCATACAAGACAGATGTTATTTGGAGAGATAGGATTTGGTGCTCACACACTAGATAAATTCATTCTCATCTCTACCCTGTACTATGTCCAAACCACAGATGTCTTAGGTTGAAGTAGCTGAATCATTTGTCCAGTTGCTCAACACACATAGGCCATCTCACATGTTTGTTTCCATTAATACTCAAAGGTGCCAGAGTGGAGCAGGGACAGGTCCTCTAACAACAGAGGACTGTGAAAACTAACACTTCCCACCTCATATCCACTGCAGGCACCAACACAACAAACCCAGTCAGGAGGTCCAAACCCCATGAGGCTGAGGAAACAATATCACTCCTGGTTATCCTCCACGCTCTTCTTCATATGCCTGAAAATCCTGAAGTAATGCATCCAAGTGCCAGAAGCCATGCTCCTTGTTGTGGCAAACAGGGCAGAGGGAAGAAAATAAACAAGTTAGTGAGCATGAATCCAGCTTCCAATAAGTGCAGACTCTTTCTTGGGAGGTTCAGTTAGATGAGAGTGGAGGATGAATAGGGTACTAATGGTTTTGCAGTTCCAGTAGCCCCCTTTATTGTAGTGAGGGCTGGGATAGGCCAGGAAACCCATCAGTCTGTTAAGTGCTGCGTGCAATACTAGCGCTCAGTATCTTCCATTGCTTGTGAACAAAGCAGCTCCAACATCAGCCACGGACCCCAGGCATTAGTCATACCGGCCCTTAATCATCATATTCAACAAGGGACCCACCTGTTCAAAGCAAAAACAGGTCATTAGCCAGGACAGTTACACAGAAATGGCAGCTGCACAGCCTGCTCCCTCTGCATCACAGAGCCCAAGGTACACCAAATCACTTTTAAAGTATTTTCTAGATAAAATACTGGGGCACCCACAAACACATTCTTAAAATACCCTACCAAAATTGCAGGGTTCTCTGTCAACACCCAAATTCAGGCGGCACCAAAACACTCCATCCAGCGTGGAAACATGCTTGAAACATTTTCACTTCCCACCCTACATTTGTGATTTCTAAGTTGATGCTATTAAAGGGAGTCAGTAGTCATCAGGGGTTGCTTTTTTCAGGGCAGAGAAAGAACATTTCACTCACTGAATCCTCTCTGGTCCTTGGGTCAGTCACAAGTGGGGCTAGGACTGATTATTTTGCTAAGGTTTGTTTTCAGTCAAGACTACTCCTGTCTTGGCACTGCCTGATCATGGAGGGAAGTTCAGCATGCCATGGCAGAAAAATAATCTCAGGGCAGAGGCTAAAGAGGAGTTTCTGCATAGTGGTAAGGATTACAGACCATGAAAACACTTCTATCCTCAACCTGCATTTCCACTTTCAGACGATCAGATCTTTAAAGGCATACTCAGTACTTCGGTCTTTTTAGACTTAGTACCTCAGGGTTTTTTTTGATATACCAGTTGGTTAAGATTGCAAAGAATTCAGAGATAAGCAAGACACATGTTAAAGGGGAAGCACATGTCTTAATACAGGAGATTTCTGTTATTTAAGCAACTTGGATTCAACAGGTAAAACAGTTTCAATTTTTGGCAAATAATGAGTATCATTGCTGCACAGAAGGCTAAGGAGTGTTTGGGAACAACACTTTCCTGGCAGCCCAAAGTCCAAGTACATCTTTTCCCACATACAAGAACAACTACTTCGTTTTTTGTAGTGATCCTTTCCAGAATTATAATTTTAAGAGCTTGCCTTTTTGTAAGCAAAGAACGTTCTGAAGACTGCAGGAAGAACCATTCACAGCAAAAGAGCAATCCTGCTTTCTCCTACCCTCACTTATAGCGCCTGCACAGCCAAGTAGCTCTCATCTCAAACTTTGCATTTCACCTTTATGGCAGCGACCACATGGTTCTTTTCCATACCTCTTGTGGATTTCCTAAGGCTTCTCCCAGCATCTTCTCAATGTTCCTCATTATCGCCACTTTCTGATGAGCCTTTAATGGATACTCAATTCTCTTTGGGGTTGGGGCACCCTGAAACGTCAAAAAGAACTCATTTGCATGCTTCCTGAATTGGCAGCTCATTCCACCTTCTCCCAGTCACGCAGTTCTTCACATACACAACTCAAAAGCGGAAAAAGTAACTTTCAGAAGCAAAGGACTTGGTGCCATGAAGTTCTCATATTGACAATATGTTCCAATACATCTCAACCTGAAAAAATCCTCTGGGATGAAGCTATCCAAGCTGTGCTGGAAGATGCTTATACTCACCTTGTACCAGAAGTTCACAGTGATGGTAATTCCCCCATTCAGGAGAGACTCAATGTGGTGCCACCTGCACAGAAATCACACCAAAGAAAGAAAAATTGTTGCCATAGCTTACAGTGAAATACCTTGGATCATGAGTTCAGACAGCAGTAGACAAGCCTTGCCCTATACCTCCCTCATCAAGACCTCAAAATTTCTGGAAAGCTATCCTTATTTAAATATAGATCATTTTCCCACACATGTTAATGGAGTACATAAACAATTAATGTGGTTTCAGGGAGAATTACTACTCCCATTGAACAGACAGGAATTAGAAGCATATTGGCCCAGGATATCACAGAAAATACCATAGTTGCTGGAAGTCAAAACAAAACACTCTCAAGAGCCAACCCAACACAAAGCAGAAAACCTTTTAAACCTCTGGTTTTTATCCCTGTGCAGTCCTGCCATCCTTACCAGTACATAGGTATGTACAGTACGTCCCCTGGACCCACAACCGTCTCATAGCCAACCACATTCCGGAAGTTTGGAAACTTCTCATAGTCAGGATTGTCAAAGTCCACCTAACAGAAGAAAACATTAGGAAACTCAGAAGAACTTCCTGCAATGACAGTCTTCATTATTGGCTCTCAGTGTCAAATCATCCTGGTCTTCCCTACATGGCTTTTACATTCCCATTTGTATCTTAACTTCATTGCGAGGTCCTGCAGTAACCTCAAAGTACTGTTTAAATAGGAATCCTGCAATTTGTATGTCAGCAAATCTGTGTTTAACCAAGTGATCAATGAAACAGAACAGAGAAGTTAGCAACTGCAGCCCAGTTGTGCTATCAGTAAGGTTTTTATGGCCCTAGCACTTCCAAGTCAGGACCAGACACAAACAGAAAACCACCCGATATTCCATCAAGGCATTCACCACTTAACAGATCTGAACAGAAGTTTTGCAAAAGCTCAGCAAGTGTTTTGCAACTTTAACTCCAGTGCAGCTTCCTCCCACCTAGCATGTTTACAAATGCCCTTTTTTGGCATGGAGCAGAGAACAGATCTGCTACTCTCACCTGGCTCTGTCTGTCGCATGGATGGTGCACAGGATAAGGGTAGAGGCATTCAAACTGATCAGGAGGAAACAGGATACACCTCTTGTAACCCTTAATCTGAGCAAAGAAGTTCTGTTGTTCATCATAATGAGCCGGTGTCACATTCCCTACACAGAGAGAAAAGATAATCAAGACACTCTCAGGTACAGGTATGAAAGAGAGAAGCAAGTTATATGCCTTGCAAAAGACAGAAAATACACTCCCACATATTCAGAAACTAAACAAGGAAAATTACTATAGGAATGTTACAAACTGATCTCTTTATCAGTCAGCCTTTATTAAGCAGTTGCTACTCCACTTAATTTCCATTCTAAATCCATATTCAGCAACTTATGGTCTACAGGATTAGGATTTCCAGCTTGTTTCAATGAACAGCAGATGGTGAATGTTGATGGGAAGCTTTTTCATAAAACACTTTGTTTAAATGACAAGTTGTGGAAGGGACTATCAAAAATTACTAGTCTAGAGAAAAGCAGTTTAACAGTTGGATTTGAAAAAAAGTCCTAGAAGTTTTGCAAGAAAACAAGTAAACAATCTCTGGCACTGGAGCTCCCAACAGCACCCAGTCTGATTAACAGTGTTTGACTGTTGCCACTAGACCTTAAACTTAACCAAATCTTCAAATACAGTGAGGCATTCTGTACTCCTCACAACTGTTTTTCAGGCTGTTTGCCAATTCAGATATTACTCTCTTGGCTTTCAAGAAAGAAGATAACAGCTAACCCCATAACTTCATTAGACAGATCATACAATCACATGTTCCTGTAAAGAAATTCCATTTTCTAGCACATGCTGGTTCTAGACAATTCCTTGGTTCTCATGCATAACCTATTAATAGGATATTAGTGATTATATTATGGCCTGTAAGGAAGTGTTGGTCTGCTGTTTTTATATTAAGTTCTCTTCTCTCAGCTAGTAAAACAAGTGGCAAACTACCATAGGTTGAGTATGACTTGTTGCAAAGGGGAAAAAACATTCAAGTTGTGCAATTGAACAATTATAATTGCGTATGTTGGCCCCATTGATTGCAGGCCATTCCACTTCATAAAACTGTGTACATTTCTTGCCCAGTTATTGAGATTAATTTCTACAAGAATGTTCTCCTTGTCAACAGCCTAGTAGTACCTCTATTTTCTAAGGCACCTGCCTTGAAGTCAGGCTCCACATGGATTTGGAATTCTATTCTATCTAAATATTTTTAAAATGTACCCATCTTCAAGTTCCTCACTGCCCTCTAGGCTTCCAAGAAAAAAAATCAGGTCTTAATCAAAAGAGAATTCCTCTTCACAGTGTACTAGCTCAAATAACAAAAAAAGCTTCACAAAATAATCCGATTTCCTGCTGGGCAGACATTGGACATACTCAGAAAAGTCCAGAAGTCTAATGCTGCTCAACTTGGAAACCCTTCTGCATTTTGAATCTGCAGACTCTGAGCTTTATGAATCTACAGTGCCTGAAGCTCACAAACAGTAAACAGGTCCCAGGATATGATTAGCAGTTACTGGAAATACAGTCCCACCAGCATCACACGGAGCCTTTCCATGAACACATTACATTCAGGCATACACAGCACATCCCTAGCAAAGGAAAGCCTATTCCTTTCCTTTTTTCCTCTTTATAACTCAAGTTATATAACAACCCACAAAAAGTTAAGTTGTGACAACAGCTCCCTCCCAACCCAAAGCTTTAAACTACCTCCTCTGAAGGAACACACAGAAGCTAATGGAAAACCCATTTGAAAAACTTTCTGGAACTGAAATACAGAACTGCTGACCCAATTTCTCCCTTTCTCCTCCAATCTGAGTAAGCTATTTACCTTCCATTCCAATAAGAAGCAAGTTAGAAGTCAGTTGACCCCAACCACGTTTTCCTTGCTGCTTGTTAATCCAGTTCCAGTTGAAGCCAAGGAAATCCACCACAATCTTCCTTCCAACTGTGTCATTCAGTGTTTGCTGTAGATATAGCCTGAATTTTCCAAGAGACAAGCAGAAATCGAGTATTAAACTTTGTCATGAACACAGACACACCTCTGTCTCCTCAGAAAGATTTCAAAACAGAGAAGTACTTCTGGGAGATTCTGTTCTATCACTACACCTTAAACACCTGTTGAAGGACACAGTTTCAAAAAGTCCCCAAACTTTGCTGAAAGGTTACCCAGTACAGAAGAGAACAGAACTCAGTTCAGCTTGAACAATTACAAGGGAAAAAGATAATTTTAAGCAAGAACAACCCTCTCGCAGAGCAGGAGGAGGAAACGCTAAACAGACTGGCCATCATCAAATACATTCATGTCTAATCCTTTGATAAATGCCAGCCCTCTAACTCACATGCAGTATCAGTTACCTCTTCTAGCAGAAGTACATGAGGGAAAAAGAGGGCTCAGGAGAGCCTGCATGTTTCAGTATCAAGTTACTTAAAGCCATGTTTACATTTAGACACAGAGGATCAGAGGAATCAAGCATCTGTACCAACAATCACAGTATTACAGACTGCTGTCTGCAATGATGGAAGAAAACCACATTTTTAAGAGCAAGAACTGCCTTCTCTCACAGAAAAAGCACATCCAAAGCCCAGAAAGAGAAGGCACAGATGACAAGTGGGCATGGATACAGTGTTGCTTCCAATTAAGACACAATTAAACATCTCTAAGTCCTTTTAGAGGGCTGTGACTGAAAGCACTAAGGGTTTAAGTACAGCTGCTGACAGTTACATACCACTTGAAGCTCCTCTCAGTAATTTAAAGCTCTTTTAGCGGCACAGGCCATTACCACCATGTACACAGCACATGGTGTGGCCTCATATTTCCCAAAGAGAGTTAGCTCCAGCTGCCTTGGGATTCTGTGGGAAAGTCTGAGTGCCATAGCTTGTACCTTTTCATAAGATAACAAGCTTCTCCACCAATACCATAGTCTGCCAAAAGAAAGTGAAGCTTTATTCTTTTTCTACACAAACCCTGCCTCACACAGAGGAGGAAGAAAATAAATAAATTGCTGCAGCCAATGTGCAGAACAGTTTGTTTGGTATGACTTTTTTTCATCAGGTAACAAGGCTACTGTCAACTAGAAGCCCTGAAGGAAAAGCAGGGCTATTGAAAAGAAACTAACAAAATGTTAAAAAGGTTCAAGACACTTTAATCTTTAACACTCACTGAAGAGACCCTTAGCCCCTACTTAGGCCTGAAGAAACAGAGAAACCTCCACACTCCACATATAACTTACCTCTCAGCACTCCCTTTTTGCTGTATTTCTTTGAGTCTGTCCACAAACTCAGCAAACTTCATCTCTTCCCTACTTGACTTGGGTTTAAAGTTCTTAAAATTGGCCATTTTCTTCTCATCGTAGTACAAAAATTTGTGTGTGCTGGCACTATACACAGAGAAGTCCCCATTGCCAATGTTTTCCTGGAGGTAGTCCAGGTCCCATTTCAGAGCAGGATAAACCAGATTCGTATCTGTCAGCACCACTGGCTCCTGGGAAGAAACAGGAAGTTTATTGATTCAAGGACCTCATGAACTTAAGAATGATCACATTCATTATTGCACCCACACAAACTCCCTTTAAAACAGGGAACTGGAAAAGACATTCAAAGTAATTAGATACCTTGTTCAGAGGAGAAAAACAAGCAAGACGTGATAGTAAGTTTTAAGAAAGCAGTGGCCTGGGGTTACAGTAATGTCCTGCTAGCAATGGGTCAGACTGTACTACCTACTTAGCCAATCTCTATCAGAGAGGTTAGACAAACACAAGCTGGCAACACTTCTGGACCTGCTTGGTCCTGCCACGTAGCCACGAGACAGTAGATTCTGGCTGGTCACTTCCAGCCTCAGCTGCGAAGGGGTCAATGCCAGCAAAAAGATACCTCTGAATCCAGAAACAGAACGCATCTCCTTTCTTGAAGGATTGCAGATAACCAGCCATCAAAAACTGACCACCTCTTCTACAGCAAAAAAAGAGCCATTATAAAAGAAAGACAAAGGACATCGCCTATCTCATCTACCAGTCATAAGCACCCTAACCAAGGATGGCAGTGCTGTGTTCTGAAGCTGTGCATGCACAACTTCCCTTCTTGGAGACTTTCCTTAAAAAACCCTACTACCAAGCTTACCAAAACGAGACTGAATTGGTACAGAACCAATATAAGAGCCACCACTACAAAGGAATATTTATACTTGTGGTCGCTCGCGCTTAGAAAACAACCAATACGTGCCCATGGTTTTACACAACGTTCCCACGACTTCCATCCCGACAACAAAGAGCTTAAAGCAAACGTTTCCCGCGAATTTCACAACTCAACGCTGTCGCGCCGAAGAAAAACGCCCAATACAGCAAAGAGAAGCAGGACAGCAGCTACAACGGAGCCCGCGCGGTACCCTGGAGGGACAGGGCCCGGATGAGGAGGTGACTGCGCCTGGGACCCCCCTAACCTCGTTCTCGATGAGCTCCTCGGCGCGGGGGTCGCTGTGGCTAAGCCGCGGGATGGGCCGCGTCTCGAAGGAGTAGTGGCGGAACTGGGAGTCGCTCCAGCCGGGCCCTGCCGCCACCGCCGGGCCCTCCCGGCAGCCCGCGGCCGCCGCCGAGGAGGAGCAGGAGGAGGAGGAGGGAGAAGAAGAAGAAGAGGAGGAGGAGGAGGAGGAGGACGAGGCCGCCGCCATCGCCGCCTCCGCCGGAGAACCCGGACCAAGGAAGCCGGAAACGGAAGCTGCGCACCCATGGCAACGCCGGAAGCGGAGGGCGCAGGCGGAGGGCAGAGGAGCACCATTGAGAGGGCGGGCAGGAGCGGCGGCGGCGGCGGCGGCGGCGGCAGCGGCGCCCCCGCGCTGGCGGAGGCTGCAGGGGGCTCTGCGCCGCTCCGCCTCCTGTCCCTTCCCAAGGCTATCGGACATTCCTTGCAGCTGGGAGCACGGGCCGGGGAAGACCCGCTGCCGAAAACAGAAGGGATCGTCTGTGAAACCTCGTTGCCGAGCTTCGTTGCCGGGCCCCGTGCCGCTCCGCGTGCCTTCAGCCAGCAGCCCTTCTCAAAGGCAGCAGACCGAGCGCTAGCGCTGCTCCCCGGGCATTTCCATTTCCCTGATGGAAACAGCACTGCCCGCTGTACACGGGAAATTTACCGCGGAGTTCTGCGCCTGAAAACGACAAGTTTAATTAACAATTGCTACCAAAAAAAAAAGTGTAGTACTGCCTGGTGCAACACCAGCTTGTGATGGCAACTACATCATTTTAGCAGGATTTCTTGAACTGTGTGACTGAAGCTGGAGCTGTTGAATTATTTTCTTGCTGTATGCTCATTATGTGAGACAAAGTCTACGCTTGGCTTTTAATCTGCAAACAGCAAGAATAATGATCACTCTTTCCCAAGAATGCATGCCACATTAGGCATCAGGGCTGGAGAAAATTTCGGTCTCTGGCATTCAGTGGTTTTCATCTTACAGTGGCTGGGATTTGTTCTTTTGGCTGCACAGAACTTTGCCTTTATGAGAATATTGCAATTTGCCTTTGTCCTTCCAAAATGTATTAATATACTTAATTTCGAGGAAAATGAATGCCCTCTCACCTTTTAAATCTACAGCAGTTCTGCTGTACAGCTCAATAAAATTTTTTACAATGTATTTGCAAATATATTTGGGTGCTTAGGAAACTTAAAACACAGCTGTGGAAAATTCAAACATAATTCAGAAAATAAATACCCAGCGGTGAAGAGCTGATGTAAGAAGCAGCTGACCCAAATCCAACCCTGCAGTGAGGCCTGAACCCAAGTCAGTGGGACCCAAAGGTCCTCACTCGCCGTGCTGTCCACACAGCGCTGTGTGCTGCCGAGGTGGGACAGACACTAGATGCTGCTCCATGGAAAACAGCAGTAGCATCTACACTGGAGGGTTGGGCTCTGAGTTAATAACTTTGTTAGATAACTGAGTAACTTCATTGCATACTCGTTTGTAAGGGAGTTGGCTGAATTAAGATACCATCCCTAAAATGACCTTTCTTTGGGACAAGTGAAAGGATCCTGTTCTTTGTCTGCGATAAAGCTCCCCATCTCAGGCATGCTGTATCTCAGATGTATTTTTGTAGTTCATCACTATCTTCATTCAATTATTAGGTTTACAATAAATGTTGTTATTAGAAGGAATGGCTTTAATGACAAATTGTCTGTGATAGTTTTTGAGCTGCAAAGGTTTATAATGTAAATCGTTATAGAGACATTACCCATTATGGCTGATGTGAATAACTGAAGGAAAATGAGTTCAACTACCACAGAGTTTACATAATGAAGTAAACTGCAAAATCCTTTAATGCTCATATTGATTTTATTTACAATAATACATTGCTTACATTTGAAGAATCACATTGCTAAATTAACATGCCATTTCTGCTGTCCACCTTCCCCTGGCTCCATGGAGATAGGACGATTACATTAGGGTATTGACTTTAATAATATTGATACTGATACAAAGAAGGCGATTTGCATAACGCCGCAGGGCACGACGTCGATCCGATTGAGCATCGACCCGGCTGCTCCGCAGGAGGCTTCCCGCGTCTGGAAGGCAGTACCTGCCATAAATTCCCATTGCCTCGCTTCGAACGATGACAGACAGAGCAAAATATCGCACCGATGCCTTCTCCGTCCATTAACCTCGTGTCAGTATTACAATAACGGCGGCCGATTAATTCACGCCCGGCGGGGGTCGGTACCTGCAGGAAACGCCGCGCAGGGATGGCCCCGCCCCA